>JAFBJQ010005449.1:0-16977 GCA_016785345.1 Trinectes maculatus
ATTTTTGACCTATGAGAAAATGAGGTTTTCTGGCGTCTAATCAACAAAATGTCATTCTGGGGGTGATTTCACGCTATTTACTGCCATTCTAGCGCATTTTTTCCACTTTTAATTTTCGGCCGTTTTTGGACATTTTCGACATACTAACCCCTTATGTTGGTTTTCCATTTTTGACCTATGAGAAAATGAGGTTTTCTGGCGTCTAATCAACGAAATATCATTCTGGGGGGTGTTTGCACACTATTTCCTACCATTCTAGCGCGTTTTTTCCACTTTTAATTTTCGCCATTTTGGACATTTTCGACATACCTTACGTTGGTTTTCGATGTTTGACCTATGAGAAAATGAGGTTTTCTGGCATCTAATCAACGAAATATCATTCTGGGGGGTGATTGCACACTATTTCCTGCCATTCTAGCGCGTTTTTTCCACTTTTAATTTCGGCCATTTTGGACATTTTCGACATACCTTACGTTGGTTTTCGATGTTTGACCTATGAGAAAATGAGGTTTTCTGGCGTCTAATCAACAAAATATCATTCAGGGGGGTGGTTGCACACTATTTCCAGCCATTCTAGCGCGTTTTTTCCACTTTTAATTTTCGGCCGTTTTTGGACATTTTCGACATACTAACCCCTTACGTTGGTTTTCGATTTCTGAACTATGAGAAAATGAGGTTTTCTGGCGTCTAATCAACGAAATATCATTCTGGGGGGTGATTGCACATTATTTCCTGCCATTCTAGCGCGTTTTTTCCACTTTTAATTTTCGACCGTTTTTGGACATTTTCGACATACTAACCCCTTACGTTGGTTTTCGATTTTTGACCTATGAGAAAATGAGGTTTTCTGGCGTCTAATCAACAAAATATCATTCTGGGGGTGATTTCACGCTATTTCCTGCCATTCTAGCGCATTTTTTCCACTTTTAATTTTCGGCCGTTTTTGGACATTTTCAACATACTAACCCCTTACGTTGGTTTTCGATTTTTGACCTATGAGAAAATGAGGTTTTCTGGCGTCTAATCAACAAAATATCATTCTGGGGGGTGTTTGCACACTATTCCCTGCCATTCTAGCGCGTTTTTTCCACTTTTAATTTTCGGCCGTTTTTGGACATTTTCGACATACTAACCCCTTACGTTGGTTTTCGATTTTTGACCTATGAGAAAATGAGGTTTTCTGGCAACTAATCAACGAAATATCATTCTGGGGGGTGTTTGCACACTATTTCCTGCCATTCTAGCGCGTTTTTTCCACTTTTAATTTTCGGCCGTTTTTGGACATTTTCGACATACTAACTTACCCTTACGTTGGTTTTCGATTTTTGACCTATGAGAAAATGAGGTTTTCTGGTGTCTAATCAATGAAATATAATTCTGGGGGGTGATTTCACGCTATTTAATGGCATTCTGGTGCGTTATTTCCACTTTGAATTTTTGGCCATTTTTGGACATTTTCGACATACTAACTCCTTACGTTTTGCTATTTTTGACCCATATATATTATTCTTTAAATAATATTTTTGAAAAAGGTCCGAAAAGTAAAAGAAACAACATCGTAAAGTATCAAAAAAAATGTTAAAAAAATATATTTTTTAAAAAACATCAAAAACGTCAAAAAAACTACATAGTATAGTAAGGCGTTGAAAAATGTGTCAAAAAAATGACAATTTCCAAAAAACGTTTAAAACATCAAAAAAAACCCCAACATAGTACGGATAGAGGTCAAAAATGTTGTCAAAAATGACGTTTTTCAAAAAACATCCAAAACGTCAAGAATACGATATAGTAAGGCGTCTAAATTTTTTTCAAAAATGAAAATGTCAATAAATCTAAATTTTCGAAAAATGCCCAAAATGTCAAAAGACATGGTATAGTAAAAAAGAAAGTATAGTAAAAAAAAAAAAACACACATAGTATATTAAGCAGTCAAATATATTGTCAAAAAATGATTTTTTTTTTAAAAAAACATCCAAGCCATCAAAAAAACAACATAGTATCGTAAGGTGTCGAAAATTTGTTTAAAACTTTTTTTTAAGTAAAAAAAACATCATGGATTTGTAAGGCATCAAAAACGTTGTCGTCTGAAATGTCGGAAAAACATTAGTATAAAAAGGTTTCAAATTTTTGGTAAAAAATTTTTTTTTTTTTCAAAAGATCAAAAAACCTCCTTCTGTTCTCCTTCCTCTCAGACACTCGAATGAGGTAATGTTTCATCCCTATTTTTGATTAAATTATTATTATTATTGTTTTTGTTGTTTAGCATTATTGTTATTAGTCTTAGTATTATTATTACTTTTATTATTGATTTTCCCCTTTTTTTTAATCTATTACCGTACTTAACTTCTTTCTGAACTAATAATTGTCTCTTTTAAGTCAACTGGTGACTATACTTGTCTTCCTGTGATGGACAGGTAGATGTGTCTTTCACAGTTTTCAACAAACACAGACAGTTTTAATCAAATACATTTCCCAGTAATGCTTTGATCTCTTGTCTCTCTCCACCTCATGCTGTTTCAAGGCACATGGAAAGTCCTGCAGTTACATAAAAGCCCTCCTTCTCCTCACATGGCTCTCTCTCTTTTCTTCTCTGTGAGGCAGAGATCCGGTGAAACATATTACTAGAACAATGCTTTGACGTAACATAAAATAATTATCTGAAATAATGTAATGATATTTTTGTGATAAGAAAGACCAAGATGTTTTGACTAAAACATGACTAAATTACATTGTTCCCTTTTGACTAAAACTAGAAGAAAATGCTGAGACTTCTAGTTGACTAAAAAAAATCTGAATGACTAAATGTTACTAAGGCCAATAAGGGCCTTTGACACTCCCCGGCATTGACGTATGTAGCCCTGACTTACAAGAGGAGCCAACTAAACTGAAAATCTATGAAAAGTCTGTTGAGCTGTTGCAAAGGGTCATGTGATCATGGCTGACGCAGGTGTAATCAATAAATTACAGGGGCACGACTGAAGGCGGTGTGGTGATTTTTCTCTTCTCTAAATGGAAATCCGGCATTCCACACTTTACAATGGAAGCGCCAACAAAGTCTAATCAAACCAAACAGAATAATCTCTCTTCAAACACCGGACAGAAATCCGGCAGGTCAACAGATCTTTTGAGCTCTGTAGAAGGTCCCATAAAAATGAATATAAATCGGTTTTTGAGTCTCTTGCTTATGTTGGAACATGGTCAAGCAAGAGTGTGTAACCTGCAGATGGCTTTAAATTAATTGTTTTCTTTGGAATTACAAACAGAGAATGCTCTCTGGATGCCGAACTTAAGGCAAAAATACACACTTGGTTTTGAAATCATGTATAGAAGCTGGACAGGTGATGTTTTGCTGCCACCTATTGAGCAGTTGAGGTAAAGCCCTTTTTTGATTAGAGTCAACTTTACTGTCATTGGAAAAAAAACATTCTAAAATAAAATAGCTCATAATAAATGAAATATTTGACAAGTAACTACGTATATACATACCTACTGTTGCCAACCATACACAGGTAGATCTCGTCACTTCATCTCACTGTAGGACTTTTTACGACACTGTTGTGGCCTCAGCCATCTTTTATGCTGTGGTCTGCTGGAGAGGGGGCAGCACGGACAGAGACAGGAGCAGGCTCAATAGACTGATCAGGAGAGCGAGCTCTGTCCTGGACTGTCCTCTGGACTCCGTGGAGGAAGTGGGGGAGAGAAGGATGTTAGCCAAGCTGACATCCATCATGGACAACACCTCTCACCCCCTACATGACACTGTGGGGTCTCTGAGCAGCTCCTTCAGCAGCAGACTGTTGCACCCACGGTGCAAGAAGGAGAGGTTCCGCAGGTCCTTCATCCCGACCGCTGTCAGGATCTACAACACACACACCTGATCTTGTTGTAGTTTTCTGTTCTGCTATTGTCCAAATGCACTACCATTCACCATGGCTGTATTTTTTCACTTTTCTCACTTCTATATCCACTTGTAATTTATTGTTGTTTCTTATTTATATTTTTTCTACTCCACTACTCATAATGTACAATATTAATATTATTTATCTTTTATGGTCACTTTTATATTGTAATAATACTTTTTTTTATTTTTTATTTATATCATTGTCACTTTACAATGCAATATCTCCATACCACAGTCACTTTACCTCACTTACTTTTCATATCATGCCACTTATTACCTCAAATACTTTTTTGCACATTGTCTATTATCTGTTGGTTGACTGTTCTTGTTCTTGTTTATTGTGTAGTTTAAGTTACCTATGTCTGTTTCTTTGTGCTCTTTTTTCTTTGCCCTTAATACATTATTCTGTAGTGTATATTATACTGTACTTGTTTCTAAGTTCTGCTGCTGTTAACATGTTAATTTCCCCATTGTGGGATAAATAAAGTATAATCTAATCTAATCTAAAGGTCTAGTCATGTTTTTTTCTTGCTGCCAAAACAGCACACATCTCTTCTGTCTATACAACAGACATTTGTGACCCCTTACGCCCCCCCCCCCCCCCCCCCCCCCCCCCCCCCAAGCCCAGGCTATTGCAGAGCATGATAGATAATAAAGAGTGAAGGTGCAGCATTTTTTTCTGTCTACAGGTTAAATAAAAAACTTTTCGAATGCATTACATTTTAAATGAGATGCAAAGACAAGAAAAAAGTATCGCTGGTAAATTTATTTTGCTTACACAATAAAAACCAGACCGTTGTGATTATTAAGACAGCAGCCATACATTTGTTAGAAGAGAGAGAAGTCTTTGCA
Organism: Trinectes maculatus; assembly: GCA_016785345.1. Lineage (NCBI taxonomy): Eukaryota > Metazoa > Chordata > Actinopteri > Pleuronectiformes > Achiridae > Trinectes > Trinectes maculatus. The sequence goes on from JAFBJQ010005449.1 coordinate 4,754, forward strand.
TCTTAATGTTCCAGAAGATGTTCAACCCTCTTCCTCAGAAAATACAAACACATAGCATACAAGACTAATTCAGTTTCAACATAACACAATGTACCTGTGGTCTAAAGCACAGAAATAAGCCACTTTTTCTTGTAGGAATAATTAACTAGGAGAATTGAAAGACAACAGGAGAGAAAACATTAAAGCATACAATGTTTCTGACAGGAGGTACCACAAAGAAGAAAAAACACAAAATTAAAAATTTCCCAACACCAAAATAATTAGGGCTTCTAAGACAAACCGAAACAAAAACCATGCTAATATTCATATCCTCACTACTGATACCGTTAAAGTAACACATCTCCTAACACTCTGTTTGAAGCCCTGAGAAAATCTGACCCCACAACACTGACGTCAATCATTTTTCTGTTGTATCCCCTGCAGATCCAGATGCTGGATCAGCACCTGGGTCTGCAGCTGACAAGGGCAGGACCATCTCCATCAACAGTGTAAACAGTTACCTATATAGAACTGAAGACCAGTCTCCATGTAAGAGATAACATTTAAGACAGGTAACGATAAAATGATCACGGTCGAGACATATGTTAGTAATTAGTGCTACGTCAAAGGCCAGAGCAGCTCAGTAATTCAACAGAACCGAGGGTGAGATGGGACCTGAATTTCCTGCTGCTGACCATGACTTTGGATTAAAAAGTAACAGGGCGTAAATATGGCTTAGGAAAGACGTTCTTCTTTTGACAGATGTAAAATATGCATGCATGTATTGAAAATTATTTGATAATGGATTTTTTGGGTTTGTTTTTTGCAGGTAAGGTGGCATGCTTGTCACCAAAAACACTGAGTACAATGCCACAGTGTGCGACAGCTCAGTGAAAAAACTAGTTGAGGTGTGAACAGCTTTATTCACTGGCCAAAACATGCATTTGCATATGATTAGTTTTACTTAAGCGCATTGTTGAGGCTAATTTTGTCCTGAGAATGATACAATCAGGTTGAGGACAAAGCGTCCTGCATGTTCACTTTTGCACTTGCCAATTATGCCCAATCAATCAATACATACACAACTATGCAAAGGATAGCAACAAAATGCAAGATTCTAGCATATTGCTGACTACTGGTCCTTTGCTGGTCAAATGTTGTCCCTTGCTTGAAGATATGGATTCTCTGAAATGTGAAATGTACTATTATTATACTGACTTCTGTGGCCTCCACCTTTGTCACTGCAGGTCCTGCTATTGTGCCATTTTTACCACAGGTTATAATCTAGATGGCTAGTAAAAAAAATTCAGAGAAGATACAGTTTTAATGCCACAGCTCCTACCATGATGAAAACCTAAATGAATGAACCTAAATAATATATAATACATTGGTGTCTTGATGGTTAAGAATACTTTAGATGGATGAAAAAAACAGACTGGCTGCCATTGTACAAAAGCCAAGTCTAACAGAATATATTCCAACATCATACATGCATTTATGTACTTTGATTATTGTCAACTTGATGTCATAGACGTCATGTAAACACATCCCTTGCCACCCATTAAGGGATTTCTTTCAGATAAATCAGGTTTCTTCACAAAGTATTCATTTTGCTGAATTAGCTAATAGGGGTGGGAATCTTCTACTATCTCACGATTCGATTCGATTCCGATTTTTGGGGCTACGATTCGATTCAAAATCGATTTTCGATTCAAAACGATTTGATTCATGATTTCTGCTTCAATCTACAGGTGTGTAAAGGATCCTCGTGATCTACTCCAGTCTGCTTTGCGAGAGAATGACAAATTGAGACGTTAAACTGTCTTTTTCACATTTATTAAGTTTTACACATGTATCTATGCTGAAACGGAATTGTTGCAACTGTTAAGTAACAAAAATAAAAGTGCCTCTTTATATATAAAATAATAGTGCAGTTAAACATGCTGCCTTTTAAATTAAGTGCCTTTTCCAAAAACAGTGTGTGGACCTGGACGACACCTTGGCTCCGCTGTCTGCAACATGCAGATAAACCCGTCGTTCTCCACCACACTGTAAGGTCGTAAGTCTTTGGCGATGAAGCAGGCGATAGACCTGGTTATTTTTTTTGCCCGCTCGGAGTTGGCGGAGAGTTTGGTGAAGCAATGCAGTGTGCGTTGATCTGCTGCTGGTGGCTGACTCTGCGCCGTGTCCCTTAACTCTGGGTGATGCCTGGTGATGTGAGCCCGCGCATTTGTGGTGTTCCCGAAGTGTTTAATCTTACTTTTGCAAACCCTGCAAACTGTGAAGCTCATGTCAAGCTCGGTCTTCCCAGGCATTCGGTAAAAACCAAAATGAGTCCAAATCTTTGCCTTCAACGAGGACGGGGCCGGTTGAATTTCTCTTTCCTCCTCCATTGCGTCCCGACTCCCGCGTCGTTTCAAAATAAAAGCCGACAGCCAGCGGATTAAAAAAAAAAATTAAACTCGATTTTGGAACATTTTAAATCGATTTTGAATCGTAGTAAATGAGAATCGCGATTCTTATGTGAATCGATTTTTTTGCACACCCCTATTAGCTAAACAGGTTTTTAAGAGTTCGTCATTAAACGCTGAAAAAGGTATTGCGCCGACACAAGTGCGGAAAATGGAAAGGGCATAACTGAATAGTGCATCCTTGTATCCGAGTCAGATTACTCACATAAGCAAGTAACTTCCAAAGCAGAACATAAGGATTTATATGAATTTCTGAAGCCATGCACTGCTCTCACTGCCCCCTCAATCCAAATGTCCAAACTAAAAAAAGCACTCTGCAGCACTTCAAATTTAGTGCTAAAACGATATCTTACTCTGTTTTACCTAATAAGTAGGAGGTAGGTATTAAAAATGGCTACCTGCATGTGAATGCAGGTTCTACAGCCAGCAGAGTAATACAGTGAATGTGAACACATTCTGATTTCATGCCATCGCTGCCGTCTCCCAATAACAGTATTTCACCGTAAACCTTGAGCAAAGCCATTTATCTTCAGAAAAAAATGCACCTCAGCCAAAATCAAATTATGGTGTATAATCTGCACAAAACCGTTATGAATTGCAACTACAACCACCTGCAAACGGACTTGAATATATTCAGCTATTTTAAGCCCCTTTGATCCACCCAAACCCAAAAAATATAACTCATTGCTAACACTTATCTATTCTGTGCCAAGGCATCGTTGTCTTTAAATTGCAAAACTTTGACAACCTGCAGAATCATCTACAACCTAGATCTGGCTAGATCAAAACACAAGACATTTCTTGTTTACATTTGTGAGACAAGAAGTGTCAGTATGTTTGCGCTGCAATAAGGATTTATGTTGCACTACTGGTTAAAATATTTTTTTGAGACTTTTCGGTAATTTTGTTCTTTTAAACATCCATGCATTTTTGTCAGCACATGAATGGCCAAAAGTAAAAAGAATTGTTTTCAAAGCAAGGAAGAGAAAGTGTCTTGTCCTAAACTAACCATCACAGACAAGACCTGTTTGGCTTCAAACAATTTAGATCACAGGACGCCCTGGTTAGATAATGCCAAACAAATACCGAGCTGGGCAACAGACCTGAAATTTGCTCCAGAAGCACTGAATAGTTTTCTACATGAATTTACAACTGCTAAGGTATTTTTATGCATAAGTCATTTGTACGTTTTCATGTAACAGCATATATGCCAAAGGCAGAAAGACATAGTCCTGCAATCAGTGAAGATTTCCCAGTTAGGGTCTCTTAATTTGTGTAAAGAGTAGAGTTGGGTGAAGAACTTTTGCCAAAAAGCAGCATCTTAACTCTAAATGAGACCTGAAACATGTCCACAACCAAGTAAAAAAATGAAGATGTTTAAAAGCAACACGAAAAAAAAAGGAATACATATTACCCATACTCTAAAAGGAATGTTTACTGATGGAATATTCGAAAGGACCAAAAGTAAGCTGTGATTGCTATGCTTGAATTACTTCTCTGATTGCAGAAAATGTCATGTTTTCAGATTTCACTTGAATCTGGTGATAGGGTGAAGGGTAGAGTGAAGTGGAGGCCAGCAGCTTTGAGGCTTTAAAACCATAACAGATGGTAAGAATGTAAGGTCTGCAGCATTGTGCTTAATAAGTCTGGGTCCTGATGGCAGTTATTTGTTCTTCACCTAAAGCTTTTGTCACAGTGATCTGAAAAGAGAAAACAAAAGTTAAAACAGCAGCTATGCCAGTTTTCTGCAGAGTAATGGAAAACTTTATTCTGACGTATTCATGCTAGAATTTCTTTAATTGGCTAGTTGTATGTTATTGGACTACGTGCACTTGAGTCTGCAAGTGCCTCAGGCTGTGATAGCCAGTTAATCTGCCAAAAGAAGCCATGGCGTTAAATTACATGCACGTATAACAACTGTTTTTTAATAAAGCCAGCATATAACACTTTACTTTTCATTTTCTAATAATACCTCATTATTCCACCAACATCAAACATCTGCTTAGTCTTAGACTTTTGTTACTGAAGGATACAGGTACATAAAAACATACAATAATCATCTCCTCTTCGTTCAAAACCCTCCTCTCAATTTCTCTTCGCATCTCGTTTTCTGGCAGTTTAAGATCCTGTCTGATCTCTCCACTGTCCAGTAGCAAGGACAAGAAACCATCGTCGATACCAAGTACCTAAAAGGTGCCATCCAGCAAGGAACAAAAACCAAAAAAAAGACAGAACTTTTGTCATTAAGTCAAAAATAAAAAGAATAAAATGACAGACAAAAAGATGACCAGTGCCTGTCCAACCCAAAGTACGATAAGAGCAAGACCGACATAAACCTTAAGTAAATCTTGGCTCTATGATTAGACAAGTGCAAAACTTGACAGATACAAATAATCAGGTTAAAAGAATAGGGGCTGCAGCATCAACACAGAATTGTCAGTGGTAGGAGCAACCAAGGTTTCTATCACAATAATTCACATTTTGCTGTGTTGTTTGGTACAGGACATTTGGATCAGCTTGCATTGTGTCACAAAATGATTTGGATTAACATAGAAGAACGTTGTGGGGGGGGGATATCAATCACAGGCTTTGCAATTTGGTAATTCATGTTTGGATCACAATGAAAACTGAACTAAACATCTTGAACCCAGTACTTAATTTACAAGCCACATGAAACAATTCACCGGAGACAATGGATAACGAGTTGCCATTGAAGACTAAGACCGTCTTTCCACTTAAATACCAACTATTGTCTTCTACTAAGGAACGTTCAAAAAGAGGCATCTAAGCAGGGAACAGACTGATTACCAGCCAAGTCAAAACCTGATCAGCCAGTTTGGAACCTGTGTATCCTTACACAATTACTGAGGAGACTGCTCAACTCTGACACATATGACACACCCATTCAGCAAACAAAAAAATTCTCACATTGCATTTTTCTTGGTATAAGTTTATAAAAAATTTTAAATTGTGGTCCATGGATGCACTGGTAGTCTAAAATAAAAAAACGCAAATAAACAGTGACCTGGAAAACCAGACCAAGGCAGTTGCAGACTGACAATATCCAGGATTTACTCCAATTGCTTTTTACAACAAGTGCTCCATGAGGAACATCTTACCGTGTAGTCTGTCCTTGTTACGCCTGGAACCTTCATGTTATGGGTAGAGGGGCACTGGTCTTCATACTTCTTTTGAGTGAAAATGTCAATTCCAATAAGGTGAACCTTGGAAAACACCACAAATAATTGTTTACAGCCTTGAGCCAAGTGAGGGGGGGCACTTGTAAAACAACTTAAATCACAAAAGTGCCTAAAGCTCCACATTCCAAAGGATGCACAAGATGTTTTTTTTACCTTAGCATGCCCATGCTTGCCTGTCTTTGAGGTAGTCATATCAACAATCTTACAGCAATGGCCTTTGAGCACGACAAAGCCATTCTTCTTCAGTGTAGAGCACTGCGTGGGTATTGTGGTTGAAGCCCCAGAGTTTCCATTGCTGAAATCATCATCCTCCATGATGAGCAAACAGCTGTTCCAAATGACCCAAGAGAAAAGGAACAAATGAACAAAAGATTAGAACCAGCTTATTCAACTAAAACCGTTTAAGTATTCTAAGGATAATAATATCCCCACTCATGTGGCACAAAGAGTGAGTGAATTAATAGATGAGTGAGATTATGTAGTGAATACTATTCTACCGCTTTTGCTATAACCAACTCTCCACCTAGAACGTTTTAGAAAGATTTAGCATCTACACAGCATTTTATATCATCAAAACACAAAACAAGGGAATATCTTTATATTTATATATATATATATATACACCAGTTCATTGTACTGTCTGGTTACTGACAGGAAGTGGTCCGGTTTACTTGAGCCACTTGAGTGACTAACTCCACCCACGTGGATTCCATGTGGATTCGCACATGTACGAATCAACAATGTAGCTGTATGTTTTGCGTTTCTAGTCTATACCACTGCATAAAATGTCGCACAACGACGAACACCCGTATTTTGACCACTTGATTATTGCAATACTTAATTTATGACTTAGATTCACTGATTGAAGTCAGTGAACCGAATCATCTGAGTCCGCAGTGTTTCCGGTGAAAACGCTAACTCGAGTCAGTGAACGATTTAACCGAATCACCCAAGTCCGCTAACTCGTCTTGTGTACTGAGCAGAAGCAAGCCGGAGGAGTCATAGGATCCGGATTCAGTACGATGAACGCCTGTTGATTCAGGAAGCGACTAGCTCTACTTACTAAAAAGACTCCTTTTCTCCATTTGACTTAACACAGAGTATCTCATATATTAATACCAAATCAGGGGTTGATCCACAGGTTTAAAAACAAAAGGAGTAACATTTTCTACACATAATGACGCTAGCTTTTACATTTGACAGTAAACATTTGCGGGACAAATAAAAAGGGACTTCTCTTTGAGCTATATCGTTCCACGCTAAAGCTAATACACTTTCAAAGACTGAAAGCAGGTGTTACAATTTCTTATTAACACACGCGTAGCCCTACAGTTACATAAGGTCGGATCAACCACGCTTTGCCAACTTACAAATGTAACCGCTGCTCTTAGACGCTAATGTGTACAACACTTGCTAACTACTGATAGTAAGTTAGGCCTGTTAGCTACACTACAGCGTTATAGCATTCAGCAAGTATACCAAGTAGCTCAAGTTAGTAGACAGGCAGTTCAGAGGAAGTGCTAACAGGCAGCACTAGTTCGCCATTTTACGTGGCAGCTGGGTCATATGACTAGATTTCAAATAAAGACAGCTAGCTAGTTCCACCACGGTTCTGCTTACGGTGGTTTGTGTCGTCGTTAGCCAAGTTAGCTCGCTAACACGACCCACACCCACTAGCGCCGACTGACGACACTGTTGCTAGCGTTAGCTAAACTAGCGTGCTAACTTCTTTCATTAGCTCACTGGGCAGCTACTCGTTACCTGCGCGTTGCCGATAAGCTACCAGGGAGAAAAAAACATATCATGCTTACACAATGTTACTACACCTCACAATAACTTCTTTTACTACATTAGCTGGTGTCAACATTCAACTTTGAAGCCCTCGGTTTATCACTTACCTTTGGTCCTGCTTTCGCCGAAAAAAAGGAGAGTCAGTCGAAGTCCGGGAAGTGAATTCGCATTCGTGGAGCTTGAGTAAGAGCAGGAGGACCGGAAGGGCAGGTATAGGCTCCCGTGACAGAGCTGCTTGCAGGGCAGGGCAGGGCGAGGAGAGCGGGTCGGGTCAGGGGGAAGGAGGAGGAGGAGCATGGGGTGTGACTGGGATTGGACGCACACCTGAACGCATCTGTCCGCTGCAACACCGTGTGTTAGCTTATGATGAATAAAACGTGATCACAGTTAGATAGAGTGGTGGAATGCAGTGGCATTAGCCACAGTAGCCCTTTATGTTCGTTTCACTTTCTGTCTCTGTTCCTTACCTCTACACCAAATTACGCGACAGTTTCCACAATGCTGTATTTCCGGTCTGTGCTAGCATGACTGTTTTGCTCCGGGCTAAAGTGCGGTATTTACCCGGAAGTACTGAGCTCAGCTAACATGCTTAGATAAGTCACACAGCCTATGGGCTGTGCACTAGAACATGTAGGCATTGTGTCTTATGGGTAAACAGACCATCTCACATTAATTGTGGAGTTGCCCAGTGTTCCCCGTGTCTTTGTGGGTTTTCTCCAGGTAGTCAGGTCACAACAGTCCATAAACAACTGGTTAATTGGAGACTAACTAGTGACATTGTGGACAAGGTGGGACTGGCCTGGTCCATAATGTACTGATAAGTGGACATACTGTATATTTCTTGAGTCCAGTTGCTGGAAAAAAAAACATCTGTCTCAGTTAAAGTGTCCGTTTGTGGGATTTAGTGGCATCTAGTGGTGGATTTACAGACTTCCACCTATTGCATACCTGTCCACTGACCCCACATTGTCCCTGCAGGTAGGTGCCCTGCCAAAATGACACCTTTTACAGTGACCAGGTCAAATACAAATGACACTGACACTGCAACCCTTTCCCCCAACCATAAACTAACAAAAGTGTATTTAGACAAATGTTCAGACTGTTACAATACAGCCCTAAAATCAATCAATCAATCAATCAATCAATCAATCAATCAATCAATCAAATTTTATTTGTATAGCCCATATTCACAAATTGCAATTTGCCTCACAAGGCTTTAACAAAGAGTACAGGGTGTGACATCCTCTGATATCCTCTGATAATATAATATAATATAATATAGTATAGTATAATATAATATAATATAATATAATATAAAATGTTAGATAGAAAATAGTATGTTACTGTAGACTTGTGTAGCTCTAAGTGGTATTAGAGTAATACTGCATAATCGCTTCAGAAATAACAATGACCATCATAATCATGCTTTATTTATACCTGAGGTTTTTGCAGTAAACAAGCAATAAGTTTTTTTTTTCCCGCAGGGGAAACCATATCAGCAAATCCTCATTATAATACTGTAATGATAAGCACAAATAAAAATACTGAGGGACACTGCTTGTTGTTTTAGGCATCTGTGGATGTTTTGAGCTGCTGCAGTTCAGTAATGTCTTTTTGGCTGTGCGACGGCTTTTTCCGTCCCTTGTGGAAGACGGCGGCAATCTCCTCAAAAGTCTTTCCTTTGGTCTCGGGGACTCGAAGATAAGTAAACACGGTGAACCCGAGAAGCAGCACAGCGAACAGGACGAACACGTAAGAACCCAGCCATGCCTGAAAGAAATCAAATAATAATAGTAATAATAAAACGACAAGTCAGGAGGGGCATGGGGTCTGAGTGCTCTGTATGGGTAAACAATGCTGCCTACCTGTATATATGGAAAGGTCATGCCTATAATGAAGTTGCTGGTCCAGTTGCAGCAGCCAGCGAGAGCAATGGCCGCAGGCCGAGGACCCTGGCTGAACAGTTCCGCCACTATGAACCATGGAATAGGACCAGGACCAATTTCAAAGAAACTCACAAAGAGGAAAATGGCCGACATGCTCACGTAGCTCGTCCAGGAGTATTGATCCTATCAGGGGAGCACATTTAGACAACATTTAGAAAGAGCAACCTGGCAACAGTCGAACATTCTTACACCTTGTTGAACAAACCTGTAATGTGAGGCCGACCGTCATGGCGACCGCGGAGCAGCACATCCCTCCCAGACCAACAATGCTGAGCGTACGCCTGCCAGCCTTGTCCACCAGTGCAACCTACAAAAAAAAAAAGTCAACTGGTCATATCTCTCTTTCCTCTGTGTGTCTATGTGTGAGCGCACGTTCCTGTGTTTCACATCTGCGTTGCTACTCACGGACACCATAGTGAAGATTGTGTTGATGACCCCAACTCCAATGGTGGCATAGACTGGCTGACTGACACCAGCGTCAGCGAAGATAGACGTGGAGTAATAAAAAATCTTTATAGAGAAAAGCAAGAATGATTTCATCACTGCAAAAACATAGTATACGTAGATAGCCACACCCTCTGGTAGCGGAATCATAGTGTCCCCGTCATCGTGTCACGATTTAATATAAAATGATCAGTAAACCGAGTACAGAAAACGTATTTGCCACTCACCGCGTTGATGCCGGACAGCTGTTGCGAGAGATGCATCATGAGGGCGACTACCAGCTGATGTCTGTAGACAGAGGAGCGAATCTTCGGGGACATACAGAACAGCAAAGACTTTTGTCACTGCCATGTTTGTCCAAAAGCAAACATCTAGAACGCATGTAAGTACGATTATAATGCATCTTTCAAATGTTTTACACACTGACTGCCTTAAACATGAAATATGGATTTGTATGACTGCGTAAGGGTTTGTCAGCAGCCACTTTTGCACAGTCAGCTTAGACAGAAAGCCCTATTTCCTCAATCAGCCATTAATATCTACTCAGCAGATTATATCACTTATCCCACTAATGATTTAACATGAACTCGTTACATGAGATGATTGGACTTTGGTCGCTGATTAATTGCTGACAGGGCAGAGGTTGCTTGTATCTGCCCCAAGGAGGAATATAATTCAGCCCTTATCGTTTTGAAACTAAAATTGCTTTCAAATTGTTGCAGAAAAAGTTTCATTTGATTATATATATACAGTTGTGCTCAAAAGTTTACATACCCCTGCAGAATTTTTGCTTTCCTTGCCTTTTTTCAGAGAAAATCAGTGATAACACAAAAACTTTTTTTCCACTAGTGCTTAGTGGTTCGGTGAAACAATTTATTGTCAAACAACTGCATTTTCTCTTTTTAAATCATAATGACAACAGAAACTACCCAAATGACCCTGATCAAAAGTTTACATACCCTTGTGATTTTGGCCTGATAACGTGCACTGAAGGTGACACAAATGGGTTTGAATGGCTACTAAAGGTAGCCATCCTCATCTGTGATCTATTTGCTTGTAATCAGTGTGTGTGGATAAAAGCTGAGTGAGTTTCTGAGATTCAGACAGACTCTTGGATCGTTCATCCAGCCACTGACGTTTCGGAACTCTGAATCATGGGAAAAGCAAAAGAATTGTCAACTGATCTATGGGCAAAAGTAGTTGATCTTTATAAAACAGGAAAGGGATACAAAAAGATATCCAAAGAATTGCTAATCCCAGTCAGCACTGTTCAGACTGTGATTAACAAATGGAAAATCACTGGCTCTGTGAAAACCAAACCACGGTCAGGTAGACCAACAACTGCCACAACTGCCAGGAAAATTGTTCGGGAAGCAAAGAAAAACCCACAAGTAACATCAGGTGAAATTCAGGACTCTCTACAATCCAGTGGCGTGGCTGTTTCAAGATGCACAATAAGGAGGCACTTGATTAAAAACGGGCTGCATGGTCGAGTCGCCAGAAGAAAGCCACTCCTGCACAAATGCCACACTGGATCTCGTCTATGATACACCACGCAGCACAGAGACAAGCCTCAAAACTTCTGGGAGAAGGTAATGTGGAGTGCTGAGACCAAAATTGAACTTTTTGGCCACAACTCCAAACGTTACGTTTGGAGAGGTGTCAATAAGGCCTATGATGAAAAAAACACCATTCCAACTGTAAAGCACGGAGGTGGATCGCTGATGTTTTGGGGATGTGTCCGCTACAAAAGCACAGGAAACTTGGTCAAAGTTGACGGAAGGATGAATGCGGCACGTTTTCAGCAAATATTGGAAGAAAATCTGCACTCATCAGCCCGGAAGCTGCATATGGGACGCGCCTGGATGTTCCAACATGACAACGAACCAAAGCACAAGGCCAAGTCGACCTCTCATTGGCTACAGCAGAACAGAGTGAAGGTTCTGGAGTGGCCATCTCAGTCTCCTGACCTCAATATCATTGAGCCACTTTGGGGAGATCTGAAGCAAGCAGTTCATGCAAGACAGCCCAGGAATTTACAGGAACTGGAGGTTTTTTGCCACAAAGAATGAGCATCTTTACCGCCTGAGAAAATAAAGAACCTCGTCGACAACTACCACAAAAGACCCCAAGCTGTCACTGATGTTAGAGGGGGCAATACTCGATATTAAGAACTGGGGTATGTAAACTTTTGATCAGGGTCATTTGGATGTTTGTTGTTGTCGTTACGATTTAAAAATAGAAAACACAGTTGTTTATCAATAAATGGCTTCACCAACAACTGACCATGACTGGAAAAAAAAGTTTTTGTGTTATCACTGATTTCCTCTGAAAAAAGGCAAGGAAAGCAAAAATTCTGCAGGGGTATGTAAACTTTTGAGCACAACTGTATA
>JAFBJQ010005449.1:17013-33963 GCA_016785345.1 Trinectes maculatus
GAAAGGCAGCTGAGCTCCATTGTATGGACATCTACCAAAGAGAAGAGAGAGACCCTCGGCTCCCTGTCCGCCTCCTCTTTCTCTCTCCGCATTTCCTCCATGTCAGAGGTCGCATCATATGGCCCCCTGAGTCGACTCAAACCTGCAATGAAGCAAGGTGATGGGAGGCGATGACATAACGTATCATATCTCTTTACATAAAACATCTTTAATTTACTCCACAGAAACGGTGGAGGTGGGTTTATTGACATTACCCCCGCCCCCTCACACACACACACATTTTAAACAAAAGAAAAGTAAATGTGCTGCGTGTCCTTACCTAAGCTAATTGGCTGCTGGCTGAAGTCATGCTGTAAATGTTACAAACAGACATGACAGTGGTGTGGATCTTCTTGTGTAACTCTGTGCACAAAAAGTAAATAATCCCTTTTCCCCAACTATGGCTTTGAAGTATTCTGTGTAGTCCGTATACTCTATGTTTCTGAATGGATGGAGTGCACAGCATAAAGCAGTGAATGAGAAAGCACTGATAAAAGGGGTGACTTAGAGAGGTGTCCTTACTTTTCCGAGCCTCCTGATCTTTGCCGAGTAGAATATAAAGGTACCGCGGGCTCTCGGGGCACAGAGGCAGCAGAATGGACTGTAATACTGCCGGAGCTCCGGAGAGACCAAGTAACAAGGGCCACATGTCATCGTTACCAAGTAAGAAGTCCAACCCTATGACCTGCGCACACACATACACACAATTTCAATTATATGTTTTGTGTGTTGTCAAGCAAATATAATGCTGTGCCAGTGTGTGTGTGTGTGTGTGATAGCGCCTCACCTGGCTGATTACGATGCCAGTGACGATAGCCAGCTGGTGTAATGTTCCCAGAGCCCCTCTGTAAGCCTTGGGTGCAATCTCTCCAATGTACATAGGCACCAGTCCAGATGCCAACCCTGAAGCACACACCAAATGAGCTACACAACATTTAACCAACGCTGCTCATGGATTTAGTGGCGGTTCAGTGCCAGAATGGGTTTACTGCGAGCAATGGGTTGTGTTTACAAAGTCACATAGCAACAATCTGATGATGGCAATTGAAAGTAAATTATTTATAGTATTATAAATGTACACTGCACGTCCTGGGGTAGTAAGACACACAGACACAAGTTTCTGGATTAAATAGTACAATTAACTTCTTATAAAAAAATTAATTAATTAATTTAAAAATAAATAAATAAATAAATAATAATAATAATAATAAATAAAATTTTAAAAAAAAGAATTAACTTATTGTTATAAATTATTATAAATTAATTTATTGTAAAATCTTAGAATATGTAAAATGTCTCCTAAATACACTACAAATAGCCTTTAACATGATAATTAAGGACAACGTTCCTATTAAATAATGCAGACAAACTTCCTCCTCCGTGCTATATAACACACATAAACACTAGGAGTTCTAACTAAATGATGTAGGTGTTCACTGAGGGTTTGAGCATAAGCGTTACTGTACCACAGTAAAAGCCCATAACAGCACGGCCTGAGATGACCATAATGTGAGGTTTCCACATCCTGCACAGGCCCATCAGCAGTCCAGCAGCTACAGCCAGAACATTGACCATTAACATGCCTTTCACCCTGCAAGACAGAAGGTGACAGTGAGGTGGCAGAGCGAGATGCAGAAAGGATGGTGGACATAGGTATGTGTTGTGTGCTGTACTGTCATTATTCTACATGCGTCGCCATTTGCCGCATTCCTTTTCCCACCAAACCTTTACTCCCTCACTGTTTCTTTTCTCACCTCCCTCTCAGGTCTCCCACAAATCCCACCAAGAAGGAGGACAACACGCCACCGATGGAGAAGATCGCCACCGACAACGACCAGTACATGACGACAGCAGGATGCTGTCCCGCCTCAGGGTGCCCTTCCTCTTCTGTGCTGTTGTCTGGAGAGCCAGTGGGCCGCTCTGTCCAAACGCCCAGGGAGCGGCCATAATGCTTCTCAATGACCTAGGAGATGCGAGATGTTTACTGATCATCAGTCACAGCTGCACTGGAAAACAGATCAAGACAAGAAAAGCAAAGGCGGACGCAAAAAATAAATATACGAGTTGTGGCCGTATATTTTATCCACACACAATCTCTATTCGCTTATATATATATATAGATAGATATAGATATCTATATCTATATCTATATCTATATATATATATATATGTATATACATGAATGAATGAGTTAATATTCATATATATATATATATATATATATATATATGTGTGTGTGTGTGTGTGTGTGTTATGTTATATTGTATATATGTTAGTTATGTTATAGTATGTAAATAGTGCTGCAGAAGTGTATACATCTTATAAAAGAATGGCTATAGGGAGGATTAAGCCTATTTGGACCAGGGGTCATGTAAGTGACCCAGCAGAACCCACCTTCTGTGGTGCGTTGATGACTCCAAGACTGTAGCCATACTGCAGGGACCCCAGAGCTGCAGTAAACACAGCCAAAGCCAGTGTCCCTGTTAGCTGCTGCAGGGGGTTAAATGTCATCCCATTTGATAAGATTAACTGAACACGAATGCATTCACATTTTCCCATGCACACCAATTCAGAGTGCGTAAACAGCCACTTAGCTCTATTTGTCACAAATAAAAACTCCAGATACTTCATACGACAGTTGTCGGTATGAGTCTGTAGACTCATAATTCCTCTGTGGACTCGTAATAGTGGTAACAGAATCATTCCAAACTACAATCCTTAGTAAACGAAAACGTTTGCATGTGCTGTGATATGCATTAACTGAGATCTCAGTGTACCAGACGATGCCAAACAGAGAACACACAGCTGGATTTAAAAAAAAAAAACTCTGTCCTGTCAAATTTTTGCAGCCACGTGGGCACCATATCAAAGACTGCTTCAACGATTCCAGACTGTAGAATTTGTAAGCGTTTCTTTGAATAAATATATAATAATAATAATAAATGTAAAGGCTGCGTGTCGAAGCGTTGTCTTCTTACCTTTCCAGAGTCCATGATGGGTCCAGAGTGTCAGCCAGCTGGTTGGTAATGATCAATGAAGCTTGCATACTGGATCACGCTGTGTCCGCACACTAATCGACAAACACAGGCATGACCTCGTGCACATGGAAACACACACACACACGTAGACACACACACACACACACACTGTGGGTAGGTCTTACATGTAAATAGATGATTCTCTGTACACAAACACATTTTCTTCTTATAGAAGGAGAACAATAAAAACAATATTCATTCATGGGGAGTGAACAGTTTCACAGTGTGGAAACTAATCACAGGAAACTAGGTTCAGGATACAGTTTCAAACTGCTGCGTTGTTAACAATGCTGAACTGTATATGACACTAAATGAAATGCAAAGTTACTGCCATTATAAAGCTGTATTCCTTGATATTATTAATTGCACTTGTACATTAGTCTCTCTCTCTCTCTCTCACACACACACACACCATGTTAATGATATACCTGAGGGTGACAAAGTCTGAGGGTCGACACTCGCCGATACAAACGTGCACTAAAATAAGCCACGCTCAGCACAATGTTCTAGTTTCATTTAATTCTCTCTTACAGCATCTCGTTTACAAAACAAATCAATCCCCAAACAGCACATTAGTGACGCTCGCTCCAAAAGAAAGAGAACGGGAAAAGAAAGACAGAAGAGGAATACAGTGGTTTTGTCTGTGAAAGGAGAGTTCTGGGTCGCGACTGTCGTTTTCCAATTGGAAGAGTGAATTCCACAATGGATTAACATAGTTAACAATGTCCCACTCACACTCGCTTATCGATCTCACACACACACACATGCATGCGTTTGTGCACGCACGCACACACACACACACACACACACACACACAGGGAAGACGGTGGTTTCTTCAGCTCGGCTCGTTATTGCTAAATGTTAGCCTGCTCCCCCTAACAGAGACCAGTGAACCTAACCTACAGCTCCGCGGGAAACGGCTACTGCACGGATGTGTAGCAAAAATCTTTCATCATATTTCACAGAAAAAACTAAATTCCGATATTGATCACATGATTTTTTTTTCACAATAGGCCGACACTGCAGTATATCTGGATTACATTCCTTTCCGACAAAAATGAGTGAGCACGAACCTTGATAGTGTTAAAAAATGTAATAAAATGCGCATTAATCTTTGAGCTGTACTAAATTATTCATAAAGAAATCCTGTTTTTTTTCTTTTACACATACTCCTTTTTCAATGAATAAATCAAACCTTTAAGTCGTTATGGTACATTTCCGTTAGAAGAGACAAAGAGCATCGTGGGGTTAAATCAGACGATAACGAGACGTCAAATAACAACATGGGCAATAAAAAAAAACATGAATTGTAAAACGTGTGGTAACCTCTTGGCCTCGTTTTAGTTTGCTTACATCATGCTAGGCACTGTACAAACAGTTAGGAGCCAATCAGCTTTCAACGCCAAGTTTGTCGGCGTGCACACGACATTCAGGATATCGAATCATATGCTGCTGAGGTCGTATTCATGAGCATCATCATCATATCTCTGACAGCGACTTGACATGGCTGACGTCGCTACAGGGCCAGAATGTTAACGTGTTTGAACAGAAACATAAAATAGATACCCACTAGTATTGCCTGTGTTTTAATGCACGGTGTCCAGATACACCAACTCATAGACTTCAGTGTAAGAAGATAACAACAGAAACCTGCTTGTAAACACAACACAGTGTGTTGCTTTGATCGCATCTAGGTAGAAGTTCACACACAGACACAGAATTACTCGACTTTTTGTTATGTGGACACTCGGGTCAGTGTCCCGGGACATGAAGTCAACCCCACACACACACACACACTAACAGTTTATACTCACACACACACACACACACACACTCCTGATTTCAGAGACACGTGTGCTGAACATTTCATCAAGACTGACTGACTCAAACCTGGAAAAAGAACCGAAACAGGAAAAACTGAATGATGCCCCCGTTGTTGTTGTGTTAATATTACAGTATATCTGATGCAGCACCTTCAGAGTTTAAAGAGTGGAAACAGGGAGATGAGTGCGATGATGAGGATGGTGATGGGGGGGGGGGGGGGGGGGGGGGGATGGGAGGAGAGTAAACACGTAAAGGACCGGTAGTTTCATTTTAAAGGGACACAGACATCTTTGCATACCGGTTCGACCTGCTTATGACAGCCGGGTCTCACCACATCTCTATCATGGCCGCTAAAACGCTAAGATCACAACTCAGTTTACTCAAAACCCGAGGAGGAGGAGGAGGAGGAGGAGGAAGAATGACACGAGGAGAAAGAAAACCAATCAGTCTGCCTTCTCAGCTTTGCTCTGTCATATCCAGACGTATTCATTCAAATTTCTATCCGGTCTCATTCATCCATTCTTCCCCCATCCACGGTTAACGAGCGCGGGCACTGCAGACAGGAGGGGAGGAGAACGCAGGACATAAGATTGATGTGAAAGCAGTGAGAGTGAGGGGGGGGGGGCATGGAGAGAGGATATGTGGGAAGTCAGTGGCACCAGTTTGCCAGTCAGTTAAGTAACGATGGCTTCTGCATGACTCGTCTCGTCGTTTAGAGACCTCTTTGTTTTTTTTCCCCCCCCCACGTTTACGCGAGTTCAGTCCCTCCGGTGTTAAAAGAGTTCGGCTTCAGGCAGTCGTCGGGTTGGTTTGGGAGATGTGCCGCGGGAGGCTGGGCGGGCTGATGGGCGAGTGAGGCACAGGGGACGGTGGGAGGAGCCATCACCAGTTCATCATAGAGTTTCTGTTGAGGGTCATGAAGAAAACCTGGCTGCTGCCTCCTGAACGCACTGACGCGAAGAATACCTGGATAGCAACAACATATTTAAAACATGCATTTTTTCTAAATTTTTAAAAAAAAATCAGTAAATATTATTAATAACTTGGCTAATTCAGACGACGACTGACACGTGTTGACGTTTCAAAGGCCGGCCGTGTCTTACCTTGTCGTTTCGCTCACAGAGGAACTTGAGTCTCTGGGCTCTCTTGTGCATAAAGACGCCATCCAGATGACCTGTCTCCACAGAGCGGATCTCTATGGCTTTCTCCCCCCAGCCCATGATCTGGTTAGAATGGATATAGGCTGCAAGAAGAGGAAACACAGACAAATCACTGCAGCTTATCTGAGGCCGCAACAAATGTAAACAAATATTTAAGCAAACGCGGCAGGTTCCATAACTCCGAGCATCCACAGGCACATTGTTGAATCTAAAAACATCAGCCATTAGTCGAGAGGTAACTTTAAAAGTGTAATGCCACTGGTGGCCACACGAGGGCAGTATACACTTGAAATTTTTTATATATTAACTGACGATCACATCTGTTTGTCCTTTTTCAACTCTTTATACATATATATATATGTGTATATATATTCATGACGCCATGTTATAAAATATTTTTTATGAAACTAAACACATGTGTTGTTAATATGCACGGGAGGGGACATACCAACAGAGGTAGGCATCTCTCCCCACTGAAGCACCACGTCCTTGGTGATTCGCCCGTAAGTGTTAACGTAGACGCCCTCATCCTCGTAACACAGCAGCATCTCCATTCCATCAGTCTTGGGCAGCACCACGATGGCATGAGGCGTCACCTGGCTCTGGATCTAATGGAGACAGCAACATGATGAAAACGTTTTTAAAGGCTTTATTTTAACCCATCAGGTGTAATCTGTGGTGCCACAGATTTATGCTGATCCTAGCATTTATTTTTGGACCAGCCTACATCATGTGTTCTTATCAGTCAACAACTTTTTATTGCTCTTCAATCTTTGAAGTGTAAATGAAAAGACAGTGTTTGAGTCACTGGGATGGATGAGATCAGCTGTTGGAAACTACAGAACTCAAGACTGTTACATATACGTCATGCGTCGGCTCTCATTTAAATCCATGACAGCGTGATCTTCATTGATGCACACTTACATGTGAGGGGATGTAAATGTCATAAGGGTTGCCCGAGTCCACGTCGACGACATGGAAGCCCACGCTGGAGCCGTAGATGACCTTTAACCTCTGACCTTCCTCCACCGTCAGGTCAACCAGCTGGGGACGGTGCTGCAACTCAGTGAACGACTAAAGGACAGCGAGGATGACAGGAAATGGCCGGGCAGGAGGAGGAGGGGGGGCAGTGACACAGTCAGATGTGAATGAAGAATAAGAAGTTAATAAGAAGTTAATAAGAAGTTAATAAGAAGTTAATAAGAAGTAGTGAATGTGAAATAATAAATGTTTCCCACCTTGAAGGCCATGAACTTGTGGTAGGGTTTGGGAGCCCAGGCATAGATTTCCACGGAGTTCTTCAGTGCGATCACCAGGAACTTAATTCTTTCATATTTCACTGGAAATGAAACGTTTCATTCAAACATTAAAACCCTTTTTTTTCTTTTTAACTTAAATAATATAATATCATGTACATCAAATTTAATACCTTAACTTAATAACAGTGATACCTGTAAGAATATTACTGCAGGGATCAAATCCTTACCGACTTTATAATGCACACATCCCTCCAAATCCCCAACGGTGATCCAGCCCTGCTTCTTTTCCACCTCCGGGTCGTTGTGCAATATTCTGTTTCTCAACCAGGACAAATAGTAGACGCGCAACTTATTCTTTTTACCTGGAAAAAGGAAGAACGGAAAAGTGGAAAGAGAGACGAGATCAAATTTACTGCAGCGAAACGAGGAAAAGCAGAAAAAAGACGTGTGCCTACAGCGTGAACGCGTGGAAGACCTACCAGATATGGTGACCAGCACATTGAGCCCCTCCAGTACATCCATCTGCAGGAAGCGTCGCCTGGTGATGAGGTTATAGACTTTGCCCTGGCCGCTTCTGTCGAGAAGCATCAGACCATTCTCTGTCCCCACCAGCAGGTTCACACCTGAACATATACATTCACACCAGCGTCAGAGGCATGGGAAGATGAGAAAACCAAAATAAAGTGTTGAGGGATATATATATATATATATATACACAGGGGGTCCTCGAGTTACGTCGGAGATCCGTTCCTGAGAATGTGTCGAAACCAAATTTCGACGTAAGTCGGACCATACATTCATTGTGCCATTGTGCATACATTGTGCCACCAGATGTCGCTATAACACCACGCTAAAATAAGAGTTTATTATGGTGAATTGCCTTTTTTGTCCCTCTTGACACACCGTAGGGGTTGATATCACGGATGTAATGAGAATTTCCTTTAGATTTCTGTTATCAACCGTGTAGACCCTGTGTTGTGAATAAACCTACGGTATCGCCACGATCCCGAACGCATCTGTGTCCGTGTGCATCTCCTTACCGGCTGCCGCTGCACCCCCCTCTCCCCCCGCCGGCCAGCCAGCCATTTCACATAAGTAAACACAGCTGTGGAGGTGTTGGAGAGCCGGCAGGCGCGCTGAGAGACAGAGAGAGTGCTCACCAACTAGTTCCCGTGCGAAGTCTGTACATATTTACGGGGCAAACCGCTTAAGCCGAAACAAGGAAGTTCACGGGAGATGTGTCGTAACCACGAAAACGACGTAATTCGCGACCGACGTAACTCGAGGACCCCCTGTATATATATTTTAAAAAGAGACAAGGATGGTCCTTCTCACCCCAGAGTGCAGCGCACAGGATCTCGGAGTTGAAGCGCTTCTTGTATTTGCGGATCTCCGGCGTGTCACTGTGGGGCCTGATGTTGGTGGGGTTGACGTTGACCACCGAGATCTTTCTGGCTTCGTTAAGTCTGGCCTGCTCCTGCCTCAGCAGCTCATTTGCAAACATGGCTACAGCACCGGAGAACAGAAGAAGAGAAAACGATTCACGTATTTAGTGAAATAGATGCGAGTAAATTGTGCGCTCAAAGCTACAACGGCTTTTCTTTTCCCCCTTCACCTGCTGCAGACGTCTCGTTGTCATCGTCACTCGGGGATGTTTGATAGACACGTGGATCCACAAATGGGGTAAAGGACGCTTTAGACCCACCCACACTGAACTGTAAGCAAAAAAAATATATACATTTTTAATATGCACTGCCACATTAGTCTGTATCCGGGAATGAGTGTTAATGTAAGTGTGTGTGTGTGTGTGTGTCTGTGTGTGTCTGACCTCAGCCATGTCGCCCTGCAGGGCTGTGGTGGGTGTGGCGGAGGGAGAGTTGCTCTGCTGTACCAGGTCAGGGAGGTTACCATGGTTACTGTGATTCCCGAACCCATTGCTCTCACTGTGACCACCTCTCCTCCTCTCCTCCGCCTGGGAAACAGGAAAAGGGGGAAAGAAGGAGAAAGATGGGAATAAAATATGACACTCTGGAATGTGTATACTATTAACACACTAAGTGTGTGTGTGTGTGTGTGTGTGTGTGCGTGCACAATCATCACCTCTCTCATCACTAGAGTGCCGTCCTTGGAGCTATTATACGCATCTTCCAGGGAGTCCTCTGTCAGTCCATATGACTCACCACTGCTCTGCACCGCTGGCCTGCAACACACACACACGTACACACACACACACACACACACACGTACACACACACACACACGTGCACAAATAAAAAAGACGTGATCATTTACAAATCAGTTCTGCACAAACTGCTGACCAAGCAAGTGGCACGGTGAAAACACGAGTAAGCAAACACAATTAAACACTCACGGCTCCAGACTGAAAAATAATTTGAGGAAAAAGAAGAAGAAGAAAAAAAAAAAAACTCCAAAAAATGGACCGGACAACTCACATGATCCGAGGGATGTCACTAACGGCAACAGTCCCATCATGCCCCACTGTCTCCCCGTCCTCATCGCTGCTCTCGGACTCTTCACTCGAGGACGAGTAGTCTGTCACCTTTATCAGAAGAACAGAAGCACAAATTAACTTTCAACAAAAAGAAAAAACTGAATGTGCACACACACACACACACACACACACACACAAACAAACCTCATCTGAAATTAAGAAAGAAAAAAAAATCTACACAAATGAGGATTAATGATGTTGGGTCAAAAACTCCATTCAGTACTGCTAATTGTAAATATTCCCTTAACTGAGTACTAATTATTTGCTTCTGTGTGTATGTACATTATTATCAAGTAAATACACCTATAGTATTTGCTTATATTCAGTCATGAATGGAAATATAAACATATAGTACCTTAACCGGGGGTCTGCTGCCTTCCTCTACCCTCAGTTCTCTGAGCTCCTTAGCCAAAGCACTTAGGTCCTATGAAGGTGGAGAGAAGATCGAGGAAAAGTCATTTCTGCATCATCAGAAACCATGAGACCAAATTAGGACGAACAATCAGCATCATGAGGACAACTGATTTGTTGTCTCATAAAAGCATCCGCGCCTGTTGAGACTTTTTATTCAGGTCAGTGACGCAACACTAAAAAAAAAAGTTTGTGATCACGGATGAGCACTTTTCATTCCTGAGCAAACGTTACAATCAACACATGTCATGAGAAGAGAAGAGAAGCAACCCCCCTCCCCCATAACTCCTATTTTAATTCAGCCCAAGGACCACCCAACCACCCCCCCTCCCCAATCAACCCGGCCGATGGACCAGACCAAATCATGCAAACAGAGGTTGGGGGAGGAGCGTCATACACGGTGGGCTTACCAGCTCCTCCTGACCAGTAACCGTGACAACAGAAAAACAGGAAAAGAGATTTAGAGACTGTTCAGGTGCTTGGCAGTACAGGTTACACAATCGCACACACACCACATGCATACACACGTCTGCATACACACTCTCAGTTTCGTGTGTAGACGCACACATGCGCTGCCACTGCGCCCTGTGGTTTTTAGGTTTTAAATACACAAACGTCAGCTTTTTTCTTTTTCTTTTTCTTTTTTGTGCGTGTGAAAGCAATCAACTCCACCATGCCAGGGTAAAAAAAAAAAGAGAAGGGCTTGAAGATGGAGGCAGAAAGGAAAACTGGGTTGAACGAAAGGGGACTCGAGCGTCACTAACCTCATCTATGGCTTTCTTATAGCTCTGAAGAATGACCGCAGACAGAGAGAGAGAGAGACAGAGAGAGCGACAGAGAGAGAGACAGAGAGAGAAAGACAGAACCAGATGAATGGAAGAAAATGGATAAGAGAGGTGCAGAAGATTCCCGGGGAGCAGACTGCTTTGACAGAAAGTGAGTCTGTCTGTGTGTGTGTCTGTGTGTGTGTGTGTGTGTGCGTGTGTGTGTGTGCGTGTGTGTGTCTGTGTGTGTGTCTGTGTTGAGCGACTCACTGCGGGTCTGCTGGGTCTGGCTGATTCGCGGCCCTCCTCCTGTTTGGACTTGGTCTCCTGATTGGCTCCTGGAGGGGCTCTCAGTTTCGTGTGTAGACGCACACATGCGCTGCCACTGCGCCCTGTGGTTTTTAGGTTTTAAATACACAAACGTCAGTTGTTGTTTTTTCCTTTTTCTTTTTTGTGCGTGTGAAAGCAATCAACTCCACCATGCCAGGGTAAAAAAAAAAGAGAAGGGCTCTGAAGATGGAGGCAGAAAGGAAAACTGGGTTGAACGAAAGGGGACTCGAGCGTCACTAACCTCATCTATGGCTTTCTTATAGCTCTGAAGAATGACCGCAGACAGAGAGAGAGAGAGAGAGAGAGACAGAGAGAGCGACAGAGAGAGAGACAGAGAGAGAAAGACAGAACCAGATGAATGGAAGAAAATGGATAAGAGAGGTGCAGAAGATTCCCGGGGAGCAGACTGCTTTGACAGAAAGTGAGTCTGTCTGTGTGTGTGTCTGTGTGTGTGTGTGTGTGTGCGTGTGTGTGTGTGCGTGTGTGTGTCTGTGTGTGTGTCTGTGTTGAGCGACTCACTGCGGGTCTGCTGGGTCTGGCTGATTCGCGGCCCTCCTCCTGTTTGGACTTGGTCTCCTGATTGGCTCCTGGAGGGGAGCCTTCCTGTTTGGTCTGACCTATCGGAGCACATCGATAATAACGCATAAGACCAGAAAGAAACATGGATCAATAAAAGTATATCATTATTATAGTATGAAATACTTCTTCTTACCCTATCTTGGTACTAACTTTCTCATATTTTACATTTTGGGTAATATTTTACTGCTACTGGTGGAAATATAAGTGGAAATATGTGAAGGAACACCTATTTACATGTCATGTGTTTGTCAGAGGGAGACCCATGCATAGCTTTGATATCCCTCAGCTTGCCTGGCGTTTGACACCCCCCCCCCCCCCCTCGCCTGTCCCCCCCCCCCCTCGCCTGTCTCTCTGGAGGCTGAGAGCAACAGGGCACAACAGACAGGTTGATCAGAGCAGAACTGCGACTGACAACGAGAGCCTCCCGAACGCGCTGGAGCCGCGTCAGTGTAGGTGGAAGCCTGTGTGCGATTCTCTTAAGTGTGTGCATCACTGTTTAATGAGTGGCATGCGAGGGGGGGGGTACCTCTCCTCTCAGCTGAGCCCCCCTGAGACGATGGGGAGGACGAAGAGGACGAGTTGGAGGAGGTTCTTTGCAGCATGGCGTCCAGAGAGAGCTCCGAGCGCCTCAGGTCCGGGTTACTGCAACAGGAAAAAAACAGATTTTGCAACACTGTATCATGTTTTTATGATATAAAACAAGTGGATTTAATACACACACACACACACACATATATATACACACACTTTTTGACACACAGTTTTGACATTGACATTACCTGGCTCGTATGAGCTGAGATCCCGTGCGAGGGCCCAGACCTACTCCACCGTTTGGTGAATTCTTCCTGACCATAGCTGGGGAAATGGACGTCGTCCTCTGGGGGACCTGGACATTCACAAACACACACACTGAAGGTCACTAAAGAAATACTAGGAGAAAAAAAAACTCTGTCCTCTGATAATTCGATTACCTTTGGTGGAAGATCCTCCTCTCTCAGCCAAGCAGTCCTGTCCCGATCCCTGTCTCGGTCCCGGTCACGTTCCTCCCTGCCGGTGGCGCGTGTCTGGGGTCCGGGCGTGTCAGAAGTGGGGTCCGAGTTCTGCCGGGGCATCTCGGGCCTGGGGGACCCCGCACTCCCGCCCTCGCTCATCGCCGTCCCTGTTTGGTCCTGCAAAGACTGGGAACCTGACATGGAGCTGGAGTGAGTCTTCACCGGCACCAGGTGAGCCATCTGATGGAGGGAGCGACAGGGAGGGCGGAGTCAGAGTGAGTCAGGTGAGCATTGCGGGGAGAGATACATGGAGGAACAATGTGCAGTGGCGTTTGATTTCGAGAGAGAAAAATCATAATTCATAAATAAGAACAAGAGCGTGATGGAGGGAAAAAAAGAATAAAGTATCGAAGGAGCCAGTCGGTTTGTGGAGAGAGGAGAGAAAAGAAGGAAGGAGGTTCAGGAAAAACCATAACGAAAGGAAAGAGAGCGACTGCTATGGAGGCACTTTTGTCATTTTTGTCATTGAAGGCACAGGGAGAAAAGAAGCTTGTAAAATACTGGTCACTCGGAAACACACGCACACTGCTCACATGCATTGCAAACACACACACACACACACCTGCGGTTCGATGGAGCGGTGGATGGGTGGGGTGCGGGCAGGCTGCATGCCCCCGCTGCTGAAGGACTCGGAGCGGGGAGGGAGGGAGGGGTCGGAGATGCGGTTGGACACTTTGTGCTGCAGCGCCGGGGAGCTCTGTCTGTTCAGCTTAGATCGCTCCTCCACCTGGGACAGGTCACATCGCACCGTCACTCACAGCCCCGGCACTCAGCACAACCAATCACCACACGTTAACCACCACGGCTATCAGCGCCACCCAGATCACCCCCCCCCCACAAGCCACCTGACAGTGCTAACACATCACCCAGCTGTGTGGGACAACCAACACGATGTGGAATGTACCTGAGCTAACTGACTGATTTGATTTTAATTGATTTATTTTTGTTGTCATCTGTTTTAACATCGCTTTGACGAGTTACACAACCCCAGACTTCTACACGTCGGGGGCTGTTCTCATGTTCTCATGTCCCACGTACAGCTGAGATGTAAGAATGTCTGATGGCTATCTGTGTGTGTGTGGGGGGGGCAAGAATGATCTCTTGCCTCCAACTACAGACACCACTAAAATCATGGATTTGGGTCAGTGCAAAGGTGCACATACAGAAAGAACGTTTGTCGTGGACGTGCAACAATGCGCATGTGCGTCAATCCCTGTACGCACAGGATATCGGTGTGTTTGGAAGACAGAAAGCTCCTCTTGCCAGGGTTATCAGATGATCAGATTATCTGCTGTGCAGTCAGAGAAGGCTCTGAAGAATGCACCCAATTACACTTTCCACCCCCAACAATCGACTCGATGGTCTCTGAGGGGCTGAGTCATGGCTCAGTGGGGCACAGTGTCAACAGGCCCCAGGTAAACATGTGAGTGCAATGAGAACCATCCACTTTGGAAGCTTTCTGTAATTCCACTTGAGCTCATAATCTCGTAGGATTATACGAGATTATGACCTGGGTCAGAACAACTATGATCTACTGTTGTTGTTGTTGTTGTTGTTAGTTCCCAGCTAGAGAGTCAACTACGATGAAGCATCTATATCTCCAGCAGAACGGTTCCCTTAGGGTTAGTTGTTCTCTTTGGGAGAACAAAGTACAGAGAAAAGAAACACGTGGTGATTCAGGAGATTCAATCTGTGGAGGCAGTACATAATTAGGGTTAGTATGAACATCGGCTGACCTACAAGGGATAGAGTGGATTCCTATTAGAAGACCTGCAGAAAGACCTTTTGGGTGGTGCTGCTGAGATCTTAATTCTGTGCGTGTCCGGTGCTTGGGTTTGTCGACCACCCAAAAGCTCTTCCTGCTGGAGCGGAGAGAAAAAACAGCTGGACGGCGTTTACTGCGACCACAGCTGCATCTAAGAAAGGACGTGAGAAAGGAAAGATATGGAAGACAGGCGAAGGGCATCCCTGAGGGTCCAGGTTGGTTAGAAGATTCCCACCACCACTCGGCCTGCACCCATCACCAACCCGTAATTTGACTGAGTGGTTGACAAACCTAAAGAGAGTTTGGTCGCTGTCCCTGATGACACAGGCACTATATCCAGAGGTGGATTTCCCATGGTGCATTGTGGGACGTGGGGATATATAAGGGCCACAAGGGAGCTGGCAGAGCTCTGGGTAACTAACTATGGTGATATCACATGATCCCTACATTTCCGTCCCAGTAGATAATATTTTATGGCGTAAAAAGAAATTCAGCGTTTACAGAGATAAATGTAAATATATGTCTGATCTATATATCCAGGCTTATGTCTAGTGTGTGCGTATATATACAGTATATTTATAATTATGCGAGTATGTGCGTGTGAGTCTATAATCCAATGGGGAGTTTGTACAGGGAGATGGGGGGGATGACGGACTATGAACAGAGGAATGGGGGGGGGATGGGGAACATGCTAGGCGGTGAGGAATTGAAGAACATTAAGTGATCACTGGAGCGACAATTCATTCCATAACTCTCAGACGAGTTCAGTGTGAACTTGTCTGGTGAGGCGTCCACAGTAAGGTCAGACATTGAGGAGTGACTTCTAACGGAATTCTGCCTGCACCTCATTTTCTGTCTGGACACATCTGAGGGGGGGGACATTGCGGTATTCCAATCAGGGACTTGAAGAAGATTGCCACTGTTGCAGCGGGGGCGACTTTGTTTGGAAAGAGCAGGTTTGAGAGCGCTTTCAGGATAGGAGCTGGAGAGGCTGTCAGGTGGGGAAGAACCTGAGATATCGGAGTCAGAGGAGGGCAGAAGGCAGGTGTAGCTGAGAGACGGTCTCAGCCCTCCCCACTCCTCATCTACGTCTACATCTATTCTACTGATGGGTGAATGCGACCTGCAACGATAATGATCACTAACCACTTTGGCAACAGAGTTGGAGACAAGGCTTGATCCGGACTGGGGTTTCTGAACCTGCCCTGAGTGCTGGAAATAAGGTGTAAGGGCACGGAACTGTAGGTCTGGAGATGTTCTCCCCTGGGAGGTGGCTCCTTGACTGGGTGCAGAACGAGGCCTGTGTCTAGTCTGCTCTATCTGACTCCTCTGCCCCGCAGGGTTAGGGTTGGGTATCAGAATTAATGGGCTGATTAGCCCTTGACTCGAGGGCTGTTTATGACTCTTGGTCGGGCCTTTACTGGGTCCTTGGCCAGCAGCAGGGTTCTGTTTCTGGCTGGGGGCTGGACTGCGGCCCCTCTTACCGCATCCCTGAGCCCTAAACTCTCTGACCTGCTGACTTATCTCCTGCTTCAGCCCCAAATTTAGGGATTCGCCAGCATCTTGGGAAATACAGATACGAGGAAGATGGGGGCCGGGGGACTGGGAATGGGACTGGGTTCGCCTAACAACTTGGTGTCTGGGTTGGCATTGCGAGCCAGGGGCCGATGACTGTTGTTTGAATGACTGGTGATGTCGCAGGTCGGAGTGGGGCGGGTTACCGTGAGCGTGCTGCTGCTTCGGGACCTGGGAATCAAGAGTCAGAGGAAGTAAGCAACACAACCAACGCAAAGTGGACATCACAGCGCCAAAGCAGCAGCGGTACTTTTTGTCCTATATACGGGACCGCTGCTACTCGAAAGACCTGTCAAACAAGATTATTATAACAACACAACAAAAGGCCACTGGGTACGCAAATGTGCACAAGGGGTCTCAAACTGCGACTGAATTTGTCAGGTTTTCAGTCTTGCGTGCATCTTTTGGTACGTCATGCAAAGTTGGACTTGCCTCTTTGGCCCAGGCGGGCTTGTCATTAGGATTAATGACATCTTTGTAGTGGTAAAGCTGTTTCTTCTCTGCTTGTCGTCCCTCCTGCTGCTGCTGCTGCTGCTGCTGTAGAGACACCAGGTAGGCTCGCTCCTGCTGGAGCTGCCTCTGGAGCCGCTCCGCCTGCCGCTGCTCCTCTATCTGCTTACGCTTGTACTCCTGCGGGGGGGG
>JAFBJQ010005452.1:5000-17500 GCA_016785345.1 Trinectes maculatus
ACCGTCGCAGCATGTTGATGTTCAGCAGGTTGACTGTGTGATTAAAACCTCAGTCTGTTGAGTCTGAACTCGAATGACAAGGAAACGCAGCTTTTATACTCACCCCTCCTTCTCCTCCCCCTCCCCCTGCCCCCCCCCTCCACCCGCCCCTCCCCCTCCCTTTGACCGTCCTCACCTTAACGCTGTTTAAGCCAGTTGAGATGACTTGATTCATTTGGCCTCCGACTGAACCGCTGCTGTTTTTCCACAGAGTCACACTAGAGTGGACTCGTTACACTGCATTACAGTCATTTAGCAACTCACAATAAGTGCATTCAACCAAAATACTCACCCCTCCTTCTCCTCCCCCCCCCCCCCCCCCCCCCCCCCCCCCCCCCCCCCCCCCCCCCACCCGCCCCTCCCCCTCCCTTTGACCGTCCTCACCTTAACGCTGTTTAAGCCAGTTGAGATGACTTGATTCATTTGGCCTCCGACTGAACCGCTGCTGTTTTTCCACAGAGTCACACTAGAGTGGACTCGTTACACTGCATTACAGTCATTTAGCAACTCACAATAAGTGCATTCAACCAAAAAGTGCAAACGAGTCTGTGAATATTTATCCGAAAACGGGCGAAACTCACTTCCACTGCTTGGCTGTCAAGCGGTGGTAGTTTTTGATGTTGTAATCGGGGAGTGAGGTGCAGCGTGGTCGGGTGAGTTTTCAGTCTGGAGAGATTCTGCTGGTCTGAGGTCTGTGGGAAGCTCGTTCCACCATCGAGGAGCCAGCTGCTGCCACTGTGACACTGTATCAGTCTGAACACATGAAGTTAAATCAAAATACTTCATACAGTACGCCATGACTGTAACTGATGAATCATACAACAAGAGAATTGTACTGAGGGCACCAACATGTGGTATCTTTTATATGTTTTATTTATAGGGGAGTTAAATAGTTAGAGCGTTGGACTTGAGACTAAGAGAGCTGGGGTTCAAAACCCGCTCTCAGCACCACGCTGGGCCCTTGAGTAAGGCCCTTAACCCCAATTACTCCACGGGGGCCATGTTCCGTGTGTTATACTGTGTGTACTGTATGTATTGTGTGTACTGTATGTACTGTATGTAGTGTATGTACTGTATGTACTGTATGTAGTGTGTGTACTGTATGTATTGTGTGTACTGTATGTATTGTGTGTACTGTGTGTAGTGTGTGTACTGTATGTAGTGTGTGGACTGTATGTACTGTATGTATTGTGTGTACTGTATGCAGTGTGTGTACTGTATGTACTGTATGTATTGTGTGTACTGTATGTATTGTGTGTACTGTATGTACTGTATGTAGTGTGTGTACTGTATGTATTGTGTGTACTGTATGTAGTGTATGTACTGTATGTATTGTGTGTACTGTGTGTACTGTATGCAGTGTGTGTACTGTATGTAGTGTGTGGACTGTATGTACTGTATGTAGTGTGTGTACTGTATGTATTGTGTGTACTGTATGTAGTGTATGTACTGTATGTAGTGTGTGTACTGTATGTAGTGTGTGTACTGTATGTACTGTATGTAGTGTATGTACTGTATGTAGTGTGTGTACTGTGTGTACAGTATGCAGTGTATGTACTGTATGTAGTGTATGTACTGTATGTACTGTGTGTACAGTATGCAGTGTATGTACTGTATGTAGTGTATGTACTGTGTGTACTGTATGTATTGTGTGTACTGTGTGTACTGTATGCAGTGTGTGTGCTGTATGTAGTGTGTGTACTGTATGTACTGTATGTAGTGTGTGTACTGTATGTAGTGTGTGTACTGTGTGTACTGTATGTAGTGTATGTACTGTATGTAGTGTGTGTACTGTATGTAGTGTATGTACTGTATGTAGTGTGTGTACTGTGTGTACAGTATGCAGTGTATGTACTGTATGTAGTGTATGTACTGTATGTACTGTGTGTACTGTATGTAGTGTGTGTACTGTGTGTACTGTATGTAGTGTATGTACTGTATGTAGTGTGTGTACTGTGTGTACTGTATGTAGTGTATGTAGTGTATGTACTGTATGTACTGTGTGTACTGTATGTACTGTATGTAGTGTATGTACTGTATGTAGTGTGTGTACTGTGTGTACTGTATGTAGTGTGTGTACTGTATGTACTGTATGTAGTGTATGTACTGTATGTAGTGTGTGTACTGTGTGTACTGTATGTACTGTATGTACTGTATGTAGTGTGTGTACTGTATGTAGTGTATGTACTGTATGTAGTGTGTGTACTGTGTGTACAGTATGCAGTGTATGTACTGTATGTAGTGTATGTACTGTATGTACTGTGTGTACTGTATGTAGTGTGTGTACTGTATGTACTGTATGTATGGCAGCTCACTGCTCACGCGTGTGACAAATAAAGCGTTCTTCATGTGTAACCATGTGTTCATGCAGCAGATCTGAGGTCAGTGATGAGTGGACAAACACTGTGATGAAACATGATTCTGAATCTGATCGAAACCAGAAACAATCGGGAGTTTTTGTAAACGAAAAACACAGAAAACCAACTTAATTATTTTGACGATAAACTGTGGACTGACTGGTTCCTCAGCAGGAAATGGAGAACAATATGTCATGTGTGTTAATGTGTGTTCATGTGTGTTCATGTGTGTGGGTGTGGGTGTAATGCGACAGGTATGAAGGTGTCAATCATAAGAGAACAGGTTGGACACTAATTACAAGAAACACAACAGTTAAGAGCAGGAATGTGTACCTGAAATAAAAAGAGTCAGAACAAGATGTGACGAGAATGTTAACTACATTTAATTACTGATGAGCCTGGCCACACCCATAAATACACACAGAGACAGACAGACAGAGAGACAGACAGACAGAGACAAAGAGAGAGAGAGAGACACATTGGTGAACTGGTCGATATTGTTGAAACACGAATAGATCATCACCATCATCAGCCTCGTTTGAACTCTGTCGCAGCTGTGGTAACAGACAGGTTCATTTCACATGAGCAGCGTGTGAAGTATAATGAATATTATTAACGAGGGCGTGTCACATGCAGCAGTCATGAACACAGATTGATGAGGCTGTGAACGAGGCCGACCACATTCCACGCGTTATAAATACATACTTAAAGGAAACCACACACCTGCAGCAATTAGCCTGACCCAGGACATGGAGTCGCTTATGATGTCAGAGGGCGGCATGTCACATCGTTATGATCCCACATACAAAGAGAAAGATACACAAAACACATTTTTATGAGTTACCATAGCAACAGACTGTGCAACAATTAAGAACCCACCATGCACAAGGATATCAGATGCTAAAGCTAGTGAATATCAAATCAAATAAAATTTGTTTCTGAATATTGTCAGACCCAAAAGGTTGGGAGGTGGCGGTGAAGAGGCTTAAGAGTCGGGCTTTGGACCCAGAGGCTTTGGACCCAGAGGTTCGATTCCCAGCTCGGCCGAAAATCTGGGGGATGCACCACCATCCCGGACCAGGTCTAACAAGCCTGGGTACGTGAGGTTGCCGGTTTGCATCCCGGATTGGCCGGAAATCGGGAGAGACGCCACCATCTGTCCACCACTTAAAATTAAAATTAATTTCCCCATGTGGGACGATTAAAGGTGTTCTTTCTGAGGCTCAACGATTTCCCTGGAACTTCAGTTCTGATGCTGCCATGTTGTGGTCAGGCTCTTAATAAACCAACATCACAGGATGTTACTCACATTGTCTGCATAAGAGTCCAGTCAGACAAGAATAAATTACAGATAATCTATAAAGAGGAGTTTGTGTTGTGTTTAGCAGTTTAACAGCTGCTAGACAAAGACACACACAAATCAAACTGAGCTCAATTAACAGTTTGTCTCTGCTTCTGTGGTGCAACTCTTTCAAAATGATGCCTGGAATTCCTTTGTGCGTGTCCTTATTTTGTGCCATTGTGTGACTAGTGTGTTTTTGTTGCAGTATTTCCTTGTGTGTGTATGTGCAACAGTTTCTGGGAATCAGCTCACTGGACGAGAAACTGATTCATGAGGTTGTTTTCTATCATTCAACACAAAACCAGCAGCTCTTTCTGTTTCCATCTCTTCGATATTGATTCAAACAGAGTGCATCTTTGTTGAAAACAGAAACAACTGGATTAGTTCAAGAATATTATTTGGATAAGTAAACAACGTCACACAGAAAATAAATAAATCAACACCCAAGTTGCTTTGAGTAATAGACAAGAGAGGTGGAGGAAACTTTCCTCACAGCTCTGTATGTGAACCGATAGTGATGTGAACATACAGATGTGACAGATGTGAACAAACAGATGTTACAGACACATGAGTCAGTTACAATTTGTCTGATCAAACTGCCCAAGACCAGTTTTATCACAACAAGGTGTGGGGTCGACTGAGGACAAAAACACTGAACAAAAAGGACTGAAATAAATCTGTCCCTGTGTGTGTGTGTGTGTGTGTGTGCGTGTGTGTGTTAGCATGCTAACAGCCTCTAATGAGGTCTGTGTATTCACTACAGCTTGATGAATCACAACACGCCTGTTTCAGTGACAGTCTCTCATGAACCCTCCACTGGCTCTGAACACGCTGCTGTTAGCGAACGCAGCCTGTGCACAGACATGAGACGACCAAACAATCAAACAATGACGAATGAAGATACAAACTTTAAGATAAACAGGATGTGATTTACATACAGTCACATCCGTTTCCTGAAGATGACAACAAATGAATCTTACAACAGGTGCACAGTGGCACGCGCACACACATACACACAAAGCCAAAACATCTGTATCGACCCCTTGTGTCTGGCATAGTATGGGTCATTGGTAAACGGAATCTACTGTGGCTCTTCCATCAATCACCACTGCACAGAGCCGGCAACATCCAAACAACATCATCAGGACAGGACAGGCTGCTGGCAAAACTGCTGGTGATCATGGACAATCCCTCCACCCCCTCCACCCCCTCCAGCCCCTCCACCCCCTCCACCCCCTCCACCAAACACTGGCCAAGTTAAAGAGCAGCTTCAGCCACAGACTCGTTCAACTTTATAACTCATCTACCTCTGTCAGAGCCACCATCACAGAACTGCACTAACCCAACCTCCACCTTTGCACTGTGCACCCTGTTCAACAGTCCTCAACATACTGGAACATTCACTCACATCATATGTGATGTGTGTTAATATAAACCTTGTTGATATTATATATCATATTGTACAATAATCTTGTCATCTGGCACACCCTATTTACATATTACATATTCTACACTCATAGTATATTATCTATTGTATGTATATCTTGTATAGTCAAGTATTTATATTATACCTCTACTACATATCATATTATATCGTATTATATCATGGCTTGTGTGTATCTTGTGTGTATATATATATATGTGTATTTACTACATATATTATACATTCGTACATATTACATATTACATAGTGCAATTATTATTATTATTATTATACACTGTTATTATATTGAAACATTACGTTAACATAGTTTAAGTTTGTTTTCTTTTCAGTTTAACTTTAATAATAAAGTACAGCAACAGGAAAAAACAATTAACAGTAAAGTGTTCTGAGCTAGATTCAGCTACATTCAGAACATTATGAATGAGTGAAAGTAAAACACAACAGAAGGTAGCGTATTGTAATACTCCGAGGTCTGCAGGAGTCCAGGGGCTGAAATGTGCCTCTGTGTACTGACAAAAT
Organism: Trinectes maculatus; assembly: GCA_016785345.1. Lineage (NCBI taxonomy): Eukaryota > Metazoa > Chordata > Actinopteri > Pleuronectiformes > Achiridae > Trinectes > Trinectes maculatus. The sequence continues at coordinate 10,702 of JAFBJQ010005452.1, forward strand.
GACAACAAAGTTGAAAGAATTAAAACCTGTCAGAACTGAGTCACAGAACGTTTCAGTTTCTTCTTTAAATCTTATGAAAAATATAGCAAGTATCATTATTGAAACATATGTTAATTACAGCTTTGTTGAATAACTAGCCAAAATTGTCAAGAGCATCAATTCACTATGTGTTTCACCTTTCAGTTAAAATTGAGATTCAATGACGTTAGAGCTGAGGGCATTTATAAACATGTACAAATAAAGTTAGTTTGAATAAAACCCCTAGATCCTGTAGTTACTCTGGTGGTTACTCTCTCTCTCAATCAGACGGCTGATTGGTTGACCAATCAGATGGCTCGTGTGTCTGTAGTTTTACAAATTAAGGTGAACATGCACCGTTTGGACTCTCATTTGTCACTTGTCTGTCATGTGTGATTGACATGTTCTTACCTGGGACACACCCAGCTCACCTCCGTGTGACAATCTCTAATGATGACCATCAGTATTAATAATCAAACACCTGTGATCTGTCACCTGGAGCAGTGGGTCCCACAGGGGTCAGTATGCTGGGAGGATCACAGGACATCAAGGGGGTCATGAAATATTTTCCAGAATTCAAGACTAATTTTAAAATTATGTTTTGTTAAAGGCAAGAGCATAGCACAAGATCAAACACCACCATCTTCATCTGCACCTCCACCTCCACCTTCACCTTCACGTTGGTGTATAAATCAGGAAGAAAACACACAAAAAAATAAGGAAAACAAAAATCATCCCTGTGGTTTCTCAGCGTACAACAGTTCCCTAACATATGTGGCAGAATGTGATGATGTGATTTGGCTGTAATGTACCTAGTTGTTTGCCAACCACCATTAACAACAGAAGAAGAAAAGGAATAACAAGTACTTTCAACAACCGTGATGCAGGAGGTGTGTCCCAGGTGCTATACCAACTTACATGTTGTTTGTGCATGTCTTTGTATGTTAATGCATTTACATGTGTGTGTTTCAGGTCTGCCTTGTTATTTCATATCTGGCGGCGGTTGGTCCTGGATCTTCTTTTGGATGTTCGATTCCTCACCAGAGCTTTCGCCTGGGGAATGACTGGCTGAGGCAGGTGGGCAGGGCTTTGGATGACATGGACAGGTATCACAGGGGGAAAGGCGGGGTTCAGGTGGACGTGGGGCAGTGGCCTTTGTGGTTTGGACATGCTTTGAGGTTTGGCTGAACGAGAACTGAACTTCCTCTTCCCTCCCTCTGCAGACTCTGAGTGCCTGTCCTCTGCAAGAAACAGTTTGAAAGACTGAGAACATTGGCTTTCATTTGAGTCCTAGTACCACACTGTACAAATACTCTGTCACAACTAAAGGCCCCTCTTTTGAAATACAGAAGTCACAACTCACACAGTGTTCGTGTTACTGTGTGTCTGTGTGACATAGTTTACAGTAACAGTGTGAGTTTGTGTGTTACTGTGTGATGTAATTTCTTCTGACCATCCTCTTCCACGCTGTTTGCAGCAGCTGCAGCAGATTCTGCAATCAATCAATCAATCAATCAATCAATCACTCAATCAATCAATAAAAAACATGTTAAAAAGCACTAAAAACTGCACGTACCAGGCGCTGTCACCTGACTGGCTGCTGGAGCTAAAAGGAAAGAGCATTCAAAAACCAAATGAATGGCTCATGACAAAGGCACTGTATGAACACATGACTGACTGACTGACTGACTGACTGACTGACTGACTGACTGACTGACTGACTGACTGCATTAACATTATTTTTTCACAATCTGCCATCTCTAAGCTGATCATCTTCATCACCATTGTCAATGTTATCCTATCTGAAGGTCCTCCTCCAAAATACTGACTTTCATCTAAAGTCAGACGAGACTGGTGTTACAGAATGACAGTGGTTAACATCTGGACAACCCACCTGACTTTTAATGGAAAGGGGGGGCACTTTGATTAGATCATTGCATGTTATTCCTGAAACCTATGACACAAGGTACAACCCTTCTGAACCATTCGTGAATTTGACTCGTGGTGTCAGGGTAACACAGGTAACCTGTCTATTTAAATGCCCTGAACAATGTTCTTCATTGAGTTGAAGATTAATAGTTAATCAACATGAATCTGTCCGTGATCTGCTTGTTCGTGATCTGAGATTTTAATAAAGTATTTTAAATTCAGTTGGCAGATGTTTTAGCCCGGCATTAAAGGGAGATCTGTTCTATGAGATGGTTTATAAATAGCAAAAAGTTACCCCTGATTTTGTGATTATCTGGGACATTATATTCAACATCACAGTGTAAAGTCAGGCTCTGGTCCGTTTATGTTTCACCTGCTCAACATTTTTTACATTGCTTGCAGGTGCTCTTGAACTCACCATTTCACCACCTAATTCTTGTTTTAACTTTTCAAGTCTACAGCGATGATGAAATATCGTCACCTTAGACCTTACATTATGTTAAATATACATCACAGACTTCCTGCAGACGTTTCAGCTGTGCAGTCTTACCTAGCTGATCAGGAGAGATGATGTCCATACTCTCTGAAAAAAAACAAGACAAAAACAATATCAACATTATGATCAGCAACAACGACAAGAACAATATCCCAGTCCCGTCAGAATATCTTCAGTAATATATACTGCTTCGGTAATATCTCTGACTATGTTGTTAGTAGGGCTGATGTGAATAAAGAGACCCCCCCCCCATCTGACACCTGCATCTGACTCCTAATTTCTCTCATCCTCAACTGAAGTTAAACTGTATCAGTAAACTTATTAAAACAAATATATAAAATATTGGGTGTATGTATATCTTTGAAAAAAAAACCAGAAGGATTAACTCACTCTCTGTGAACTATTGTTCATTTCTTTGTGATAGACTGGGGAGTTCTTTGGGAGCATGTGTGGGTTTTGTTGTATTCTCATGGCAGCATTCACACCTGAGTCTGTCTGAGCAGTAAACGGAGGACATGTTATGACTCACCTGTTGGAGCTTCGTCAGATGCTGAATCTTTATCTGAGACAGAAAAAGGCGAGATGAGGGAAAGGAGAGACATGTGAGACAGAAACAAATGAGAAGATTCTTCTCATTCCTCACTGACATCAGGAGTCTGACGCGTGATGTACCTGTCCATGTGGATTGTATTCCAATATCTGCAGACAAAAAACAGACCAACCACAGACACATTACCTGTCAATCAAACTAAGAAAACAGGTATTGATTCAATTGATTTTAAATCTAACCATTGGAATCGAGGTCTCCTCCTACCAGCAGGACCAACAGAGAGAACACAAGAGCAACGTTCCTGCAACACATACAAACATACAACTTTCAGTGCGTATCAGTGAGACACACTGATAGTTGACACTGTAGACACTGCATGATCGAGGTACAGCTCCAGCTGTTTCTGATGCGTCGTGTTTTACATCATTGTCATCGGTACAATTAGACTGTTCATCAGACACCACAACAACACACATAATACACAATACACATGAACACACAATAACACAGCAAACTGACATTAATGCACAACAACAATATAGTTACACACAACAATATAGAATAAGACGCCTGAACAGAATGCAAACGATAGACGTACCAGGTAAGCATGATGCTGTGCGGGTCAGTGGATAGGCGACAGGTGTTTTCTCAGGCAGGCAGACAGACAGGTGAGAGCTACAGTACTTCACTGGTTGTCTGAATGAATCTTGTGAGTGTGAGCAACAGCAGGGGGTTTATATATCTGCCTAAATGTCACCTGCACAGAGGACAGAGCACAGAGCAGAGAGAGGGTGTTACTATGTATGTGTGTATGTGTGTGTGTGTGTGTGTGTGTGTGTGTGTGTGTTACAATGTTTTAATTTGTGGGTTACTCATAATCATGCTTTAGTTTCTCACCTTTAGTTTTTAATCCTTTTCTATTGTTTGTCCTCAATTATTCATTTTGTCATGTCAAAGGTTTCTGGTTCAAATCCCGATTCAGCCTGTGTCTTTCAGTGTGGACTTTTCATATTCTCCAGTGTCCGCGTAGGGTTTTTGTGAAGAACCTTGAGACTCCATTGTGTGAAATAAACTTTGACCTTTTGTTAAGAACAGGTCAGATGGGCTGAAGGGCCAACATTCCCTCCAGTGTAAAAGGCTCTTTTGAGTGATTGTGCAGTGTCCAGACGTCCTCACTGTTCAGGGAATCCCCCTTGAACAAAAACAACATGGTGAGTCAATAGCAGCAGGTCAGGTTCCACCAGAATCGGATCCACCTGATAGAAGCTGGAGATCAATCAGAGCAGAACAATGACACTTTATCTGAAACTTGAACCATTACAGACTTGATCCACAACATACCAGGACCAGACCAGGACTGGGTCTCAGCAACACTGACGCAGTTTATGTCCTTTCAGACAATCATCTGAACGATGAACTGGAAAAAATAACAACTTGATGAGTAAATCTGTGGTCATGTAAAATCTGTAGTAAAATCTGTAGCAGCCAATCAGAAAATAAGTGGCAAAGACATCTCACACCAAGAAATCCACGGAAAACTCAAGCGCAAATGTTACAATACAACAAATGAACCACAGGGTGGCAGGTGGTTTCCAGCCTGTTTGAGGAGTATTTTAGTTCTAATTAATGCATGTAACATCTAACATTATGAGGCTACTAGTACATGAGCATTACAGCGAATTAACTTTGCTAACTTGGGTCACTTGATTAAGCGTAACCTAATTTGTACTGACGGACAGAGACAGAGTGATATTACGCTGGTTAATGGCAAGTTGTTATCTTGCATTCTGCTTTTTCACTGATTTGATGAAGTGGTTTGTCTGTGAGCTGCAGATTCTCTCAGCAAATCAAACCGATCAATCAATAGATACAGTGTTGCTAAGCAACTAGAAGCTGTCATACGAGAGCCTCATAAGAACACAGTGCATAGGCAACAGCAACATACATGCTAACATTAGCATTGTCGACAAGCCACTGAGGCCTACAGCTTAAAGTAATGCAGGAACTACAAAGGTGTTATATGGGAGGGAAAAGATTGGATTTTTGAATATCAACAGTTGAATCAGGCATATTATACAATAATACAAACATGAAACCCCGGTCCAACTGGAAATAAATGTCAGTGACCTCATGCCAGATATGTAAACAAATATGACAGCAGCATGTGGTCACACCTTTCAGTCAGCTGTGTGTGTGGGTGTGTGTGTGTGTGGGTGTGTGTGTGTGTGTGTGTGTGTGTACGCACATTGCACTAAAGGCAGGTAGAACAGTTTCTCTCTGGAGAGACACAACCCCCCCCCTCTGAGTGATAATGGTTGGGAGCAGTGTGGGGGATTTTGGGTACTGGGGGGTTGGTATTTGAGTATCAAAGCCTCTTCTGTCTGGAAATGTCTTTCTGTGTAAAAGGAGAGTCGGCTGAATGGCCGAAGAAGCTTTTTAAAGCAGCGTTGTTTCATTCAGCCAGCGCCACAGCTTTGAAATCCTGTAAGGTCAGATTTACATGTTTATAGAGCTTCTATCCATTAATCCCTCCTTCCATCCTTCTGTCTGCGTGATGCGTCCCACAGGAAGAAGGACAAATCAGAAACAGAGGACAGCTATACAATAACAGAACACATTGTGAGCTGATATATGCTGTGACTATGAGAGGCTTTGACAGATAGTGTGGATTACAGGAAGTCCATCCAGTAGTTACAGGAAGTAGAGCGAGAGAGAGAGACCCTGAGCTTCAGAGTCGTTTCTAGCTTTGTGGGGGCCTTATGCAAGATGTTGTTTGGGGGCCCCTACATTACCAAGCTATGATGGTAAAACTCATAATCCATTAGATAATCCATGTCTATTCCACAGTCTCTTACACTCTGCCAGAAACAGGCTACAGTCATAACAACCTCTCATATTAAAACTGACAACATTTCATTTTAACTCAAGCCAATACAAGAAAAGAGCAACATAAATATCACTGTTCATTTAAATAAAAGAAAGTACAACATTAAGAACTTGACTCTGTTGTAGAATGGAGGCAGGACTGTTTAAATGAGCAACCTGTATTGTCGCAATAAACATTCTAATAAATGTGTCAAAGAGGGAGACTGCAACTAGAGCAACAATCCAACTGCCACATTAGTACACAAATAATCAACAACAGGCCTAATATTCAATAAAGCTGCGTTTATGAACATACAAATGCCAGCCAGCTAACATGCATTTAGCCGAGGCTAACCGAACTAGCTAGCATAACAAACAAACCTGCTAAAAACTCGGCGTTACTCCGTTTTCTCTTGAACCATCCACACCTCACCTTCATTCTTCCGCTCTCTCTCTCTCTCTCTCTCTCTCTCTCTCTTCCTCTCTTTTCTTCTTCCTGCGTTTTTCCGCCCCACTGGAATAACTCCATTCCGTTTTACACCATCGCGGTGTGTACCACGCACATCCACACTGACGGGAATGATGACGAGCTGTCAATCATTCCCGTCGTACCTGTCGGCTGACGTCACTCACTGTGGAAGTCCAACGATTTGGACTGAAAAACAGTAAACACAGTTTATCGTTGCGTCTTATTTCATTCTGATGTCCTACATGTATTTGTAAGTATATAAATGATGACACAATTCACATCAACACCTGCAGAAATATTGTTTCTTATCTGAATAAACAGAATATTTTGGCTTTTGATCAATACAGGTCATTTGATAAAACGTAAATATAGTACACACACACACACACACACACACACACACACACACAGTAAATGTAGTAAAGCTCCACTGGGTCATATCTGAGCCAGCAGCCTGATGGTTGAACTCTGA
>JAFBJQ010005452.1:22500-64172 GCA_016785345.1 Trinectes maculatus
TGTATAGATATATCTACACAGATATATCTATACAGATATATCTGTATAGATATATCTGTATAGACATATCTGTGTAGATATATCTGTGTAGATATATCTGTATAGATATATCTACACAGATATATCTATACAGATATATCTGTATAGATATATCTGTATAGACATATCTGTGTAGATATATCTGTGTAGACATATCTGTATAGACATATCTGTGTAGATATATCTGTGTAGATATATCTGTGTAGATATATCTGTGTGTGGATATATCTGTATAGATATATCTGTATATTCTTTCCATGCTCCTCCTCATTTGCAGGAAACGTTTGGAGGCGTCCGACTCTCTGTCCTTTGGAAACGAGGTGTTTAAAGTCTCCTTCCAGTCCAAAGGTTCGTATCCTCTGTTCGGATGTCAGTATCACTTCAGCCTCGAGGATGTGGTCGACGTTCCCGAGTTCCTCGTCTACTTCCCTCTTTTGGAACAGTAAGAATGTGTTGTTAATGCAGATGCTGTTGTATTAACAAGGAGGCCGCGCCCGGCTGTGTGTGGCAGTGTTTCTGTTTCATCCTTCTGTCCTGACAACTGTAAGAACTCTTCTGTGACTCTGCTCATCCGTTTGTGTCAGCATGGCGAAGCGCTACAACATGCGCCTGGTGTTGAAGCAGCGATTCTCGGAGTTCTCCGAGGAGAAACTGAAGAAGGAGTATCATCGCAGCCTCATGATGAAGATGATGGCTCTGGAGGTAAAGAGTTATCTATCGACAGCCAGTCACAAACATGCGCCGAGCAGATTCGACTATTATTATTATCATTATTATTATTATTATTATCATAATAATAATTATTATTGTTATCATTATTATTATTATTATTATTATTATTATTATTATTGTTATATTAGCTGTCAAGCTGTGTGTTTCTACGTAAATCCCTGTGACGTACTAATGAGCATTAGACCAGTTCACATACAGTAAGAACACCTTCTGCTTATTTCCAACCTTCTGTTGTTTCCAGCCGTTTCCGTGTGAGGATGGAGCTCAACAAGCCACAGACAGCAGAGGAGAGTACTGCCATGTTAAAGAGCACTGCGGCAGAGCTGGAGTCCGACTCCCCCTGGTGAGCGAGGCTCTCCTCATGTTTAAAATGCTCTGACATTCATGTCTGTTTCGTAATTCACCATGGCAACACATCAAAACAAAGCCCGCACGTCCTACTTCTTCCGGGTGGAGTTGGACGTTCTTATGCACTGCTACACCGAATACCAACACACATTCAAAACAGAGCAGCACAGTCGCTGCTGTAAAGGATGGTGAGGTGGAATGGCAGAAGATTGAATTAATAAAAAAAACATATCGCGAATGTTCAGCATTTATATTCTATTTGTGTGTTTGTGAACACAGGTGCTGTCCAACAGGTACAAAACGTTCTTAGCAGCAACTGAAGATGAAATATAAGAATTAGAGATCGACCGATATGGGTTTTTCAATAGCCGATACCGATGCCGATTTTTAGAGGTCAGGGTCAGCCGTTTATATCTTGACATTTTCCGCGCGCTCGATCTCTCTCTCTCTATTTCTCATGGTGAACTCTCTCTCTCTCTCTCTCTCTCATGGTGAACTCTCTCTCTCTGTCTCTCTCTCTGTTTCTCTCAGTGAATCACGGAAGCGTACTCACTTGTTTGCTCGCTCTCTCTCTATTTCTCATGGTGAACTCTCTCTCTCTCTCATGGTGAACTCTCTCTCTCTCTCATGGTGAACTCTCTCTCTCTCTCTCTCTCTCTCTCTCTGTCTCTCTGTCTCTCTCTCCCTCTCTGTTTCTCTCAGTGAATCATGGAAGCGTACTCACTTGTTTGCTCGCTCTCTCTCTATTTCTCTCGGTGAACCCACTTTCTTTCTCGCTCGCTCGCCCGCCCGCTCGCTCACTCTTTTGTAATTGTAATATTTAATATTTTAAAGGCTAGTTTGCCAGCATAAGTTGCCGTGGTAACTGAGTTTGAACTATGCTGAGTTTGCGTTATGGAACCAGATAAAATAAGCCAGACTAACGAAATAAGCCTGTCTTATTTGGTAATCCTGCTTTATGGAACAGGCCCCAGGTCTGACGGGGGCTGTTTGTTGTTGTTTTTCAGGGCACTCTGAGCCGATCTGAGTGGGAAGCAGCCAGTAAGTGTCTCTAGTAACTGTCCTGTTTGACATTAAAATAAGACATTTCTTATAGAGAACTGTGATGTATGATTTGTCTCTTACTGACACTGCATGGGACAAAACATTTAAACCTACACGTTAAAAGAGCTTTCACATTCTGACTTAGACCTTAGCATAATTATTGACCACTCGTGACAGCAGAGGGCACTGCTGCTCAGCATAAGTGAGTGTGTCTGGTCAGTATTTCACTTTCACAGTTCTGTTGAAGCTGAGAAGATGTTGGACCACACAGTAACACCTGTCCTCCTCTGTCTGTCTGTCTGTCCAGGTATCTACCTGGTCTTTGTCTTTCAGAAAATGTCCTGACACCGCTGCTGCTCGTCGGCTCACTCATCAGCCCTGTTGGTCGTTTGTGCGTCGATTGTTTACATGTTTTCTTTTTGAATGACTTTTTGCAAAAATATAATATGTTTTGGTTTGAGATGAATAAAAACGACATTCAAAGTGCGTGTGTGTGTGTGTGTGTGTCTGTTGAGTATCAGAGAAATGTTGCAAACGCATGATGCAAGTTTGTTAACCACCATTACAACGTTGAGAAAAGGAAGGAGCCAGTTTGTTGAATGTGGAAAATCTAGTGAAGACAGAGGGACGTCAAGATCTGACCACAGATATGTGGTGATGATGATCAGGCTGTTAGGTTAAAATCTTACCTCCGTTATGCGTCATGCAGACATCATCATCATCATCATCATCATAACAATAATAATAATAGTAACAATAATAATAGTAATAAGAACAATAGTAATAATAATAGTAATGTGATGTCCTCTCAGCAGGTGGTGGTGGTCACCACACAGCTAGATGCTAGCATGCCAGTGACACAAGAAGACAGGACGTGATAGAAACCCTAACTCCTAATACTGCAAACTTTTTAAAGAATAAAACAATAATATTAAAATAAAATAGTTGAATGCATCAGTAATTAAAGTGTCAGTAGCAGACGAACAGTCCTACTCATTGTAAAATAATTTGACACATGAACAATAGTCGGGACCTTATTCCATGGCAACTCACTGCAACTATTGAATAAGACATTTAAATAAATGTATACATTTGTTAAGCTACAATATCCTCCATTTTTATTCGTTTTTTTACACAGCCTGTGACTGATTTATAGATGTTTCCAATATTTTTATTTGATTAAACACGGGTTAATACCTCGCTCATTTGCTTTCACAATTAATTTATATGAACACCATTATTAGTGCTGTTGTAATGTCCTTTTTTAATTTAAATTAAGTTTCATTCAAATTACACTTACAAGTCTCTAATTCTGTGATTGACAGTGATTATTCCTGACCTGACACAAGGAGTCCAGGAGCTGTACCCTGGTCCACGTTACTGAGTCAGACACAGATGCTGTTCCTGGTGTCTGGATGACAGAGTCCATGTTTTATGTTTTAATATTTAGGACAAAGACAAAAACGTGACTGTTTTGTTTCACACCGACCTCACTTGCCCCAGTAATCTGAATGAAACAAACTGGATGTACAGTGCAAGACTACAAAGTGAAATGTTCAGGGACCGCTTTGTCTGTTGGTTTTTTAGGTCCTGGTGCTGAACAACTAAACTGGCTCACGTTTTGTTTCCATTGCATGAAGGTGCTGAGTAATAATTAGTGCAGGTGAATGGTAATGCATTCCAAACCTGTTGATGGCAACAGACACCTATAAATTAAAGATAATTTAATTTCGTGTTTCATCACAGCAGGCAAAACATTGTGTACATACAGTACAGGGTGGAAGCACCACCCTATACTTAGACCTGACAGCCCACATTCTTTATGGAACATGCTGGCCTGACCTTTAAAGCGACCCACACCCTGCACATCACAAGCTATCATCAAAGAGCACCTATTGAACTTCTGCTAAAGTGTATCGATGAGCGTTTCACAGGCTTTAATTAGTCATTCTTTTTTTTGTCTACAAATTGCCCACAGGCACAGAGTCATTTTTTTCACCGCGCCCCGTTTTCTCAAACATTAGATGTCAGTGACGCCTGAGTCCAAATACTTCAGATTGTGCACAAATGTTCATTTGGACTCGAGGATAAACTGGTTGGACCTTGGGGGGTAACGTGTCAAGGTTACAAGGTCGAAGGTCCAGCAGAAATTTGACTGGATGAAATTTTAAATCGATATCTTGAGGATATTAATGTGCTGAAAAACACCACTGCTCTGGATTCAACATCATAACTCAGGAGCATGAGGGAAAACACTCACACTCACTCATCATCTCTACAAGCTGGATATATCCGCTTAAATCATACCACACAAAATCATGACACATCCACTAGCTGTGTATGGGTGTGAGACATATGCAGAAATAAAGTTTCTCATTTTACAAAATACATTTATGTTAAATTATTAGATAACATCTGAATTCACTTCATCTCATCTGATGCATCCTTCCATTATCTACACCAGGGGTCTTCAACGTTTTCCAGGCCAAGGACCCCCAAACTGACGGAGAGATGGAGCAGGGACCCCCTACTCATGTATAAAATTGTGTTTTATATTAAACTGGTCCTATAGTGCAAAACGTTCGCGACCCCCCTGCAGTACCTCTGCGGACCCCCTAGGGGTCGCGGACCCCCTGTTGAAGACCTCTGATCTACACGACCTCTTTGCCTTTAAGGGTCACGGGGGAGCTGGAATCACAGCACTCATCTCAACTTATCCTTTCTACCATGTAGCTTCAACAAGTCAACATCCCGTGTGTGTGTGTGTGTGTGTGTGTGTGTGTGTGTGCGTGTGTGTGTGTGTGTGTGTCAGGCCTCATTATGTTTTCTAGGTGTGCACCATAAATAATGGTTGATATGCTGTGATTTAATTATATGCTACTATCTGTTCACTGTGTACGACACGCCCTGCACAAACACTCTTAACTACAAGGTGGAGACACAAAGCACAGATAAAAGACGCACACAAACAAACTGTACCTGCAGCACATGTAGGGCGGGTCACCGTTACATTGTTGCAGTGAAAGACACTAATGACAATGAAATCTTGCAAATAACCTGGTCAATCACGCGTCTGTCAGCGCCACATGACCTGGCAACAGTGCAACACAACAAATAAAACGAGTGAAAAGAGCATTTGTCCGATGTTTTTCTGCTCTGTCAACATCTATCTTATAAGTAAACCAGTCTGAAGCATGATGGCGTCTCCAGCGACGCCATCATCACATCTGAGTGAGGAATCATTTCCTCTCATGAAATAATACAGGAAGTAAAACGTGGACAGTGAGAAGAGGGGCCTTTTGTTAACAGTGTGCCAGATGTGTGTGTCTCTCTCTCTCTCTCTCACACACACACTCACACACGCACACACACACACACACACACACACATGAACCTTCGTCAGAGGACACAGGTTACGTAAATGTCCCACAGTACTAACTTGAAGTACGACACAAATTAATCACTTTAATTACTGGTTGCAACGTCAGAAAGCCACTCCACAAGTTTCATCTCTATTAGCCAGTGAGTAAAGCATGCAGGTCTTTTTTCTATCTAATTACATGGGAGGGAGGGAAGTCGTCATCATCGTCATCATTGTTTAACATTTGTTCCCTGTGCATTTATATATAAGAGGTGAAGAGGCCAAATGACAGCAAAGACAAACTGAGAGAGAGAGAGAGAGAGAGAGACACTGAGGACACATCACCACTTCACTCTCCTTAATTCATCATCCAGTGAGTATCCAGTATTTTACTGAGGAATATTTTGGAGTTATTTAGATTCATTTTCATTTGAAACATTTCTTTGGTTTTTACATGTGCACCTGTGCCTCTTGTTTCTATCATCATGGTCATTTTTTGAATTTATTGCTGACGTTTTTTATTTTTTTATGTGTTTTTATGTGTGAACTTGTGTTACTGTACAGCAGCGATGTCATGCTGTTAAACTGTTTTAACAGTTGGAAGTTTGTATGACAACTGAAATGAAGTCATTCAAGAGAAGAAGAAGAGTCTATATAAAATATTGAATATAATATTCATAACCATATTAAGAGTCTCTGTTCTATTGTTACATTTTCTTACAGGAGATGATCAGATACAGTTTCAAGGGAAGTGCGGGAGAACAGAAATCAATTACAATGATCAGCAAGGCTTTTATCTTTGTCTGTGTACTGATTGGTAAGTACCTTATATTATATGTCGAAAAGCACAACCCTGAAATACAACATATTAATTTTGACAATATTTTTTCAATGAAAACAGCTTCCACCAGTCAGACGGCTGAAGGAGCCCTGAAACCCAGGTGTCCCAGAAGTGTAAACACAACAACCACAGCTGGCCCGACAACCACAGCTGCCCCGACAACCACAGCTGCCCCGACAAACACAGCTGCCCCGACAAACACAGCTGCCCCGACTACCACAGCTGCCCCGACTACCACAGCTGCCCCGACATCCACAACACCAGTAGGGGGAGCAGAGGACCAACCAAATCAAAATACATCCATAACAACAACAACAGCAGCAGCAACAACCACAGCAGCAACAACAAAAGCAGCAACAACAACAATAACAATAATAGAATCAGCACCAGGAATAACTAAAGGCAGCGCCACAGCAGCTGCGACTGCAGCAGCTGCAGCAGTCGCAGCCACAGCTGCAGCCACAGCAGCCACAGCTGCAGCCATCACCACAGGACCCGCAGCTAAAGCCGCCGCCGCAGCAGCAGCAGAAGCCGCCTTGGCAGCTAACGAGGCGGCCATAGCTGCTGATGCGGTGCGCGAAGGCCCGATGCCTCCTGCACAAGCTGCTGCGGTGGCCAAGAAGGCAGCGGAGAAGGCCAAAGCTGCTGCAGCTGCAGCACTGGCAGCTGTTGCATCAGCTCCAGGATCTAAAGCAGACATCGTCAAGAGAATAGCAGCAGCATCAGAAAATGCATCCGATGCAGCAAACAAATCGGCAATGGCTGCAGATCGAGCCGCCTCTGCAGCCACAGCTGATGCAGTGCAGGCAGCGACTGCAGCAGCCATAGAGGCAGCTGCAGCTGCAGCCAGAGCTCTGCAGGAGATCCAGCTGGCCCTGGCCGAGGCCAAGAAACCAACCCCCGGCAATGACACTGAAACATCTCTCATGAAACTCTCCATCCTAGCAGCAGAGACTGCAGCACAGATGGCTGCGTTAACAGCAAGTAAATCTGAGGAGGCAGCTAAAGCGGCGTCTGAAGCAACCAGTGCATCAAGTGGCGCAGAGTCCAAGCAGAAGGCAAAAGAAGCCGCTGAGAAAGCAAAGGAGGCGACGGTGATGGCGAAGGCAGCGGCTTCAGCAGCCATAGCAGCAACAGCTGCGGCAACTGCTGCAGAGGATATTGCCAATGTACCAACAACACCACCACCAGCAACAACAGCAGCAGCAACAACAGCAGCAGCAACAACAGCAACGGCAACAGGAACAACAGCAGCAACAGCAACAACGGCAACAGGAACAACAGCAGCAACAGCAACAACGGCAACGGCAACAGGAACAACAGCAGCAACAACAGCAACGGCAACAGGAACAGCAACAGCAACAACAGCAACGGCAACAGGAACAACAGCAGCAACAGCAGCAACAGCAACAGCAACATCATCATCATCAGTGACAACTGGAGTAACATCAGTACCCGCATCAAACGCATCATTGCCAACAATCACAGAGGCAGCAACCGCCGCAGCCACAACAGCAGCAGCTGCAGCAGCAGCGGTGGCTGCAGCTGCAGCAGCACTGACAGATGCCACAGCAGGAAAAACACCAGCAGCCGCAGAAAATGCAGCTGCAGCTGCACGCCAAGCTGCTGTTGCCGCTGCCGCACTTACAAACGGGCAAACATCTCCAGCAGCGGCAGCAGCTGCAGCAAACAATGCAGCAGCTGCAGCTGCAGCAGCCGCAGCTGAAGCAATAGAAGCTGCCACAGATGCACCAGAGGCAACAGCAGCATTAGCAAAGAAAGCACTTGAAGCATCAGTACGAGCCGCCGCCGCAGCAAAATCTGCAGCAACAGCAGCAACACTGGCAGCCAGCATGAATGCATCAGATATGACACCCAGCACTGCAGCTGCTATCTTAGCAGCTGCAAAGTCAGCCGCACAGGAAGCTGACTTAGCAGCAAAGGCACTACAACAGTTGCTTGCAGCACCAGCCATTGGATCAGTACCAGCAGAAACAGCAGTTGCATTAAAACTGGCAATGGCTGCAGCTGAGACGGCAGCAGCAATGGCAGCAGCAACTGCCAAGAAGGCGACCGCAGCAGCAGAAACAGCTGCTGCAGCAACAGCAGATGGAAAAACACCTGCAGCAACAGCAGCCCTGCTGAACGACGCTGTAAGCGCGGCAAAAGCAGCAAGTGGAGCAGCTAAAGTAGCAGCAGCAGCAGCAGGAGGATCCGTCGGAGGAGCATCGTCAGATACACCTGCAACAACTGCACAGCCAACGACAGGGGGGGCAACAACGACAGCTCTAACAACAACATCAGCATCATCATCCACGACACTGTCACCAATAGCTGCAGCCACAGTGAAAGCAGCATCTTCTGCAGCTGCAGCAGCCGCAGCCGCAGCAGCCGCGGCCGCAGCCGCTTCTTCAGCCGCTGGATCCAAAGAATCCCCACTGGCAACAAAGGCAGTAGAGGCCGCGAAAGAGGCAGCCAGAGCTGCCACGTTACTCGCAGCAGGGCAAATATCAGCAACGCAGGCCGCAATTGCAGCAAGAAATGCTGCCATCGCCGCCAAAGCAGCAGCAGCAGCAGCAGCAGATCTTGCAGCTACAGGAGCACCTGCATCACGACCAGGATCCATTGCAAACCTGGCAAATGCATCATCAATAGCTGCAAGTGCAGCTGAAAAAGTGGCAATAGCCGCAACAATGGCAGCATTCGGTGACCCTGCAGGTATCGAAGAGGTCACAAAGGTTTTGAAAGCAGCTGAAGCACAGTCCAGAGACGTTGTAAAAATAATAGAAGCAGAATTACCGGCCACCAATGGGTCGACGCGTTTAGCACTGTTAGCAGCAAAGGCAGTGGCAGAAATGGCTGAAGCAACACAAATCACATCCACAGGGGACCAAGCAGCAGCAGCCATGTTGGCAGCCAAAAGTGCAACAGCAGCCGCATCGGCAGCAGAAGCTGCAATCTCCATTCAAGGCATCAGTGCCCCAGTGCAGCAGCCAACGTGTGAAACCCCATCAGCAGAAGCACCGGGAGCAACAACAACATCAACACCCACACAGCAGCAAATTACCGCTGTGGCCACGTCCATCTCCGCCGTTGCAGCAGCAACAGCGCTAGCAGGTACAACAGCAGCAGCTGCTGGAGTAACAACTGCAGAAGTAGAAAAGGCAATCAAATCTGCAGAGATAGCAGCGCGAGTCGCCGTGCTATTGACAGAAGGAAAAGCACCACCATCACTGGCTGCTTCTGCTGCCAGCGCGGCTGCACAGGATGCAGAGGCAGCAGCATTAGCAGCCATGCGGGCAGCATCAAGTGCACCAGCATCCACAGCAGGCGTGTTGGCGAAAATAGCACAGGAATCATTGCGAGTCGCAATGGCTGCAAAAAAGGCAGCAGACGCAGCAATTAAAGCGGCTTCACAGCCCCTGTCAACACAAACAGTGAGCGACGTAGAAGACGCTGCAGCAACGGTGGCAACAGCAGCAAAGGGGGCATCGCAGGTTTTATCAGCAATCACCCCAGAGGAAGCGGCAAAAATGACAGACGCAATGCGTGCAGCCGCCAAGGTCTCAAACGTAGTGGCAGACATCGCAGAGTCAACAGCAATCACAGCAGAAGCAACAGCAAACAGCACAGAGGTCGTGACCTCAGGTGGAAAAGCAGCAGCAATGGCTGCGACAGCCACAGTGAAAGCTGCACTGGCTGTGCTGTCTACAAACACCCCCACCCCGACCACACCCGCACCAGGGCTAAATACAACCGCAGCACCAGGAGCAGGAACACCAGGAGCAGGAACACCAGGAGCAGGAACACCAGGAGCAGGAACATCAGTGGCAACAACAACCACTGCAGCAGCAGCAGATCTATCTAAAGCCAAGAAAGCTTCATGCTTGGCGTCAACAGCCACAGCCGCAGCAGCAGCCGCCGCCGCCGCAGCAGCCGCCGCCGCCGCCGGACCAGAGGCGGCTGAAGCAGCAAAACGAGCGGCAGAAGCTTCAAAACGAGCAGTGGTCGCTGCAGTGCTGCTGGAGAATGGGGCGATATCAGTGGAAGAAGCTGCCGCTGCGGCCCTTAATGCAGCGAACGCAGCAGACCAGGCAAAGAAAGCTGCACTGGACGCAGCAGCGAAGGCAACAACACCAGCAGCAGCACAGCGAGTAGCAGGCTTCGCAGCTGCAGCAGCAAGAGCAGCAGAAGCTTCCAAAAAAGCAGCGATGGCAGCAACAATGGCAGGAGCTGCGAGTTCCCCAGCAGACCTGTCAGCAGCTGCAGACAGAGCTACAGACGCAGCCGCAGACACCAAACAGGCAGTCAAACAGCTGCAGGGCCTCCTGGCAGACAGCGCCGGGTCCACGGCAGCACAGCAGGCACCAATCGCAGACGCACAAGCGGTGGCAGAGATGGCCCTGGCAACAGCGATGACAGGAGCAGCCGCAGCTGACGCCGCAGCCAAAGCTGCATCAGGATCACAGTCTGCAGCAGAACTCACAGAACCAATGGCATCAAACGCACTCACGTCAGCTTCAGCCGCAGCAACAGCAGGAGGCGCCATGGTGGACAGAATCACTGCTGCCAACGCCGCAGCAACAGCAGCAACAGCAGCAACAGCGTCACCAGGAGCAACAACTGCAGCTGGTTCCGGATCACAATCTGATCCTGGATCTGGATCTGGATCTGGATCTGGATCTGGATCAGGATCAGGATCAGGATCAGGATCAGGATCAGGATCTGGATCTGGATCCGGGTCTGGATCCGGATCCGGATCTGGATCTGGATCAGGATCAGATTCAGGATCGGGATCAGGATCGGGATCAGGATCAGATTCAGGATCGGGATCAGGATCAGGAAGTGGCTCACAAACAGGAGATGCAGTTAACAACAAACTCAGCCTGGTGGCTGTGACAGTGGCTGTTGTCACTGCTGTGCTTCTGTAAAGAACGACATGATGGACAGATCGCTTTACTGTAGGATATCAAATCTATTTATTGTGTTATTTTATCTCAGATTTATTGTGTGTTTATCTAAATGATCAAGCTTTGTCAGAGAAGGCGAATCAAAGAAAGGAGAGGAACATTGATCAAAATTCAGTTCTTACTTTCACTAATCAATACGACTATTTAACCTTTAAACTGCTGTAAATTATACTATTTATTTATCCTATTTATTGCGTGTGTGTTTGTGTGTGAGTGAGTGAATTAGACATATCATATGGCTCATTAAAGGCCAATGCATTGTACTTATTCTGTGTTTGTGCCATAAAAATTGTACATATCTTACTAACGTTTATTATAACTCAAGTTAAAATTGACTTGTGATTGTCAATTGTGAAAACAGCTGCACCTTTGAAATAATGTGTGAATGAATCAATAAACTAATGAGATAAAACACTGTCGTTCTGTTTCACAAGTCACTATAGCAACAGGCCACACCCTCTGCGGTCCATTTCACATCTCACGTGTGGGTTAAACACATTTGTTAAACATATGGGACTTATAGATTTACAGTGCTGTGACATGTTACATTTAACACAATGGAGCCATTATGGTGAAATAAGAATAACTACAGCTGCACTTCACTCTTCACAGTAGCAAATGTGAACGACCTTTATTTATGCCAGGTCACTGCACGTGTCCCTTCATGTTCTGACTGTGACTAAAGGTCACATTAACGCAACTTTATGTACAACATCAGCACTTTCACCTGAATTTACCACAGTTAAACGATTAAACACACAGTATAATAATTATATTAAAAACACTTTCACATCAGCTGTGCTTTTAATTCCTGTTTTCCTTTAAGTTACTTATGAAATAAAAACGTTGATTGATCATTTGACGTGTAGTGTGTCAGGTCCTGTACCTGCTGCCACGGCCGCCTTCAGCCAATGTAAGTGGGGCTTTTTTTAAGTCTCATAATTATGTGAACTAGCTGAGATCACCTCCACATCACTGTTGTGATCCAATCATATTAATAAAACCTGGTGAGCTTGTTCTGCAGGCTTAAAGAGTAATGGAAAGGAAAGCGTTTTTATTGTATATTGTGGTGTTTGTGTTTATTGTGTTCTGTCATATCTGCCATTGTGGGTAAAGTACAGCTTAAGACAAAATGCTAATCTGCGCCAACATTCCTCAGAGGTGGTACAATGTGAGGGAGGGGTGGGTCCAGCACACACAGCCTGTACTTCAGTACAGTACATTCCAAAAATTGCTGTGTCCACCCTTTCAGAGAACGACATGACAGATGAATGAGGATGTTTGTCATTTTGAAAAGCTCATGTGTCAGGGTGGATGGATCTGTGTCTGCCTGAACACACAAAGACCCGTAAATTGTTTTAAAAACAGTGACAGAACGGAAATTTCAGCAAAATTAAATCTGTCATTTTTCTGAATTTTCCTTGAAGAATCTAACCATCAATTTACTAATAACGACGAATGCAAGTTCGATTTACTAAACTAAAATGACCTCACAGAATCAAAACTGCCCTGCTTATGTTGCACAGGTCAGGTACAGTATGTTTATATGGAAAATCAATCAATCAGGTATAAAGTCAAGTCAAATCAGCCGGATCAGAACCTTCCTCGAGTAAATATATACGATTCACCACAAGTGTTGTGTTGAACGGAACCATGTTGAGAACACTGTTTTCTATAAGTGGCAACACAATTATTATTAATATTGCTTCTGGACGCAGGTATCAAACTGTTGACATACTGTAAACACTCTTATTGAGTAAAAAGAATCGATACAGGTTGTTAAAACAGTGAGGGGGTTAATAAACTGTGACGCTACGTACTTCTTAAGATTCTGGAAGAGGATCTTCCCCTGCCTTCAGGTGATGATGTTCTGTGGAGGCCGCACTGCACCTGATGAAGATATAAAGACTTATTCTCCTGTAAAGAAAACAAACACCACTGTTCCTCGTTTTCAGGTCAATGAAAACATCTTTATGGAAATTCTGTGAGGAGGACAGATGTCCATGCGTCTCGCTGGAGAGATGCATGGACAGGTAGCAGGTGTCACAGACATGGACATGGACATGGACATGGACATGGACATGAAGGTAAGTCTGAAGTGTCGACAAACACAAAAGGCAGAGAGCAACATTATATCACACAGGTACCATGGAAACGGAACCCTCTGGCAAAGGAGTGGAGAGCAGACCAGTCGACTCATGGAGGAGATGATCAGTGAAGTGACGTCAGGTGTTCCGCGTCTGCTGCCAGGGCCACGCCCCCTGCCACACCCTCCACAGACAGAGACAGGAAGTGAGGGGGAGAGCAGACCAGTCGAATTTTTTTTTGTTATTAACAATAAATATCAATAACAAACAAACATACAAGGATAACAAACATGATTGAAATCAAATGTTATCTTGGTACAAGATGAGGGAACATAAAAAGAGATTTAAATTCAATGTCTTCAATAAGGGTCATATAAACGCTGCAAAAAAAAAAAATCATGGAAGTAGAACAGAGAATACAACATACACATAAACCTGAGTAATCAGCATGAACGGCAAACAAACAAACAAACAAACAAACAAACAAACAAACAAACAAACAAAGGGGTGTGTGATTGATGAGAGAGGAAACTCTTTGGCCTTTCAGAGATTTCATTACTTTTAAGGTTATATATATAAAAATATATATATATGTGTGTGTGTGTGTGTGTGTATATATATATGTGTGTGTGTATATATATATAAATATATATGTGTGTGTGTGTGTGTGTATATATATATTCGGATTCATTTTTAAAGAAAGTGAAACTGAACCAGAAGGTGAACAGTGACGTGACGTCAGGTGTGTATCGCGTGAAACCTGGCACACCCATGCTTTACTCCGACCGGCCGCTGGGGTCGCTGCGGCCGCTACTCTACGCTACGCACAGCGCGAGCTGTTCCGGAGAAGAGAAGAAGACAGGGGGCTAATATTTGTTAGCTAGTGAAATTGCAAAGAACTTGCGCTGTTGATCTGGTTTAGTCCTTTTTTTCCGGGCAGGCTCACCGTAAGGTAGAAAGCAGCCTGCCGTAAGAGTGGACTCTCAGGCGGACAGCAGGCGGCAGGTTTAGGCCTCGGAGCGGCTCGTTTGTGTTTAGTTTTTCGGCGGTTGTTTGTGTTGATGTAGTGGAGGGGTCTCCAGTCAGCTGTTCGTCAGGTCAACCCAGGTTAGTCTACACTTTGCTGCTTTTTGCTTCCAAGTCTTTACTGTGTGAGAGGTGAGATTTTAACTCGTTAAAACACCAGGTGAACAAAACTTGACAAACTTCTTTATTTAGTTTAAATCGTGAGAGTCGCGGTTCAGTTCCAGAGGAAGGTTGTCACAATGGGGCCCAAATGAGCTGTCAGCCAACCCCTCAGTACTGAGGGGACGTCTCAGACTTCAGTGTGTGTGTGTGTGTGTGTGTGTGTCTGTGTGTGTCTGCAGCCATGGCAGCTCCAGTGAACATCCAGGCCCCGAGTAAATCCTGGGAACTGAGTCTGTACGAGCTGCACAGAAGCCCTCAGGTACATCTGTCTGTCTGTCTGTCTGTCTGTCTCTCTGTGTGTGTGTACTTTATTAAGTTGCAAGAACCCAATTCTGGCATTGTTGTAAGTGCATTTTATCTAATTGGGTGTCAGACTGAGTTTTAGAACCAGGTTTAGGTGAGAGATTGGGGTTGAGTTTTGATGACAGGTATTAATTTGTGTGTACAGGAGGCAATCATGGACGGAACGGAAGTGGCAGTGTCTCCCCGGTCTCTGCACAGTGAGCTGATGTGTCCCATCTGTTTGGACATGCTGAAGAACACCATGACAACAAAAGAGTGTCTCCACCGCTTTTGCTCCGACTGCATCGTCACTGCGCTGCGTTCAGGGTGAGCACACGCAGCATCTTTGTTTAAATCAGTCAGTTGTTACAGAGAAAAAAAGATGTAAACTAACAGACGCTATGGTTTAATTTTGTTATTTTGTATCCATCCGACAGATTTCTAATCCGTTACTTATTAATTAATGTTTTTGCATTAAAAGTCAATACTTTTGACAGAAAAAATACAATTTTAGAATAGAATGCTACCATGTTTCCTGCCAAATCCCAAAGGAACAAGGAGTGTCCGACCTGCAGGAAGAAGCTGGTTTCCAGACGTTCACTGCGTCGGGACTCAAACTTTGACGCACTGATCTCAAAGATCTACCCGAGCCGTGAAGAGTATGAGGCGCACCAGCGCAGAGTCTTGGATCGACTCAACAGGCTGCACAACAACGAGGCGCTGAGCTCCAGCATTGAGGAAGGGCTCCGGCAGCAGGCCCGCCACAGGTTGGAGAGGTGGGGGTCAGATGGGGAGACGACCAATTTAACACTGCAGCACAGTTCAGTTCAGATTCCCACATAAAGTCCAAATGTAGAAGTAGCTTATACTTAATTCATCCCCGAAGGAAAATTAAGTAACCTAATAGATTAAATTCTACTCAGTTGAGTTGAGTTGATTTGTTGAGTCTCCCTCCGCCCTGCAGGAACCACCGGGTCAAGAAACTTACTCAGGAGAGTGACAACACCACCTTCAGCGGAGGGGAGGATAACGGTGATGCCCGGTCACATCTGTCCCATGACTCTGCCCCCTCACATACCCCACATCCCTATGGTCAGACCTCCTCAGAGGCCGGACCGAGCCGCAAGAGGCAGCGGGTCTCGGATGACGGATCGGGGCCTGAGGGGGACAGTGGGAGCCCGACACCTCTGCTGAGACACCAAAAAGAGGGGCCGGCCTCAGAGATAGAGCTGGTGTTCAGACCACACCCACAGTTGGTCCATGCCCAGGACTACAACCAGACCAGGTGAGCCTGGACCACAGGTTTTATTTTTTACATTGATACATATCTTTTCATATACAGTGTGTGTGTAGGTGCATTCACGACAGGGTTTTCTTTCTTTGCAGATACGTGAAGACAACAGCCAATGCCACAGTGGACCATTTGTCCAAATACCTTGCTCTGCGCATTGCTCTGGAGGACAGAGGGAGGAGGACGGGAGGAGTAGCAGAGCGAGGAGAGGGGTCGAGTCTGGGGAGCATCAGTGAGAAACAGTATACCATCTACATCATGACCAGAGGACAGTTCTCTGTGAGTAACCATGAGTCTCTGTTGGAAGGAACATAGAGTAGTTATTGCAGTCAGATCAACAAGACAACAACAACAACAGAGACAACAGATAAATATGATAAAAATATTTAAAATTTTGTTGTAAATGCTGCTTCAGCAATGTCTACCTAATAATGATGGGAACCTTTTAAAAGGTCTGTGTTGTGACATGTCCGTGTCCTTTCTCTTGATTTAAACTCAGACGCTGAATGGTTCTTTGACTCTGGAGCTCGTCAACGAGAAATACTGGAAGGTCAGGAAGCCTCTGGAGCTTTACTACGCACCCACCAAGAACCAGCAGCAACCCCCAGCCCCCCAGCAGATGTCTCCGCCCCCACAGAGGGAGGGATGAGGAACGAGGAGTATCCCGCTCCTTTTTGTTTGAAGACTGAAAGTCAGCTGCCATTTTCAAATCAGTGCTTGTTTTTTTTTTTTATTTCCATCTTACATCTTATTTTGTTTAAAACTGAATCTGACGGTCACCAAGAATCATTAGCTGGTGAACCTTTGTTTGCAGATTTAGGATTATAAAGAATCATGTGGAACCATGTTTGAATCCACGGCATCTCACTAAATAAACACACAAAAGGCAATGTTTTTTCATCAGCATCAGTGCCAAAATAAGTTTCAGTTCTTTTCTGTGAAAAAAAAAGCAAAAACATTTGAATTCTTGGATGTCA
Source organism: Trinectes maculatus (assembly GCA_016785345.1). Taxonomy (NCBI): domain Eukaryota; kingdom Metazoa; phylum Chordata; class Actinopteri; order Pleuronectiformes; family Achiridae; genus Trinectes; species Trinectes maculatus. The sequence goes on from JAFBJQ010005452.1 coordinate 39,661, forward strand.
GAACATTCACTAATAATGACATACTAACAGATTCCGGTTTTAAAAATCTGGTTATTTGACACATTGACCTTCTGGAGACTGATTTAAAGATTCTTTTTTTAGAGGATGAGAGCAGGTTGTACAGACGGAATTATCACTCGCTCTGCCTGATTATCATTTATCTAATTGCTCTTAAAGTAACTGAAGCTTTTCAGGATCAATGTTGAACTCAACTCAGCTTTGACTCATGACTCAACAGGTTCACTTCAAATCTGATTTTACACTAAATTACAAAGTTTCCTGTTTAAAACCCATAAGCCTCAGTTGAGGTTTAGCCCATTGTGTCTTTGCTCAACTTTATATAGCACATATTACCTGCAGCCACCCCCCTTTACCTCACTTTATGGAATATTTGTACATTAAGAAAACTGAAATATTCCCTTTTTGTCAGTTATTTCCTGTCAGCAAAATATTGACCTGAATAATCTGATGTAGGAAAGTGGATCAATAAACCATACAAGTCTGAATTCTCCAGCTAATTTACCAGAATCATTTGCCAGTTGAACCAGATGACAGTTTGACGCCCATGGCCCATTTAAACAATATTAATGATTTAAGATGCGTTACATTTTAACGTTGACTGATCAGAAGGCAGTGAAGACAGACTTGTCTGGAGGTTGAGGACATGTCCACATCTCCTGCTGGGACCAACAGTGAAGCTACAGAACATCCCTCTAACATAATAAAACGAAAGAAACCACGATTCACCCGAGCCCTGTAATGTGTATAAGTTGACCCCTGAACACTGAGACAACAAACCAGGGCAGATTCTGTGAACTGTGGGTTTTATTATGCAAACACAGGGAAGCAGGACACTTTACTTCTTCTTTGACACGCCGACGGTACGACCACGGCGCCCAGTGGTCTTTGTGTGCTGACCACGCACACGCAGGCTGAAAGGAGCAGACAAGACAGGCTCAATTTTATCTGGACAGTTTCAGTTCTGGCTTAAACCAACTCAATCAAACTGTTTCAGGTTTTTCTAGGACAGACTCTGCATTAGATCTCCGTCTGCATCCTCCCCTTGTCCAACATGTCCCACTGAGCAGTTTCAGAGAAGAGTTTTAGGCAATCGCCAAGACTCATGCTTCAGTCATGTGCCCTCACTTTAAAAGGAGCACTCCAATGAATTTTACACTTGGTCATATTGGCAAGGCTGCATCATCTTTTACTCGGGTTTTTCCTTCCTGGCTCATTCGGTGACCCCAAGCAATACGACCCGGGTGTAAAAATTGCCAGAGTTCTTTAAATATGGATCAATTACTGAGCTCAGACACTGCTACTCTGCAGACAACACTGTTTGACCTCTCTGAACTGGATCGGATCTCTTACCCCCAGAAGTGCCTGAGTCCACGATGAGCCCTAATCTTCTTCAGTCTCTCCAGATCTTCTCTCAGCTTGTTGTCCAGACCATTAGCAAGGACCTGAAATCAGACACATGAGGACCCAAGGATCAACACGGATCAGGCTCACACACACACACACACAGTACACTGTGTGTACACAGTGTGTACCTTCTGACCATTTCAGCATAACTGTGTTGGCATGGCTCTGGCTGCAACCCAGTTAATTGGATGCGTTAATTTGCTTCGTGTCAGCTGAGTTATTGATATGAAACTTTCCTGCAGAATCAGTCACAGTGGCTGCTGCCCCATATAAACATAAATTAATTTGACAAGACACTCGACCAGCAACGTTGATAGAATATAATGACATTTCATGCGTGTGGGAGTTTGCCAAATGACTGGAGATTAAAATAGTAAATATGTACATCAGTAGCATTTAGATTCTGGTCATTTTATTTCATTCATATAGCATGTATGTGTGACAGACACACACACGATGCACATCATGTACTCAGCAGACAATATGCTCAACCTCCTGAGACACAGCTGCCATATTTTGGTGACTTTTGATATGGCACTGACATTGTGTTTAATTTACAGAGAATTTTAAGTTTACCACTGAACTGAGACACTCACATACTTGTGCCTACTATTGTGATGACTGCCATTAACATAATGCGTCCACTAAACTAAACCTAGTTCTAACCTCTGAGCCCAAGTCTGAACCCTCAAATACACCTGCAACCAAGTAAGGACCAAAAATGTCCTCACTACGCAAGGTCGAAACACAAATGGTTCTCATACAGATACAAGCCGGTACCAAAACATTGAGAAAAATAATTATCTGTTTTATTTTTCAGTTGTGAGTCGTCCACTGCTGAGACAAAGACAGACGCTCCATCACGTACCTGGCTGTATTTGCCATCCTTCACGTCCTTCTGCCTGTTGAGGAACCAGTCTGGGATTTTATACTGACGAGGATTCTGCATGATGGTCACTACTCTCTCCACCTGGAGGTCCAGCATCATAGGAAATAAGGTACAATCTGGTCCGACAGTTTTACATCAACATTTTTACCTCATGACATCAACTTTTCAATGTGTATTTTAACTACATCACTTCTGTTGTTCATCTACAAAACGTATTTCACCCCACACACCATCAGACTGTCTTTTAGTTTTATTATCTCATATATCATGGTTCCTGTCCGTGCTTGTAGGAGACACTTCCAGAGTAAATACAGGTTTGACAGAAAATAATAATAATAAAAGCACAAACTGTGATTGAAAGCAGTAAACAGAGACATCAGATTTAAACTAGAATCTAACTGGGGGTCTGTTTGTCAAGTTCACCTGTGCATGAAGGCAAAACCTAATGATTGGGATCTAGAAAAGTGACTTGTGTGGTAGAACTGATCCAGAACACCTCAAACATCAATGTCTGGATGTCAATCACTGGATGCTGTGGTTCTCACCTCCTCCTCGGTCAGCTCCCCAGCCCTCTTGTTGAGGTCTATGTCTGCCTTCCTCAGGACGACATGAGCGTAACGTCTGCCAACACCCTAACACACACACACACACACACACAGGTGTCACAATTACACATGGTAACGGTCAGACACAATTACATTAATGACATCTGTAAAGTTACACACTAAACCTTGTATCAAAGACACACAACAACAGAAAAAGCGGCTCACCTTGATGGCAGTGATGGCGAAGGCGATCTTCCTCCTTCCATCGATGTTCGTGTTGAGAACACGAAGAATGTGCTGGAACTTCTCGGGGATGACCAGAGACTGGAGACACACAACACATGATGCTGCCAGTCACAATCAGTTCACCGACAACATCTGTGACTGTGACATGAACTCTAACCTCTCCTTTAAAACATGATCTAACTGCTCCCAGAGCGGCCCTGCGCGGTGATCCACCCGCTGCCTGAGCACTTACACCGGAGTAACCCTCGCTCGATTAGCCGATATGCTGAACCCTTTGGCCGAGCAAGCTAACGCGGACTAGCTTAGCATCAAACCACCTCCTATCTGCAGCACCTCTCGGCCGTTAATGTCCATAAGCAGCGCCGATAACGGTGCTGGCTCAAACCGGGACTAACTGGGGACACAGCCGAATCGAACCCCCCGAATCTAAACAGAATTTTAAGAGAATCGTTCGTTGCGATCGGTTTGTGTCCACACTGCAGCGCACTCACTCAGGGGTCGGATTAAACGTCCATCCCGACACTAGTCAACCTTCAGATCAACAGCGACCGACTCGCAGCACAAATACAACATTACCCGCAAACCGAAAAGTGGCCAACAACACGGACTGAAGCAGGATGACAACGGATTATTGAATTGACCCGGGCTAGCAGAAAACATTCTCACCATCTTGGAAGTAGTTTCCGAGCAAAGAGGAAGCCGCAATGATCTCGCGAGCACTTGGCCAATCGTGAAAGGAAGTCGGTCCGTCGCTTTGAAAAGGTCCGACCAGTCGATGAGTTGTTCTAAGAAGGAATACATATATAACTTAACGTGTAAATATAACCGAATACATAACACGCATTTATACATTACACTGCACTAATAGTGTTTATCTATATCACATCAAATTTTAGATAGACATGTTGTGACCTTTACGGGGAGGACGGCGCAGCGGAACTTAACGTGTGTAGTTTTTTTTAAGGACATTTGTGTACATTTGCCGCAATGGCGGAGGAACCAGCTGCGGCAGCAGGAGCTGATCTCCATGTAAACACAGCTCGAATCCCAACGGAAACCACCATGGATTATTTACAAGACGAGGTGACATTTATTCGTAGCTTTTAATTTTTTCAGTGAACAAGAAAGGTCGTGACAGGAAACACAGGCTGCAGCTAATGATGCTGTTAGCATCCTGTCAACAACAACACCCGGTATCCTGTCTCTCCAGTCATGGCTACCTGAATCTATCGATTGACAGAAAAATATCATCGTCCGGTTCATGTGTAACGTGTGTAGAGTATGATTAGATTTCATCGTAGTGGGATTTGAACCGGCGACCTATTGGTCTGCTTGGTATCGTGCTCACCACTTAATCCACTCCGCCACCACTCCCATCAGGTTTATGATCTCATGTGGCCCACAGAGTCACTGTCTGAATCTGATGTTTGTGTGCGGTTTCTCCAGAAGCCTGATGGGGACATGGCCAACATCAGCCTGGGAGAACTGGACCTCACCACCGATGAATACATCCTGGATGAAGTGGACAGTATGACAACATTCATATGTCTCTACTTTCAAAACTCCTGGCTGGCTCCCAATATCAGTATCAATTATACACACGTTAAATAATATGTCTGCAGTTGAATCATTTTCGATTGATTGGCTGATTTGTCACAGTCCACCTCTCTGTCTCCTGAAGTTCACATCCAGGCCAACCTGGAGGATGACCTGGTGAAGGAGGCGCTGAAAACGGTGAGAATGTCACAACACTAATGTTTTACTCAGCAGACAGTAAGAAAATCTTACATATATCTGATATTTTTTGTAATATCTTCCTGGGTCTAAGCCCGTGTTGCCGATTAATTTATGATTCAATATCAAACTAATGTCATTATAGTTTTAATTAGAAATTTCTGTTGGGGTTGTGTTTTAAAAGTATTTTTTGGGGTAAGGCTACGGTAAATATGAAGTTTTTGTGGTTTCTCAAACCGAGTTTATTTTGTTTGTGTGTAAAAGAACAGGGAAATAAATTTCCTCTCCTCTCCAGGCTCTTACATGAGTTTTAGACTTTGGTCGTGTCCCTGCTGCTTGGTCAGATGGGACACCATTGTCCCATTGTCAATGTGAAGAACTTCACATTTCGTTTGTAAAAAGAAACTTGAGCTGGATTCGTTACGATTCATCATCCTGCTCGTTCAGTCAAAACAGTTCATTTGTAGATGTTTGAGGAAAAAAGCGGAGAAAAGATTTTGAGGCAGTACATATTGAAGTTAAAAGAATGAATACTCTGTGTTTGCAGGGCGTTGATCTCCGGCAGTACTCCAAACAGGTGGAAGTTGAGCTGCAGAGGATCGAACAAGCCTCCATCAAAGACTGTATCCTACCTGCTCACACAACTGAATTATAATAATGAGATTTGGCACAAGTACTTGAAGTGAACTTTTTTTTCCTGCTATTTATTCCATATCAGAGGAAATTGACTGAAACTGTTTCAGCCACTTGTGGCCACTAAACATATGAACACTTTGTTTAGCATCTGTAAAGTGCAAAACAAAACAAAACAAAAATCGCACAAAATCCAATGTGATATTGACAGGATTTCTACAAAGTTACAGAGGTTTTATTTATGTTCCTGACTCGTCATCTTTAGACATCAAGGAGAGTCAGAACATTGCTCTTCTGCACAACCAGATCACAGCCTGCGACTCCATACTGGAGGTAGGACAAGATGCCTCTGCCTGATAATAACACACGAAGAAGGGCATCTGCCCTTTTTTACTTTACAGGAGCCATTTATATGAGACAAAGACCTGACAGTATGTTTGTCTGTCCATCTGTCAGCGGATGGAGGGCATGCTCAGTGGCTTCCAGAGCGACCTGTCCTCCATTAGCAGTGAGATTCAGACACTGCAGCAGCAGTCAGTGAGCATGAATGTGCGGCTGAAGAACAGACAGGCCGTGCGCAGCCAGCTTAGCCAGCTGGTGGATGAGCTGGTTGTACCCGGAGCTATGATCTCGTGAGTCAGAAGCCCCTGTGGTTAAATGTCGGGGGAGTTAGTGTGATGTAGTTGTGGCATTTGTCTGACATTGTCCCCTGATGCCACAGCATCATCCTGGAGAGTCCGGTGACAGAGCAGGAGTTTCTGGAGCAGCTTCATGAGCTTAACAACAAGATCAACTTTGCTAAAGAGCTGAGCTTCAGGGAGACACTGGCTTGCGCTGACATCCAGGACATTGTGGACCGCCTCAAACTTAAGGTGACACACAGGGCTTTATCTACCATATGGAGTCTGTGCTTTTAATGAAGTTGATTCGTTTGCTTTAGAATCTGCAGACACCAAAGTCTCAGAAGAAGCTAAATTCAAACTTTGCTGATCTTTTCTCTCCTCAGGCTGTGTCAAAGATCAGAGAGTTCATTTTGCAGAAGATCTATTCCTTCAGAAAGCCAATGACCAACTACCAGATACCACAGAACACTCTGCTTAAATACAGGTGATGTGTCAGCTGTTTTAAATGGGGCCTCTGGGGCTCATACTTTACACTTACATTTTGTTTGTAAATGTAGAAAATGGAATAAAAAGAAAAGTTTGTCAGTGAGAACAGAGGAAACCTTTAAACATAAGAAATCTTTGTAGGTTTTTCTACCAGTTCCTTTTGGCCAATGAGAGGACAGTCGCCAAGGAGATCCGAGACGAGTATGTGGACACGATGAGCAAAATTTACTACAGTTACTTCAAGTCATACAGCGGCAGGCTGCTCAAAGTGCAGGTCAGTGGGTCAGGTGAAGGAACAGCAAGGTCACAATGGTCCCTGTGAGCCCATCCTTCTACATTTACTAACCAAATCACCATCTACAGGTGGATCCACACCAAAGACGTGAGCAGGACAGAGTGTATTACATTTTAAACAAACACCCTGAATACTCATGTCACATGACCATCCAGAGAATAGGAAGCAGCTGGTGGCTTATTAACAGGAAACCTTCACCAGGACGAACAGTAATGGTGAAAAATGAGAGCAGGGATTTGTTTTATTGGAGAGATGAGGAGGTGGGACTGTTATTGATAGGAAGTGTGAACTACACTTCGTATTTACCGCTGGTCGAATCCTGACCAATAAGAATCATTCAGGAAGAGAACGTGGGCGCCTGTGTCATCGTCTCGTCTGAGTTTCTGTTCAGCCGTAGCCTGGAGTTTTCAAAGTGAATTCCAGGAGTCTGTTTTTTATGGCTGGAGAATTTGAGTCTTTTGGACTCAACACATTTGAACTGAAGTTTTAAAAGAAATGAAGTTGACGGAGCCTCTGAGGAGGGAGTGCAGCCTGATGCGTCTGCATGTGAATTTGAAGGAATCGTTCCTCACATGTGACTTAATGTTTGTCCTGTCTGCAGTACGAGGAGGTGGCTGACAAAGACGACCTGATGGGGGTGGAGGACACAGCCAAGAAAGATATCCTTTACAGTGTGTGTGTGATAATATATCAGACACTTTTTATAGTTTCAACGTTCATCCTGTAAAAACGTTTGGTCTAAGGCTTTAACTGGGGGTCTCGCTGTTGTTATTTTTATTTGTGTGTAGTAAGAACTATATTCTATTAAGGACTTGTCACCGTTCTCAACCAAAAGCATCTAATTATCTCTTCTGTTAATCATTTTGCTAATTTGCATGTTATGTAGAAGGAGTCACTGATACCACAGGAATCTACACAGTAGCTTATTATCACTGTGGTTGGAAATATTGAGAGGATGTGTTGAAAGAACACGTGTCTGCCTGGTGCTGACACAGAGAATTGGCAGAGAATTAAGGAACTGATAGAAATCTGCAGAGAGGACACGCCTCAGGACATTCAGTACCAGTGTGTGTATGGGACGTGTTAATGTAAAGCACATAGTTCCCTAATGATAATCAGATGAATTCATGTCTAACGAGTGGGTGTTGCCCTCGCATACCAACACTAAGAACACCCATGTCAGTTATGCGTTTACTAAAGGAAGATTTGTGAGGCAGTTTTGAGGTCGTGTGACGCTCACGCAGTGTAAATGATCCTTTACTCCAGACTGCAGGGTTCTTCTCCAAACCCTCTCTGAAGAGTAGGAACACCATCTTCACTCTGGGCCAGAGGGGCGCCGTCCTGAGCCCTGCTGAGCTGGAGGGGCCGATTCTGGTCCCACATACAGCTCAGCGGGGCGACAGCAGGGTGAGACGTCACAAAAAGATACCTATACAGTACAGACAGCAGGTCTGCTCTCTGAGTTTACTGCACATTTACTGCACCAGTAAAATATTTGATCTAAAACCTACATAAGCCACTTTTAGGAAATTAGAAAAAAATACATTTGATGAGACTTATTTTTCTTGGGTCCCAGGAGGATATGAATTATCATGCATATAACAGTAACAGTAATCAGAGATCTTTAATTGTCATTGTTATATACACCTATACAGCACACTATACAAGAAATATGCTCTCTGCTTTCAACACATCACACATGTGTGAGCAGTGGGCTGCCATACACACAGTACAAACAGGACACACAGTACACACAGTACACACAGTACATACAGGACACACAGGACACACAGTACATACAGGACACACAGTACATACAGGACACACAGTACACACAGTACATACAGGACACACAGTACATACAGGACACACAGGACATACAGGACACACAGGACACACAGTACACACAGTACACACAGTACATACAGGACACACAGTACATACAGTACACACAGGACATACAGGACACACAGTACACACAGTACATACAGGACACACAGGACACACAGTACACACAGTACATACAGGACACACAGTACACACAGGACACACAGTACTCACAGGACACACAGTACATACAGGACACACAGTACATACAGGACACACAGTACATACAGTATATACAGGACACACAGTACACACAGTACATACAGGACACACAGTACACACAGGACACACAGTACATACAGGACATACAGGACACACAGGACACACAGTACATACAGGACATACAGGACACACAGTACATACAGGACATACAGGACACACAGTACACACAGTACACACAGTACATACAGGATACACAGGACACACAGTACACACAGTACATACAGGACATACAGGACACACAGTACATACAGGACACACAGGACACACAGTACTCACAGTACACACAGTACATACAGGACACACAGGACACACAGTACATACAGGACACACAGTATATACAGGACACACAGTACACACAGTACATACAGGACACACAGGACACACAGTACTCACAGGACATACAGTACATACAGGACACACAGTACATACAGGACACACAGTACACACAGTACATACAGGACACACAGTACATACAGTGCACACAGTATATACAGGACACACAGTACATACAGTATATACAGGACACACAGTACACACAGGACACACAGTACATACAGGATACACAGTACATACAGTATATACAGGACACACAGTACATACAGGACATACAGGACACACAGTACACACAGTACATACAGGATACACAGGACACACAGTACACACAGTATATACAGGACACACAGTACACACAGTACACACAGGACACACAGTACATACAGGATACACAGGACACACAGTACACACAGGACACACAGTACACACAGGACACACAGTACACACAGTATATACAGGACACACAGTACACACAGTACACACAGGACACACAGTACATACAGGATACACAGTACATACAGGATACACAGTACACACAGTACATACAGTACATACAGTACATACAGGACACACAGTACATACAGTACATACAGGACACACAGTACTCACAGGACACACAGTACTCACAGGACACACAGTACACACAGTACATAGAGTACATACAGGACATACAGGACACACAGTACACACAGTACGTACAGTACATACAGTACACACAGGACACACAGTACTCACAGTACATACAGTACATACAGGACACACAGTACCGGGGAGTAATTGGGGTGAAGGGCCTTACTCAGAGTGGTGCAGACAGCCGGATTTGAACCTCAGCCCTCTTGGCCTCAAGCCCAATGCTCTAACTGTTAGGCCACTCCCCTAAAATGCATATGTGACATTTTAATTCCAGACACTGTGACATGTCATGTGTTGACTCAAGGAGGAGAATGACATGAGGAGCCTGCGCTGTGATCAGAGGAATCAGACTGACCCCTTGTGGTAGTTCATGCATCAGCATGTGATGTGAATGACAATAAAGTCTCCCAGATAACGCTGTGTCAGGAAGCCTAAAATAAGACATTCTAAATGCCATCCATCCAGACGCCCCCCCCCCCCCCCCCCCCCCCCCCCCCCCCCCCCCCCCCCCCCCCCCCCCCCCCCCCCCCCCCCCCCCCCCGCCCCCCCAACATACACACACACACATTGGATTCATGTATCTCTCTCGCTGTCTCTTTTATTCCTCCTGCAGTATCCGTATGAGACGCTGTTTCGCAGTCAGCACTACGCTCTGCTGGACAATGGCTGCAGAGAATTCCTCTTCCTATCTGATTTCTTCATGGTGGCAGGAAACTCTGCTTTCGATCTCTTCAACAGCATCATGGGGAAAACTCTCAGCATGTTCCTGGTATGAATGAGCTTCACTGAGCACTCGCTCCTCCTGCATCACCAACCAGACATTTGTATCATTAACCAGCATAAAAATTCTTCTGCCGATTTTATGACCGTGTTTTGGGTCATGAAATTTAACTTGTGCTGAAGTTCGGTTTTAATGATGCATTTACGATCCAGAACAGGCATAACATATCAGTCTGACTGTGTCCTCTGTGTCTGTCCATGCAGAAGAGCATGTCCACATATGTCTCAGACTGCTACGACAGCATTGCCATCTTCCTGTGTATCCACATCATCCTGAGGTTCAGGACCGTCACCACCAAGAGGAACATCCCTGCTCTCGATAAGTCAGTGAGGGACCAAATGACAAAACATTGGGTCTATTTGTTAGTGGGAAAAAAGGTTTTTAGGAAGCGTATCAGTGAGTTTTTTATCTCTGTAGTAGCTGTAGTCTGGGTTCAGGTGTCTGCTGACAGTTGTAGTGATGCGGATGAGAACAGGTTTGAAGATGTGTCCTCACCCGTACATTAGGTACTGGGACGCCGTGCTGGAGGTGCTGTGGCCGAGGTTTGAACTGATCCTGGAGATGAACATCCACAGCATCAGAAACACAGACCCTCAGAAACTGGGACTGCTGGACACCAGACCACACTATGTATGTCCACACAAACAGACGCACAGCCAGCATAGCAAAGGAGACTGTGTGTGTGTGTGTGTGTGTGTGTGTGTGTGTGTGTCAGTGTCCTGAGTATTTGTGTTTTATCGATATCAGATCACGCGCCGCTACGCAGAGTTCTCTTCGGCCATCGTCAGCATCAATCAGACTTTTACCAACGAGAGAACCAATGCTCTGCTGGGACAACTGCAGGTAACACGCACACACACACACACACACACACCCACACACACACACACACACGCTGACACTCACAGCTCTCATATACCCCACCAGTGTGTAGCGTGACCATGATGGATTATTTGCAGGTTGAGGTAGAAAACTTTGTTCTCAAGATGGCAGCAGAGTTTCCCTCCAGAAGAGACCAGCTCATTTTCCTCATCAACAACTACGACATGATGCTCGGCGTCCTCATGGTGAGTTCCTCTACACACGTTCACGGACTAAGATCTATAAGATCCTCTTTGTGTGTGTCACACAGCCTCGTCTATGTGACACACAATAAAAGAAATAGAAGAAGTAAAAATGACTCTGCATGAGATGATTGTTTTGCCTTGTTTGTCCAGGAGAGGGCAGCGGATGACAGTAAAGAAGTGGAAGGTTTCCAGCTGCTGCTTCTGGCCAGAACGCAGGTAAACGTCACACAGCTGCATGCTGTTGTTTATATTGTTTTGGACCAAAATAAAAATGACACGACCGTCCAAAATGTAAGTCAGTAATGTGACCCATAATGTATCACCCCCACCAAAAAAAGGAGTTCATTGAGGAGATTCTGTCTCCCCCCTTTGGAGGGATGATCTCTTTCGTGAAGGAGGCCGAGGCGCTGATGGAGAAAGGGCAGCTTGACCGACTAAAGAATGAGGAAGGTGAGAGCAATATCAAGCGTGAAGATAATATTGAAACATAAAGTTAAGAATGTTAAGGAGCCGTCCACAGCAGACTCCCATTAGGACCAGTAGTAAACTTTGAGTAAGTTTCCTTTATTTATGTTTCGCCATACGTCTCCACTGCAGCTCGGATCACTCAGCTGGCTCGCGGGTTTTCCAGTACGTGGAAACAGTCAGTGGAGTCGATGAGCCAGGAGGTCATGAGGTCGTTCACCAACTTCAAAAATGGAACAAGCATCATACAGGTTCACTTTAATTTACTTCATCCATCCATCGTCTACCTCTGACATGCAGAGAGTCACAGGGAGTTGGATTGGGTCACCAGCCAATCACAGGACGACAGAGACAGACAACCGGTCACATTCACAACTCCAGTTCACCCAAATCCAATCTGTTTTATAAAACAGAGTGATAACTATGGACAGCATATATATAATGTATATAAATATATATGTACATATATAAGCATATATAAAAAGTGTGTAATGCCGTGCTTGTTCTTGCTGCTGCAGGGCGCTCTGACCCAGCTGATCCAGTACTACCACGGCTTCCACAAGATCCTGAACCAGCCGACATTTCGCAGCCTGGCGGTGCGCTCCGAGCTCATCAACCTGCATCACCTCATGGTTGAGGTCAAGAAGCACAAACCCAACTTCTAACAGGACCTGTGTCCTCACCATCAAACATGACACGTAACAGTATCTGAATGCGTTGATTCCATGGTAGTAAACTCAGCTGGTCCCATTTTCATTTGGTCTGAAGTTGAGTTGAAGAGAGACTTAGTCGAGATGCAGATGTTTACCTTCTTTTCCTAATTGGTTCTTATCAGTCAGGACTCAAATACAAGGCGTTGCTAACACTTCCTGTCAGTAATCCTTAAAAATAAATACAGAATAAAACAAATACCTGTTCTGATGTTTCACCATCACTGTTCCTTTTTCAGAGGATTTTCTGTTACCAAGCAACCAAATAATTCCTGTGATTAAATAATAAAACTCAAAAGTACTAACTGTGTTTTGTTCACTTGTTTGTCTGCTGTTTGGTTGTGTGTGTGTGTGTGTGTGCTGACCTGGAGCTTCAAGTGGGTTGGGCGATCGGCCACTCACGTGCACCACACGCCATTTGGAACACACACTCTGTTAATACACAGTTAATCAGTCAGTAAGCAGTCAGTAAGTACTTTAAATGATTATATTTATTGATTTCAAAATTAAATCATGGAATTTAAAGGTATATGCATGTGACAAATGAGAAATGTAGTATCTAACAGGACACTTAAACACTGGAGGTGTGTGTGTAAACCACAATGAAACAGCAAGGTGCCGTTAGAGAACTCCTACACTGCCTCTGTGGTCACATGGTCAGACGCATCAAAACAACAACATCCCAATGAGTTTGGACGTCAAGACACCTCAACGAACAGGAAGTTTGGACCTGAGAAACGACCAGATCATTGAGGCGTCAACAGAAAACGTGGACAAAACCAAAAAAAGACTGTACATAAAGTGTGTTCTCACCCAGTGTTCAATTCAACATTTATTTACTTCCATGTCCCACCGTAGATGTGTGTCTGTCTATAAGTTTAAACCTGAATGAAGTAGTCGTACGATTCACGCCCTCGAGGCGCCGTCTCTCACTTCCCCACTGTCTGACGCTCATGCTTTCTAAGCTGACCAGTGACTCTTTGCTTGCAAACTCTGGAAGCGATTTGTTGTTCCTCTGTGTGGATCTGCATGTGCAGTGTTAGATATCTTTTATCTTTAAATCTGTTACCACAAACTAAACAGCTAAATGGTTTCTCTTTTGCATGAACTGTCATGTGCTCTTGAAGGCAGTCTTCTCCTTGGAACCCTCGACCACACACAGGGCAATGAAATGGATTCTCCTCTGTGTGTTCAGTCCTGTGTGCATTCAGCTGTGACTTTTGCTTAAATTCTTTACCACACTCAGAGCAACTATATGGTTTCTTTACCATGTGTCTTTTCATGTGTTGCCACAAATAGGCTTTATGATGGAAACCTTTACCACATTCAGGGCAACAAAAGAGTCTCTCCTGTGTGGACTGTCATGTGTTCCCACAGACAGGCCTCTTGGAGAAACTTCTTACCGCACTCTGAACAACTGAACGGTTTGTTTCCGGTGTGTAACGTCATATGAGTGTTCAGACTCGACTTCACGCGAAACCTTCTGCCACACTCAGAACAGATAAATGGTTTCTGTCCTGTATGAATTTTCACGTGGACCCACAGATTGGCCTTCTGACTGAATCTTTTACCGCACTCTGAACAACTGAACGGTTTCTCTCCGGTGTGTAACGTCATATGAGTGTTCAGACTCGACTTCACGCGAAACCTTCTGCCACACTCAGAACAGATAAATGGTTTCTGTCCTGTATGAATTTTCACGTGGACCCACAGATTGGCCTTCTGACTGAATCTTTTACCGCACTCTGAGCAACTGAACGGTTTCTCTCCTGTATGAATTCTCATATGTGCCTGCAGATCGGCCTTTCGCTTAAATGTTTTACTGCACTCAGAACAGGCAAACGGTTTGTCACCAGGACACAGTCTCATATTTCTGTCTGAACCTTTATTTTTCAATGGTTTCTCAGACGACTTCTCCTGATCATCTCTGCTGTCTGCCATGTCCAGCTGAGAGCTTTCTTCAGCCTCAGAAGAATTTTCAAAGTTGTCCTCAGAGTCTGGACGTAAAAGTCCATCTGGACCTGAGCTCCTGGCTGGTTCTGATCCTCCACAGTCTTCCTTGTGGTCCACAGTGTGAGTCTGATGAAGATGTGATGACTGAGGCGTCTCTTCATCTGCACTCTTCACAGGAACAGGAGTGAAACCAGTCTCCTCCAGCTCTTCAGGCTGCTCTCCCTCCTGTTTGATCCACACCTCCTCCTGCTCCTCTTTAACGTGGGGGGGCTCGGGGTCCTCGTGATCCACACTGGAGCTCCACTCCTGTTCTTCCCCAACAATCACTTGGCTCCTGTCCTGCTCAGCGGGAACCACATCTTCAGTCACCAACAGCTGCTGGACGTCTGCAGGACACAGTGACACATACAGGACACTGATTTACAATAACACCAACCAACAATACCGGGTTTGACTCCTGCCTTGCCCTTTGATTCCTGGGGTCCGTTCCATAAAGCAGGCGGAGAAAAGCGAGGCTTAATGTGAACAAACCTAACAAATGAGTTGAGGCTAACTCGCTTCCATAAAGGCTGAGTCACGTTTACACAGCCTCACTAATTCCAGCCAGGTTCAGCTCGTCAGGCTGATTGCGTGTGCACACCATTTCTAATCAGCCCAGGCAGTCGAACACAGATCAACCTGATTCACAATGGCAAAATGCACGAGGACAGAGCGAGCGTCAATGTTCACTGCCTCAGAGCAGGCATTTATAATGGAGACCTGTGAGGAATTAACCAGATAAGAACAAAAAGAGACAACACGGCAGCAATAAATAAACTCAGAGAGAAAGACCGGCAGTTAAATGCGTAAGTAGTCTACAACTAGAGGTGGCTGGCCCATAGGGGGCGCTGGGGCTCTGCCCTACCAGCTGCTGAGGGGAAAAAATATTTTTTTCCTTGTTTTTAAAAAAATCAGTGTCAGTTTTACTTAATAGTGTGTGCCTACATGCGATTTAAATCATTTAAACAACATTTCCACCAGCTGACACCAGCTGATACCAGCTGATACCAGCTGACACCAGCTGACACCAGCTGATACCAGCTGATACCAGCTGACACCAGCTGACACCAGCTGATACCAGCTGATACCAGCTGACACCAGCTGACACCAGCTGATACCAGCTGATACCAGCTGACACCAGCTGACACCAGCTGATACCAGCTGATACCAGCTGACACCAGCTGACACCAGCTGATACCAGCTGATACCAGCTGACACCAGCTGACACCAGCTGATACCAGCTGATACCAGCTGACACCAGCTGACACCAGCTGATACCAGCTGATACCAGCTGACACCAGCTGACACCAGCTGATACCAGCTGATACCAGCTGACACCAGCTGACACCAGCTGATACCAGCTGATACCAGCTGACACCAGCTGACACCAGCTGATACCAGCTGATACCAGCTGACACCAGCTGACACCAGCTGATACCAGCTGATACCAGCTGACACCAGCTGACACCAGCTGATACCAGCTGATACCAGCTGACACCAGCTGACACCAGCTGATACCAGCTGATACCAGCTGACACCAGCTGACACCAGCTGATACCAGCTGATACCAGCTGACACCAGCTGACACCAGCTGATACCAGCTGATACCAGCTGACACCAGCTGACACCAGCTGATACCAGCTGATACCAGCTGACACCAGCTGACACCAGCTGATACCAGCTGATACCAGCTGACACCAGCTGACACCAGCTGATACCAGCTGATACCAGCTGACACCAGCTGACACCAGCTGATACCAGCTGATACCAGCTGACACCAGCTGACACCAGCTGATACCAGCTGATACCAGCTGACACCAGCTGACACCAGCTGATACCAGCTGATACCAGCTGACACCAGCTGACACCAGCTGATACCAGCTGATACCAGCTGACACCAGCTGACACCAGCTGATACCAGCTGATACCAGCTGACACCAGCTGACACCACAGAGCAGGCATTTATAATGGAGACCTGTGAGGAATTAACCAGATAAGAACAAAAAGAGACAACACGGCAGCAATAAATAAACTCAGCAGTTAAATGTGTAAGTATCTACAACCCAAGTTAAACTGCCATTAAATAAATACAGGGGGGGTCACCACCAGCTGAATCCACGCCAGGGGGTCATCCTCACAAACTATGCCCCCCAGTACAAGGGCTAAAAACACTGAGAAAACTTTTTAAAGCCAAGTTGACCACGCGCACAGTGCGGAACACTGTTACCGTGTTGATAACAGTGCCACGCGCACAGTGTGTGGGACTGTGGTGCTGTGTGTAAGGTGAGGGCCGATCAGCTGGCAGATCTCTAGAGAATCTGTATCTCTCATATAAATGATGGTCTGGAAAAGCCTACGGATCAAATGGCATGAATTGGGTTATTATTTTAATTGTAATATTTAATATTTTAAATGTAACGAATACATCGTCTTTAAAACAGTGTTTCATGATGTATTTTATTTAATATTTTATTGATGGTGATCTTCCTGTTTTTAAAAACCGACCACACAAGCCCCGGCACACAGCACAATACAACACAACACAACACAGCAGCAGCAAGGCACAACACAACACAGCAGCAATAACACAGCACAACACAACACAACACAGCACAGCACAGCACAGCACAGCACAGCACAGCACAACACAACACAGCAGCAATAACACAACACAGCAGCAGCAGCAGCAAGGCACAACACAACACAGCAGCAATAACACAACACAGCACAACACAGCACAGCACAACACAACACAGCACAGCAGCAATAACACAACACAGCACAACACAGCACAGCACAACACAACACAGCAGCAATAACACAACACAGCACAACACAACACAGCACAACACAACACAGCACAGCACAACACAACACAGCAGCAATAACACAACACAGCAGCAGCAAGGCACAACACAACACAGCAGCAATAACACAACACAGCAGCAATAACACAACACAACACAACACAGCACAGCAGCGTGAGGAGGGCCCTGACCTGCTCTGTGGAGCTGAACACGAGGCCTGAGGACAGCCTCCAGTATTTCCTGCTGCCGCTGCTTCTCCTGGTTCAGGCGATAAACGTCCTCCTCATATTCCGCCAGGGTTTTTTCTATCACAACAAAGATCTGATCCACAGCCGCAGACAGACGCTGCTGCACACACACTCTCAGCATCTGCACCTTAGACATCTTCACACACACACACACACACACACACACACACACGGTTCCGCTCAGAGCCGCCGAGAGCTAATGGCTAATAACAATAACAAAGGTTTCATACAGGTTCCGGGGTCCGTTCCATAAAGCAGGCGGAGAAAAGCGAGGCTTAATGTGAACAAACCTAACAAATGAGTTGAGGCTAACTCGCTTCCATAAAGGCTGAGTCACGTTTACACAGTCACACTAATTCCAGCCAGGTTCAGCTCGTCAGGCTGATTGCGTGTGCACACCATTTCTAATCAGCCCAGGCAGTCGAACACAGATCAACCTGATTCACAATGGCAAAATGCACGAGGACAGAGCGAGCGTCAATGTTCACTGCCTCAGAGCAGGCATTTATAATGGAGACCTGTGAGGAATTAACCATATAAGAACAAAAAGAGACAACACGGCAGCAATAAATAAACTCAGAGAGAAAGACCGGCAGTTAAATGCGTAAGTAGTCTACAACTAGAGGTGGCTGGCCCATAGGGGGCGCTGGGGCTCTGCCCTACCAGCTGCTGAGGGGAAAAAATATTTTTTTCCTTGTTTTTAAAAAAATCAGTGTCAGTTTTACTTAATAGTGTGTGCCTACATGCGATTTAAATCATTTAAACAACATTTCCACCAGCTGACACCAGCTGATACCAGCTGACACCAGCTGACACCAGTCATTAAACAGTGAATCAGTCTCTCATGGGGCGATCGGCAAAGTGTCCCTGTCCTGCAGCCAAACAGCCAATCCGGTCTATGTCGCCCCCCTCCTCAACATTGCTTTGTTTTACTGTATCTGTTTGTGTAAATGTGTGGCGTTACCACAGTGCACACACAACATGTGGCAGCTGCAGTGAATAACGTCCACACACACAGAGCTTCTCTGGTCTCCGCCATCACTGCTGCTCTCAGTGCTCTGACTCTGCGCCCCCTGCCGGCAGAGTGAGAGAGAGAGAGAGACAGAGACAGAGAGAGAACGAGAGAGAGACAGACAGAGAGAGAGAGAGAGAGAGAGACAGAGACAGAGACAGAGAGAGAGAGAACGAGAGAGAGACAGACAGAGAGAGAGAGGGAGACGCCGTTTGTTGTGATGTGTCGAGAAGCAGCGCTCGCGTGAACTCTGGGAAGAAATTCGAGTAATTTGCTGGACGCAACAAAAGTATCGATCTCATCACGCTAGGATCGATCCGAGACCAATACTCACTCTGGTATCGATACTATCGATACTAGGATCGTATCGCCCAGTCCTACTTTGAAACATTCACCCGGAAGTCAGAGGTAATAATGTGACGTATGTCACGGGTGCATAGTGACAGCGATATCTGAGCTAATAACAAGAGGAAGCTGCCGTTTGTGTCGTTGAGTGAGCAGATCTGTGATGGAGCGACAACTGAAACAACTGAATGCGTTTTTAAAACCAGAGACGAAGCTTCACGAAGGTCTGTCGTGTTTTTACAGTACAAACCGTTCACTGCTCTGCTAATGTTGCTAAGCTATTGCTAGCTCAACATTTCATACTGGAGACAATGTTATTTTTGAGGGAATAATAACGAGGCGGAGAAACACATTGAAATCTATGAGCTTCGAAAAGCTCCACGTTTAAATCCATTAAAAAAAAAGATAACCCGTGCAGCTGTTTCACCTGAAATGGCCAGAGTAGAAGAGAAACATTACGTCTTTAACCTTTAACCTCTTCACTTTCTGTGCATATGTTAAACAAGTGAAATAAACATGAAATATGCGCAGTGACCTTTATGTCACATAGAAGAAAGAAATGTTCTCTTGTATTAGATTAAATTTTCTCATTGCATATGTCAGAGGTTTGCATCCAACCAGAAATGTTGAATGAGTGAATAAATAATTACAAACTATTACAAATACACAATTATTCTGTTTCCACATGTGTCTTTGAATTGTGACTTGCACTAAACTGCAGTTCTGTTTATTTTAGTTCTACCTTCAGACATCAGACAAGTGATTGTTGGGGAAGAACAGGAGTGGAGCCCCAGTGTGGATCACGAGGACCCCGAGCCCCCCCACATTAAAGAGGAGCAGGAGGAGGTGTGGATCAAACAGGAGGGAGAGCAGCCTGAAGAGCTGGAGGAGACTGGTTTCACTCCTGTTCCTGTGAAGAGTGAAGATGAAGAGAAGCCTCAGTCATCACATCTTCATCAGACTCACACTGTGGACCACAAGGAAGACTGTGGAGGATCAGAACCAGCCAGGAGCTCAGGTCCAGATGGACAAGACACAGAGGACAAGACAGAAGACTCATCTGAGACTGAAATCAGTGGTGATGACTTGGAGGGCACCAGAGAACATCAGTCATGTTTAAACGTTGTGAAAAAAAAGAAAACAACTGTGGTTGATTTGAACTGTAACGCTGTGGAGAGGTCATTCAGCTGCTCTGTGTGTGATCAGAGATTCGGCCGAAAGCCACATTTGAACGCACACATGAGAATTCACACTGGAGAGAAACCGTTCAGTTGTACTTTTTGCAGTAAAAAATTCTCTCAGAAAGGAAACTCAATCAGCCACATGAGACTTCACACGGGAGAGAAACCTTTCAGCTGCTGCGTCTGTAAAAAGTCTTTCAGATATAGTGGAGATGTGAGCAGACACATGAGAATCCACACGGGAAAGAAAAAAAACACCTGGAACCTCAGTGACACAATTATCAGCAACACAAGGCCAGAGCCAATCAGTATGTTTGATCCAGACATATTCATAAAACCAGTTACTGATGATGGGACTGATGCAGAGTCTAAACCCACTGATGACAGTTGTAAGGAAACCAGGAAAGAGGAGTCAGATACAGATCCCCAGAAAACTGACCCTGTCTCTCTTAGTGAGGTAACATGTACCACTGAGAAGGAGTCCTTCAGCTGTTCTGAATGTGGGAGAACATTCTGCCGTAAGGACCACCTGATGAGCCACATGAGAAGACACACAGGAGAGAAACCGTTCAGCTGCTCCGTTTGTGAAAAGCGCTTCAGCTGCAGCGGGAACATCCTCGCACACATGAGGATTCACACGGGGGAGAAACCATTTGCATGCTCGATCTGTGGCAAAAGTTTCAGCCAGAAAGGAACATTGCACCTGCACGTGAAAATCCACACAGGAGAGAAACCGTACAGCTGCCCCTTCTGTGATAAAAGATTTGCACATAAAAGACGTATGACACTGCATATGTCAGTCCATACCGAGGAGAAACGCTTCACCTGCACTGTCTGTGATAAAAGATTCACCTGGTACACACAACTCAAAACCCACAAGTGTATCAGTGAATCCTTACAGAGTCGCCAGTGCCAAAATCAGAAGAAGGAACCATTCTGTTGCACCGAGTGTGGCAAACAATTTAGCCTCAAGGGGAATCTGAAGACGCACATGAGAATCCACACAGGAGAGAAACCGTTTTTGTGTTTAGTTTGTGGTAAAAGCTTTAAACAAAATGTCCATCTCACAGAGCACATGACAATTCACACTGGTGAAAAACTGTACAAATGCAACATTTGTGGCAAAGGATTCAATAAGAAGTTGCTGGTCAGAAAACACACCTGTGTTTAATCCTGAGGTCTCAATGAACCCGGATCCCATGAGTCCTCACAAGGCGAGTTGGCTGACTCAGATGATTCACTTCACTGACTTGAGCCCAGTCACAGAATCTAAATAATAAACATTGCAATAAACACGAGGGTAAACACACTGGTCTTATATGGCTGATACAGTTTATGCTCATGTTACGATAATGACGATAATTATCAATAGTTTTCCTGCTGTGGCGAGTAATGCAGCATCTATGCTACGCAAAAACAAAAACAAACGTTAGTTATATTATCAATATATTGTTTTGGGTGGACAACATATACTCAAGTGAACCGGATCACTTTAGCGAGTGACTCAGAGTAATCAGAGTCCATAAAAGGAAACGAGTTTACCACTAATTCATACTCCGACGCAGTTTCTTCAAACATACCGACGAACAAGGAGTCGGCGGAAAATAAACACAAGTTCGGCGTCGACAACTGTTCCCTGGGAGGAGAGCGAAGCGCCGAGAGCGACCTCTACTGGTCTGGAGGACAAAGACAAAACACAGCCACACGTTTCAATGGAAAAGTATCAATACTGCAGAGTAGTAATGTACTTCAATAGAGACAGAAATAAGTTACTTTTCCAAAGTACATAGAGAGCACAGTAAATATACTATGTTGCATATTAAAGACCTGCATGGAAAATTCTGATGTAAGTTAATTTCAGCCTTCCCTTTATATATTATCCCCTGTGTTTGATTAGAACAGATCATATTTTAACATTTAATGATTGGCTCATGTTTGTTTTTACTGTCTTTATAGCAGCAAGAGTAATAATGACCATTAATTAAGTTCTTGGAACAGAATGTTAGAGGATGTGTCCAGAGGCAGTAGAAGGTGTCTCTCCTCAGTCTTCACAATAAATAAATGTATTTCATTGTGATGTCAGCTAATTATGATTGGAAACAGAATACAATGTGATTAGAAAAATCCTACAGTAACATTTACTGTATATGTAACATAGACAGATCATTGGCTCAACCACATCACATCACATCACACCACACCATCGCCTGTGGAGGTCACATGTGTTGTTTTCTACATTATGAAAAACTGTATTTTTAATAAACCTCCCCCCATACAGGGCGTGAATCTGGGAGACTGGATTAGCATGACTCACATCTTTAAAATCATTGCTAAGGGTTCTGTTTTAATGACGACGCCTTCAGTGGTTCATCAGTGTCCACTTCTTCTGCTTTGCCTGACTCTGCAGTTTCTGCAGACTTGGTCACCTGACAGTCGGCAACGTGAAGCTTCATGTGTCGTTTCAAATGTCCTGTGACCGTGAAACATTTGCCACAGACTGAGCAGCTGAACGGTTTCTCTCCTGTGTGGATTCTCATGTGGATCTTCAGGCTTCCCTTCTGGGCACAACTTTTACCACAGATGTTGCAGCTGTATGGTTTCTCTCCTGTGTGGATCCTCATGTGTTTGGTCAGGTCTCCTTTTTCAGCACAGCACTTTCCACAGAAGGAACAACTAAATGGTTTCTCTCCTGTGTGGACTCTCATGTGTTTTTTTAGGTCTGTTTTTTGAGCACAACATTTGCCACAGACTGAGCAGCTGAACGGTTTCTCCCCCGTGTGGTATTTCATGTGTCTGTTGAGGTGTTCTTTGACATGAAAACTTTTGTTACAGACCGCACAGGTAAACGGTTTCTCCCCGGTGTGGATTCTCATATGTCTTGTCATGTTTCCCCTTCCACTAAAATTCTTTCCACAGAATAAGCAGCTGTATGGTTGCTCTCCAGTGTGACACCTCATGTGCGCTGTTAACGACCCACTGTCTTTAAATGATTTGTCACAACCTGTGCATGGAAACGGTCTCTCGCCAGTGTGGTCTCTGATGTGTCTGTTCAAGTTTCCCTTAAGGCTGAATCTTTTACCGCAGTATGAGCAGGAGAAGGGCCTCTCCTTCACTGACTGTCCAATTTCAGTGTCAGGTATTTCTGTGTTTTTAACAACATCAATACCCACATGAGCTTCACGGGATTGTGTCCAATCACGGTCACTTTCATCAGTTTCAGTAGAGTCAAAAGAACTGTCTTCACTAACTCGACCTGACCGTCCATCTGGACCTGAGCTCCTGGCTGGTTCTGATCCTCCACAGTCTTCCTTGTGGTCCACAGTGTGAGTCTGATGAAGATGTGATGACTGAGGCGTCTCTTCATCTTCACTCTTCACAGGAACAGGAGTGAAACCAGTCTCCTCCAGCTCTTCAGGCTGCTCTCCCTCCTGTTTGATCCACACCTCCTCCTGCTCCTCTTTAATGTGGGGGGGCTCGGGGTCGTCCTGGTGCAAAATAGTGTTTAACTCCAGCTGCTTAGTGAGAGCGCCTTCTGTTCTCACCAACAGCTGCTGGACGTCTGCAGGACACTCTGCAGGACACTCTGAAACACACACACACACACACAGTGGATTACAATACGTTACAATACGATATGATACGATAGACTTTAAGACTATAAGAATTAGACAAACAAAAGA
This sequence comes from Trinectes maculatus, assembly GCA_016785345.1. NCBI lineage: Eukaryota > Metazoa > Chordata > Actinopteri > Pleuronectiformes > Achiridae > Trinectes > Trinectes maculatus. The sequence continues at coordinate 63,900 of JAFBJQ010005452.1, forward strand.
CAAAAAGACTTAGATTAACAAAAGATAAACTTAGAAAGAAAGAAACTATAGACTATGCACAATATGTACAAACTTACTAAAAAATAAGTGTATTAGAAAAATTGCACCTTATAGATATAAATATGAATAGGAAGTATTATAAAAACGTAGTATTGTACATGATAATTGCATTGTTGTGGTAGTAGGTGTAGGCTAGCAGAGGCAGTGGTGATGAAGTAGTGCAAAAATATACCCACAACAGGTTACTGATGTTACATTAGGAGATGTGGATGT
>JAFBJQ010005453.1:0-10074 GCA_016785345.1 Trinectes maculatus
ATAGATAGATAGATAGATAGATAGATAGATAGATAGATAGATAGATAGACTCTCTCTGAGTGATGAATTAGCCTGTTGTCAGTTGTTTACCTGTTGCAGGCTCCATGTCAATAAAAGCTCTGTTGTATGCAGAGGAAGACACCGCCCCCCCCACCCCCACCTGAACCCCACCCCACCTCATACAAGCCAGTGATCAATAAAGCTCATAAGTCTTTTCCTCCAACTGAGCGCCCCCCCTCCCCCACCCCCCCGCTGAGAATCACTGAGTGTCAGACAGAGCAGACACTCTTCCTAAAAAGGTGCCTCTTGTCGCATACAAATCCTGAATCTGTCCAACCTGCTCCACTGCACAAGACTCTGCCACATATTTCTCCCCCGAGACCCGAGACAACCAGACGAGGAGATAAGGCTTTAGCGAGTGCCAGCCAGGAACATGATTAATATGTGGAGCTGCACTTTGTTTGTGGCGCCCGCGTGTTTGCATGCATGTGAAGCGGCTGCTGTGTTCCGGGGGCTATATATTTAACGCGCGCGCTCGCATGCGAGATTTTTTAATAGACATGTTCATTACGGCGCATTAGTTCACTGTGATTCACTCCTATTTGCCTAATGAAGGAATTAAGATTAAAAGGAAGTTTAGGGCCAAAAGCTACGGCGTGCGTACGGCAGAAACAACTTGTCTCATCCAATTTGCAAATCTACTTAAGTGTTTTGAAATGCCTTTGATTTAGGTTGCTCGCTGCTCCGCAATGTAAATCAGCAAACGACTTCATGGCTTCATTAATATGGATGCATGTGTCACGCTTGCCCGCAGTCTGGTGTCAGCAGGATTTGGGACAAACTGGACTCTCGTTTGGAATCGTCGATTAAGACGGATCAGAACGAGGCTAACTAACGGTCCTCGCCGCGTTTTAACACTCGCCAGGCCAAGGTCACACATGGCTACACCTCTAATGGGTTGTGGCGTGAAGGAGGAGCTGAGACGGATTTTTTTTTTTTTTTTTTAAAAAGAGGAGGAAGGGAAGGTGGTGATATTCAGGTGGGAAGGAAGCCCAGCGGTTTCTCCCTGAGGTCTGACACATTCAGACACAGCAACACGTGGTCAGCCTGCAGATGCAGGGAGCGGCGTCGCTGCAGAGAAGCCAGCGCTCCGATTGGCTGGCGCCTAATTGCGCTTTCGTTTTGAGTCATGCTGGTACTTGTGTACTGGGTAATTAGTGAGTGATTTGATTGCTGTGTTTGTGCGTCAATGTGTGTGTGTGTGTGTGTACAAGGCCTGTGTTGTAGGCCTGCGTGTGAGCAGACCAGCTCCAGAGACTGAACTTTGATGTGTTTCCTTGATTGTATCCTCTGGCAGATAACACTGCTGTGTGATTTGGGGCGCGGAGGTTAGAGTGTCTGAGTCAGCGCTTGCTTTGCTCAGGGAACAGCCAGTCTCCCACTCGTTTGAAACCGCGGCAACTTAACAGTGCATCTGAAGAAGCAAACGACCACGGGCAGCCTCCAGTGCTGTGAAGGCTCAGACCTTATCTGCTGCATGGAGATACAGGGGGAGGCCGGTGCGCCTATTGAAATCTTTTAGCAGATAACCAAAAAAAAAAAAAAAAACACACACAACAAAAAATAAATAAATAAATCATAGGAGCTGACTCTGATGTTTCACAGTGGTATTAATAATGACTCCGTCTGTTGATGTTATGCACATATATTATTTTGTTGCACATATAGGGAACAGCCAGTCTCCCACTCGTTTGAAACCGCGGCAACTTAACAGTGCATCTGAAGAAGCAAACGACCACGGGCAGCCTCCAGTGCAGTGAAGGCTCAGACCTTATCTGCTGCATGGAGATACAGGGGGAGGCCGGTGCGCCTATTGAAATCTTTTAGCAGATAACCAAAAAAAAAAAAAAAAACACACACAACAAAAAATAAATAAATAAATCATAGGAGCTGACTCTGATGTTTCACAGTGGTATTAATAATGACTCCGTCTGTTGATGTTATGCACATATATTATTTTGTTGCACATATTTTGTGCTGACATTTTCAAGGGTCACACACAAAGACACAATTGGTTTGTCAAAAAAAAAAGAAAAACTAAAATGTACAGGCTGGTGGGATACCGGCACTGTAGTCATAGATCCAGCTGTCAAACAACAGTAAAGCGTCCATACGCAGCTGATGTGGCACCGTGCGGGTTTAACACCAACGTCGATGTGTTTAGTTGCAACTTTTTAAGTTGTGTACTGGCCTAGAAAAGGTCAAATGAGGAGGTTTGAGGTCACCGATGGCTAAGCACCACCAGGTGTGCAGGAAGTAACACTGACAGTTAATAAGCAGGAAGTTGTTTTCTCTTTCTGAATAATACCTGATAATGTTTGCCCCCCAGAGGGTCTGGTTGTGCCTCATTGACTTTGTCATTTTGTTCGACAATTTTGCTCAATTGTGTCAATTTGCTCAATTTACACCCATTGTTAATATATACTATTAATAGTAGTAGTAGTAGTAGTAGAAGGCAGCGTGTTCGTTCTCCAGGTGGTTGCTTAGTTACAGAAAATGAAGCAGGATTAGTAATAGAAGAGGAGGAACACCCTCACCTGGACCACAGACATGAGACTGAAGTGATGCCGTTCACTTTCACACACCGACACGTTGAAAACTAAAACGATTTACTGGACTCTGTCTATTTACTTGCTTCGTGGTTATTCCCGATGATCGTAATCGCGTATTTAAGTCAGACGTTCACTGCAGTGTTTTCAACTCCCACGTCAGCATTGTTTAGAGCTGACGACGTGGAGACGGAGAATTAAGCTCCCTGTGAAATCATATCCACATACGTAGCCTGTAATGGATAAAAGCCGCGCTGTCTGCCAGTTGCTCTGTTCCTCCTAAATGAAGCTCTAATTATAGCTGGAAGCTTTTGTCTTGCTGTAAAGAGAAATCCGGGCTCATTTAAAGCTCCACTTGCAGGATCTGGAAAAGACAAAGAAAGGACATAGTGTTACTGTTAAACAGCCACCCAGTGATTGGACAGAGACTCCGGGGCAGGAAAAAAAAAGATTCCTGAAATTGAACTGATGAATTTTTTCAGTGCACAAAGGCAATTTACTGAACTGACTGAAATGACATAATGCTCCGAGCTTACGACGCGTTTCCATGCTAAGCCTCATGGGAACGTCATCTGGGACTTAAACGTACCACACTGACGAAGGAAAGGAAGTGTGTTTTGGATATTTTAGGGGGTGTGGATTTTTTTTTTTCCTTTTCACCTCATCCAGCTTGTTTACGAGTGAATTCTTTGGCATGTCAGACATTAAACTCACTCTAGAGGGAGCTGTTTCTTTGTGTGTTTTAACAAAGAACTAAATGTATACACGAGATCAACTTTAACTAAGTCCCCCGCGTGTTTTCATTAGAGCACACTACATGTATGATGTGTGTGCACTGCCCCCACAGGCCAGGCCGAGCGGAGCCGTGTGGCCTTTCTCCCGCCGTTAGCACCGCTCGTCTGCTGACATTACTGTGCATATGGTCAGTGTGTTCCCACGCGGCCGCCACCGCCGCCGCACACAGACGTGCAGCACTTAAAACTGCCATTTTCGCCCACGCGGCAAAGTCCCGGAGAAACACACACACACACACACACACATATGAGCAGACTGTCTCCTCTCCGTCCGTCTGCCTCGCATCCCATGATTCCAGTTGACAGCAGCAGACGTGTCGCAGCTGGCGCTGAGACCAAAGCTGAACAAAGGCAGGTTAAGCCAAGTTGGTCACATGTCTTCTTGAAGACCTTCGTCCCTCGTCTGTCCCTGCAGGGATCTTTACAAGTGCGTCTGTTTGGATTCATGGTCTGTTTACTACCTGGTTAGATACACACAGTGTGTACTTACTGTACATGACGTCAATCACATCAGCCTTTGTATCCTCAGTGAAAATAGGAGCTAAAGAATTCTGCTTTTCTTCTTTTGTAGTCGTGACGTTTGTTTTCCGCGCAAACGTTAAAACATTAAAACCAATTGTAGCATTTACGTCATAAAATGACCACGAAAGCACCAAAAGCACTTTGTCTTTCATGTCCTCGAAATCAGACTTTTTTCCTTCAGGGAACCTTTAAAGAGACCGGTTTTCTCGGGATAATTGTTTTTGGAAAGCAACAGTGGGAAATCTTTCAGTTTTGCCTTAAGGATCTACAATAATGAACAGACTGTTTATAATATAGGTTAATACCAATAGAGGCCACTGTGTTTGCAGCTACAGAAAATGAATGAAGAAATGTGAGATTTCCACAGATGTCATGCATTTGGTCCTAATTCAAGATGTTTCCAGAGAGCTGTTGTTCATGACACAGGCATAAAACATACTGTGTTTACACATTAAAATATGTACAGTCAACAATGTGAGTTTAACAACCATCGCACTGTGTAAGCCCCTGCCTCGTTCTCTGTGGCGTCTTTGCATCAAATATGCAAAAATAATCTGAAAATACTGCAGCTGAAAGAGAAAGAAAAAAAAACACAATGTCAGGAGGTGTTTCACAGTTGGGTTTAAATGTCGGACGTTTTGTTTGCATGACTGACCACTCTGTCACTGAGTCCCGTCCGTCCTGACGGCCACGCGAGGCCCTGGGAGTAAGAGTTGTCGGACTGCGAGGCGGTGTCAGATAACACGTGTCGAGAGGAAATGACAGGAGCGGCTGCTGATCTGTGCACGCCGTCTTTATCCTAACTGGAATCTATGCTGAACCAAGCATCCTCAACCCCCGACGCTGATACTGACGCCGTTTCTAGCAGGCGGGGACAGGTGGGGGGGGTGATGTGGGTTGACGGTTGTATGGTGTCGTTGGGGAAAGGAGGAGTTCATGGAACTTTTGCTTTCGCGCCTATACAACTTCCCTCTGATGACAACATTTGCCCTCTTATTTCTTCACGGTTCGTATTTTTCCGTTGAGCCGCGTGCGTCCTCAGACGCCGCTCTGCCCCCGAGTCACTCCCACAGTGTTTGATTCATGTCCTTCACTCAGTCGTGTCAGCGGTGACCACTGTCGCCAACCCCCACCCCCCACCCCGCCCGCCCCCCGCAGCTGACATCTCAATGTCAGTGAGTGACATTTAATTCCCCCGCCTCTTACACACAAACACACGCCACACCATCAACACAAAGACACACACAACACATGCACACGTACAGACAATAAACCTCTGAGACTGGCAGCTTTCATTGTCTCTCTCTCTCTCTCTCTCTCTCTCTCTCTCTCTCTCCCACCCACTCATACCAATGCACCGACTTCTCCACTGGAGCTGTTGAATCTTTAATAGCAGGAACATCTGTGTCCCTTTCCACAGTGTATCGACCTCTCCCACCGCTGGCCCTGCCTGTCTGTGGGTGGCCAGGCTCTGTTTGGTTCAAAATAAAGGTCAGGGAGCGGTGGTGCAGGACATGTTCAGTGGGGTTAAGCGTCCTCCAGAGGGGTCCAGTTAAAGGGTCCCCAGGCTTTTCTCCATTTCTGGTGATGAGGTGAAGGGTTAGAAAAAGACGATGGAATAAAGGGGCGGCCATCGACCACTATTCCTGAGTTTCAGTTAAACCGCTCAGCTGCCTGAAAACGCGTCCCTGGGGTAAACTGTTCGTCAATGAATGGATTATTTTGCTGTGTAAATCAACCAATCTATAAGCATTTCAATTAGCGACTGTGTTTCCGGGTGTCGTGGCAGAAGAGTAAGTAACCAAACACTTTGCGGCGCCTGCTGCTTTTCTCTGTTTTATGTGCTAATAAGGTGGTTTGTGAAAAACTGAAAATACAAATCAAGACAAACTACGGGAAAATCATGAAAATGTGTGTTGTTGTTGTTTGCTGTCATTTAACACACTGAATATTTCATCAAACAAGACTCTGTCTCAGTCTAATTTAATTAGTCACAGAGTTTCTGCCAGTCTCCTGATTCCTCGCAGCTTTTCACCACACACACACACACACACACACACACACACACACACACACACACACCGCTGAGATCAAAACAAGTACCCCATGGCATTCACTATCCTGGAGGGGGGGAAAAAAGATAAATAAATAAAGAGTCCTTCCCCTCCAAATAAAAACCTGCACTCCCTCTGTTGCATGATGGTCTTTACTGGCCTCCAGCTAAGCCCCCAGGAGCAGCTCGAGGCTTTGTTGCAAGTTTTGGTGTGGTGGTCTGCAGTAAGAGCTGCAGGATGCATGATGGGCTCTGACAGAGAAACAGACTTTACTATTAAAGTTATTAGAAAATAAAAACAACTCAAGAAAAGAATTAAGAAAGAAGCGTGTGAAAATTGATTTCAGTTATCTTAAACTGTGAACACACAGATATTGTTGCACTGCAGTGCTGTAGCATAGTATCTGATATTTGTGTTGTGTTGTGAGAGGAGGTCTGGAAGTTCCACCTGGACACTTGTCCATTACCTGGTCCCCACAGAGAGAGACAGAGAGACACGAGTGACTTTATCAGTGTGTGCTCAGACGGGTCATGGACAAATGTCTTCGTCATTTTTCCACATACACACATTATTGTGCCACTCACACGCCGCGCGTCTTTGTGTCACCGTCTTCCACAGTATGTGTGAAAAATATTGCAGACAAAGAGGAACGAGTAGTAAAATGAATCGAAGGAATTTCAGCATTGAACGGCTGAAACAGGAAGTCCACGGCACACACACACACACACACACACACACCTACACACCTGCTGTGGCTGGTGTATGAGGAGCTATGAAAACGTCTTTATATACTGTTAGTGACTTTGTTCATCCCCGGAAGGAAAGAGAAAAGAGTGCGGTTATAAATGGATCATATTGACAGGGGTCAAAGAGACACAGCTTCGTCACTGACTGGATGCTGGTGTGGGGCTCTCGCAGCTTTGTGCGATCATATGGCACAGTGATGCTGTTTGCAGGGCTGTGGATATGTGTGTCTCTTCTGTGTCAGGTTCTCTCTGGACGACCGCCCTCGTACGTCAGTGGTTTCAGTCGTCAGGGTAAAATTATTATATCAGTCAAGAGTGGTAATAATAAGAACAGTCACATTAAACGGGCAGCTGGAAAGGAAACTAAATTCCTGCTTTGCACAAGCTCGTCAGGAGGTTTATTCTCACAAGTGCAGTGCGATCATGGCGACTTTGTGTGCTCACCGCTCTTTTCTACCTTCATGTGTCCAGGCCAAGTGGATCCAGTCCCCAGGTGGCAGCACTCTGAGCCAAGGTGGAATCTAAGACCCCTATAATCTGCCATGTGATTCAATCAGCGGCTTGTGTGTGCTGCTCACATGTCTGGAAACTGCTCTCGTTTCCAATGGGGCTTTCATTTTTTTCCATTAAAATAAGGTAAATGCAGTGTTTAGAGTAAAAAAGGCCGCGTCTGTTGAGTGATGCATGGAGTTAAACACCACAGGACGTTTTTAGAGTTGTTGCTTTTAGTGGACTGTTTACTTTAATTCAGTGTGTGTGTGTGTGTGTGTGTGTGTGTGTGTGCCGTTGTGATAGCCTGTTCTGTGAGTGCAGAGGTGACAGTCTTTTTACGGGGACGTTAACGAGAACGCTCGTTTTGCCATCACCACCTTTCCTCTGCTATTTAAGAGCCACCAAAGTCAGGTCCCCTTCGATCGGCTGATGATGACAGTTGTTTACAGAGTTAAGAATCTTCTGAAGAGGCGTCGAGCTTTTGTATTTCACGTCTGAAAACAGACGCCGTATGCATTTTTTAAAAATCTGACTCCGAAGATGGCAAATGGCTTCAGACACAGTGGCGTCTGTCAGCGAGCTGAACCGCCGAGACTTTCATATGGTGGCAGAATCGGTTTCTGCCGGGATTGTCCTTTTATGATTAATGTACTGTAGCAGCGAAAAGAAAAAAGAAAAAAGAAAAAATAACTTGTTGCATGAGAGGGATAGAAGCCGTCCCATTTTGTTTTTGTTCAGCGTTGCCTAATAGATCTAACGTGAAGGAACGGTCTGATTGAGGGGAACAAAAGAGATTCATTTTTAATGACGTCTTGCATGTATTTATTACCCATCAGGCCGTGTGTTTGTCGGTAAATGTGGAAATCAGTCCTGCAGTGACACATTTATTATTATAATTATTATTTAAATTCTTTTTTTGTTTGAGCCTCTTTTGCACTGGCATTTGACACCAGCGTCATGCAGCTGACTGAAACCTTCTTTACTGTGCTAATTCGAGTAACCTGAAAGGGGAAATAGTTGCTGTACTTCAGCTGCAACAAGAGGACGATGAGTTTACTGGAGAGTGGACAAGAGAGAGGATTTCATAATGAGAAGAAACACATGTCCTCCTAACGAACGCCGACTATAACTCACACACCCAAAACTCCAAAACATTTAACTTGTTCCAAACAGTTCACTTTGTTATGGAAAAACTAGCACCCCATCTGGATGGCAGTAAAAACACCGTTCCCATGAAACCAAAAATAAATTCAAGCTTAAATAAAAGCACCAAATAAAACCAGCACTCTGACAGAAACCTGCAGCCGTCTTCCCCATCGCATATTGTTTATCTTCTCCGCCTCGCCTGAACCTGGAACCTACCATCTGCTCCTGTGAACATAGGGGTGTGTGTGTGTGTGTGTGTGTGTGTTTCAAAATGAAATACCGCAAGCAGCAATTTAAGTAGCTTAGTGGATGCCGGTGTAGTCATTTAGTCATTTAGCCATGTGCGTAGTTGTTCACACAAATGAGCACATGGAGAGACCAATCACAGGGAGCGATCGCGCACACCTGATTTCATTTGCACTGATCAACAGCAGCTCCACCACCTGAGCTGCAGGAAAAAAAAAAAAACATACAAAACAAAAAAGTGCATTCGGTGCATACATGTGCATGTAGTTTATGACTTTCCCATTGTGTCTAAATGAAAACACACAAGAGTCACACAAGTTGCATATGAGAACAGAACCTGTACTTGTGATGGTTGCGTGTCCATAAAACGTATTTGCGACACAAAATAGGAGTAAGAGCCGGGGTCACGTTTGCCTTGCAGAAACTCCTGTTTGTGTCGCTGACCTTAGTCGACCCCCTAAACCCTTGTGTCTGATTTTGTGTGTCAGTGAGGGGAATCGTTCATATATGGTTTACATAATAATTCACCTTTCCAATCGGAGCAAGCGTCTCCTGTTTTTCTTTTTTCTTTTTTTCTTCTGTCCGGCGTTACGAGCCACGCATTCCGCTGACCTCCTTGGTCACTCTGTTGCTTTCCACAGCTTTAATGGTGCACTCACAGTAAACACTGAATAAAGCCCATTCTCCACTTTTAGCTTTTGGCTGAATGCGGAGCGATGCCAGCGTTTTACAGCGGAAAGCCTCTCACGTTCAGCTGTGCTTCCCGCAACAGTATCTACTGCAGGGGCAAACAGAAACCATAAATCAGCCCATAAATTTGACTTAATCACTCATGCAGCCGTAACACCACTGTTTCTATGGGCTGTTGATTTAACAAGTACCAGAATAAGTTGGGCCGCTATTATCTGGGAGGAAAGTGAGGAATGTGACTAACAGTACTCAACAGTGCTGTGTGATTGCAGTGTTAGTTTAGCTGAATGCTTGCGGGTCAGGTTGTCTATCTCGTGAAGCTATGCACTGACAGTCTGTTGGAAAAGGCTGGATAACAGCTTACTTGCCACGTTTTGAAGCATCTCCTGTGTTGCTGTTATAATGTCTTTCTCATCCGTTTGATTCTGTGGGAGAACAGAGAGGATAGGCACGTTTTTTTTTCCCCCTGCTGCTATTTTCATTTTAAGGGGATTAGAAGACAACAAAATGAAAAAGGGGGATGTTACATTGATTTGTGTCTTACTTCCTGGATTTTCACTCAATGCAGTGAGAAACAAAAGGTCAAGAAAAAAAATGGGGTCTTGGCCGGACTCCTCAATATACAGGTGGTCCTCGAGTTACGTCGTTCGCGAGTTACGTTGTTTTCGTGGTTACGTCACATCTCCCGTGAACTTCCTTGTTTCGGCTTAAGCGGTTTGCCCCGTAAATACGTACAGACTTCACACGGGAACTAGTTGGTGCCGGCTCTCTCTGT
>JAFBJQ010005453.1:10290-34435 GCA_016785345.1 Trinectes maculatus
TAGGTTTATTCACAACACAGGGTCTACACGGTTGATAACAGAAATCTAAAGGAAATTCTCATTACATCCGTGATCTCAACCCCTACGGTGTGTCAAGAGGGACAAAAAAGGCAATTCACCATAATAAACTCCTATTTTAGCGTGGTGTTATAGCGACATCTGGTGGCACAATGTATGCACAATGGCACAATGAATGTATGGTCCGACTTACGTCGAAATTCGGTTTCGACACATTCTCAGGAACGGATCTCCGACGTAACTCGAGGACCCCCTGTATTCTAATACAGGAACCACCGTCTTAATAAAAATATAAACACAATAGTTAATGCTGGAAATAGGTTACTCTCTATGACTCATCTAATTATATACTTTACAAATGACACAGTTTCAGTTTTGTAATCTGTGGTGAAATCCATTCTGAAAGTGACCTTCCCAGTGCTGCTGGCAACGCACCCTGTTTGATTTCTCTTTCAGAATCATGTTGGAATTACAGCTACATGAACATTATTATCCCCAAGGTCTGGGACGTAAAACTGTTTGTGGGCGTAAATAAAATACGAGTGCAATAATTCCATGTGTATTGCATGAGAGGGCTTAGGATCTCTGAGTGCTTGTGTTTCCATCAGCGGGGCTGCGGCTCTGATTGATGGGGCGATTGAGGCTGGGGAGTTTGCTACAAATCAGCAGTGTTGTTATGAAGGTTGGCCGGCTAGACTGTGGCGCTTGGATCTCTACTATGTCTCTGCGGCGCTGCCCGGGGACAGTTTCCACGGTGAGGCGTGACCTCCGCGGTCAAAGGACAGTCAAGCAATGTTTTTATTCAGACTTTTAAGGAAGCTCGGTTGGTGAGAAAGACTTCCTACCCAGTTACACACACACACACACATATATTATATATATATATGTATACACACTCCCATCCATACATAACCCTTCCCAGCAGTGCATCGCTCTCCTCAGCCCAAACTCTTTCAAGTCATGCAACTCCAGCACGCCAGTGCGTGCCCATACTCACCCACGATCCCCGTCCTCCTGCTGCCAATAAAAAAAAAATGAAGGCATGGAGACGGTGTGATGGAGCTGCCCGCTATGCTACGGTGGGAGTTTGGGTAATATTCAGACAGCTTTGCCTCAAACAATAAAATCAAACAGAGGCTCCCTGCAGAGTTAGGCGTCTGTTATTAAAGGCTCTTCTTTTGTGAGGGTGAACTCAGAGCCGCTCGAACCCGGGGCCAGAAAATAAATAAAGAACCTGCTAACACGACCTCGGAGGGGTTTGTGCATGCCGCTGAATGATACCGTGTGAAATAAGTTCCTGCCCTTGAACAAGGCTAAATAAAGTAACGCATAACAACCACATTGCGTGACCCGTTGCTTATTCAGAACAAACTTTTTTCTGTGAAGGCAACTGGATCGCTAAAGTTCTGAGATAACCCGAGCACCGCCGTAACCCCAAAGAGGATATTGCAGTGAGATTTAGCTGCCAGAGCAGTGATACAATCATTGTTGTCCCTCCTCAAAGAGATACATGAACAATAGCTTTGCGCGTATCGCACTGAAGAATCTTTACTTTTGTTGAGCTGTTCAAATTCAAAGCAACTTAGTTCCGTTTGCTGTAACAACCAAACTTTAACAGTGGCGATTTTACATTTCCCAACAATCTAACTAAGAGGAAATCCAACAATTATGTTTTTTTTATAATTTCTCTCCCCCAGATTCTGTTTAATCTTTTCAGGTTTTCTTTATTTTTTTTTTCACTAAACATGGTTTGAATGCACTGTGATCAAAAAGCTTCAGAGTTATGTGTGTTATGTCACAGTGGTTAATTTACACTATTTACTATTCATATCAGCGCAAGCATTACTACTTTACCTACATAAACAAACCCTTAATCGAAAGCAGGTTACTCTGGATGCAAGAGTCTGCATTTAACAGTGCAGCTGTTTGTCGTAAGTCAGTGATACTGCTGCACCCACACATTATGCATTCGTTCATGCCTGTAGAGGCTACACAATCAGGTCAGGTTCCTGGGAGCCACAAAGTAAACTTAACAGTGAATTCATCACTTCCCTCAGTAATTTAGCTGGAGCTGTACTTTGGGGTTCCCCAGGTGCTGCCATGCCAGCTGGGCGACGCAGTCCCTGTAGTGGGTCCTTGCTTTGCCCCGAGGTCTCCTCCCATTCAGGAATACTTCCCAAAGGAGGTCAACGAGGTGACAGGGGAGCGTAGATCTATATGCACAAACAGATGGTGGAAGTGCACTCACCAGCGTCCTCCAGGATGTTCTCTGAGCTGGATGCTGCGTATAATGAATGACACTGAACTGGGGTGGGCAGTTCGCATCAGTCATGGTGATGATGCAGAGGAAAGTGGCATCTCATAAAGGTTAGATTGCAATATGAAGAGGTCACGGCTGTCGGGTGTGCAGCTCAGATAAAGTGAAATACAGAGAGATGGTATGCTGTTGTTCTCCCTATGTGGAATTAGTGGCGCCTCAGTGTTTGTGTTTCCCTCAAACGCAATTGATGAGATATGTTGATCCGATTTTTTTCTATGCACGTAGTCGTTATCAGAGGTTTTAATCACATTGCATTTGTGCAATGCAAGCAAAAGATCACTGATGCCATTGATGACGCTATGCTACAGCCAACATGGCAGGAAATCGAGAAGCATCTTGATGTGGTCCACACGGTGCCCATATAGAGGTCTATTCATTTGCTTTTGTAATACACATGTGGACACCCTGTATATCCTGGTCTTCATTAAACCTAGAAATTCAATCAAATTTGAAACACCTTCATCGCGAGGGTGTGAGACTGAAAAAACACCACCAAAACCCAAACTCTTTAGCCGTTCCACTCTCTCTCTCACTCTTTTCTCGCCATCTCACTTACAAGGTGTTAATTGGCTGTTGTATAGTGAAATTACTTATAAAACGCTGTGACAAAGCCCAACCTGAGGTTGTAAAAACAACAGCGAGGCCTGATGCTCCCACCGCTGCGTCGTCTCGGCCCAGAGTCGCTGAGAAAATGTCTGGGACAGTGGCGACCAGGCCGTCTCACTCCATATTCACTCTCTGCAGTGTGTTTGCATGGCTTCTTATCAGATCAGCTACAGGTGCTGATTAGTGGCTGATCCCCCGCACCTCCCCACCTTTATCAGTATGAAGGGAGGTGTTACAGCTGGTCTCATGACAGCGGGGGGGCTCCTAAAAGATCTGTTGCATTAATTGTTCCCGTAGAGTGAATATGTGTTGCCAGCGTTGATTCAGGCCTCTCAACTCATCTGCATCTTCTTCTTGAGTATTAATATGAACATCGCTCGCCGAGCGCATCGTAAACAAGCAGCTTTTAGTTACTGCCTCTCTTTTGTCCTTCGCTCCAGCGAATGAAGGACAAACCATAACCGTTTACGGGAGTCGCTGTATTTTAAGCAGTCAGAATTTACATCCGCCTGCCACCGACGCTCCAATTTTGGTTTTGGCCACCAGTCAAAGATAACAGCTGTACACTTTGCAGGTTCAGTGATCCCCACCCGCCCCTGGCAGCCGGATATTCCTGCGGGACAGGATCATAATTAGACACGTTTTGGGTCAGCTTAAGGAAAGAACCTCCATTTGTAATGGTGCGAGAGAGGCGGGAAGGAGGTATGGAGAGAGGGAGGGATGGTGAAAAGGTAGAAAGACAGGAAGATGAAGGAGACGGAGGCAGAGATAGGGAAGTTGGGGGGAAAAAAGGGAAAAATAGGGAAAATGCCAAGGGGTTAGTGTCAAGTGCTAATAAAAACGAAACGACTGTCCACACGCCTCCAGTGCCACTCCCCCCCACCAGCAGGAGTTTCATGGTATTTATAACCGGATCGATGCTCTCCAAATCGAGGCGATGTCACAGGGATGTATTTTCCATTGTTGAAAGACACACAAAAACGTACACACGTGCATGTACAGCCCGTATCAGCTTCAGCTGTGTGATATTTCTCTCGTGGGTGAGAAGGATTCGCAGCCTTGGGGCACCGCACAGTTCCGCTATCCCAATAAGCGTCACTCTCCCTCGCTCTCATCTTCACCCCCTGTCATTTCCTTTGTGTTTCCATCATTGCCTCCGGTGGTGCAGAGAAATGACCCGGTCCCGGTCTCACTTTATCCACAAAGTTACGGCTTAACGTGCACCAGTAACTGCTTCCACGTGGGGCCGTTGTGTGTTTGTTCGAGAGCCAGACACGCGCACTGCGGGGAATCTGTGCAGGTTCAATTGAGTCATAAAAACATCAGAGAAAAAAAAAACAAAACAAAAACAGGGAGATAAAAGTGCTGCATGTTGTGAATCACGACAAAATTGGTTGGAATACAATACAAAGCTGCTCTATATGAACGAGAGATGCACTCGGAGATGCTACACGTATGCCTCTTGCTGTTTTTAATATTCAATCAATCAATTAGCGCCTTTACTGGTCTACCATGACTTATGATTAGTGGACACATTTTTAAAAAATATACATTTTATAGCCAAGATTCACTCAGTTCCACCCTTTGCATACATATTCTATATTCTGGTTGAGATTTTTCCACTTCCGCTCATTTTTATTAGAAATATGTATCTCACTCCCCACGTTATCTGTATCCCTCATCCAAACGTTCCACTCACTTTATTGTTTACATTTTTAAAATCTGCAAAAACACACTCACCAACTACTGCTTCCTGTTACGACTGTAACAATGGATCAGATGAGTACATGTACATAAATGTAATGACCCCGTGGGGGCCCGGGGTAGAATAGGTCCCTAGCACCCCCTTGCTGATCGTAAGAGGCGACGAATGGGGCACAATGCCATGTGTTGTAACGCAATGTAATATCATGTAATATGACGCAGCTATCGCAGTAAAGAAAAGGATGTGGAAAGCCCACTGCATATTGACAGCATCAAATGTTACATCTATTCTCATGCTCCATCTATCAGTGTGTTAATTTCTGTAAGTACCCTTTTCAAGAGTTGTTTTGGGGCAGACGAAATATTTGTCTTCCTGGTTGATACAGTCAGTTGGCTGTGCTGTGATCCAGTGCTGTGATCAGCAGTAGATAATAATACACAATGCACACATGTTCCCATTGCGGCAGAACCATGGTATAAACAGAATACGCTGTCAGGCTACAGCTTTCGCTCGTCCCATGGTAACAAGAAGCAGGGCAAAGGTCTTTGTGTGTAATAATTATGTGATAGTGTATTGATTTCCTTATGGAAATCCCCACTTTCTCTTCCCCTGTCTGCAAGAATACTGCCAGGTCAGCGCGTGGAGTGCCCTCTTGAGGCTCGCCGAGACTCAGTGTTTTGCTCAAGGACACTTCAGCGGGATGGATTTTCATCCTCTCGTAGGCTTAAACCTGAGCCCTCCAGTTGAAGGAATATGTCCCTCCTCACTTTAACACCTGCTGCCCTGCAAAGAGCGCGCGTGTGTGTGTGTGTGTGTGCCATCTTCGCTTGAGTTGTCGTACACGTGCTGCTATTGTGGGGCATGACACGGATCAGGTTCGGAATGTGGGGTAACTCTCCTGCGTGTGCCGTCCGGATCGTCGTCATATCATCACATGGGGATTACAGCTAGGGATGTGACATTGTTGGTTTGTCTCCCACTCCGATACTCGTGTTAGCGCACAATTCTCCATAAGACCACTCAGACAAAGTGAGCCGCCTGCCACTAATGGTTGTGCCTCATTGACAGATACTACTGTGGCAGTGGGGTGTGGTTTTTTTTTTTATATATCTGTCTGGGAAGGCTGCGTTAGTGGCGGCGCAGCACTGCAGTCACAGCTGCAGGTAAATTGGTAATTAGTAATCTTGTCTGTTTGTCTCCCCTGCAGTGAGGCTGCAGTCTCTGGCGATTGCCTGCTCCAGCATCATGCTCCTGGAGCCTGCAGTCCTGAGCTGCTCTCTCGGCTGTGTTGTTGATATTCAATAAAATCACTGCTTTTCATAAATTAGCCCAATATGTGCACGTTGTCGCCTCCCAAAGAGGTACACTTTTGACCCTTGGAAATTGATTGGGTCCACATCAGAAATGTCAACCCGCTGACCTTTATTCTGTTCAGAGGAACAGGAAGGAGGTGAGGTCTGAATGCAGGAAAAATCATCACCTTAAGTGGAAACCTGTATCTGATGGACACACCCTTCACTGGAAATATATCAGTGACTGGTTCGGGTGTACAGTGAACCTTCGCTATAACGCGGTTCACCTTTTGCGGCTTCGGTGTTTCCCGGATTTTTTAAATTCAGTTTGTTATGCTTTTTTTTTTTTACAGTGTATGCACGTGCATTGTGTTCTGCGTCCTGATTGGCTAAGGGACTGTAGTCCAATGTCAATCAGTCTCCTCCGTGCCTCATCTCTGTCCAGTACAGAATGCGTTCGGCTTGGCAAATGTTTGCATATTGTCTCCACGACAAAACCCACAATGTCGACGAAACGTTCTGCACCGACAAAGACATCTGCACCACGGCCTTCAGTAGAAAAAGACGCTACAGCGGAGCTGAGTCAGCACGAAGAGGCACAGTCAGAGGAACTGTGAAATACCCGTCAGTCACAATGTGTCCAACCTCATAGATTGATTATTAAAATGATTATTTTACAGTATTTCTAAAAAACTATCATCGTTATTTGTTAGAAAACGTTTCTGTTTCTATTTCTTAAACAAATGCTTGGGCCTGAAAACAGGTCTTGATCTTTGGGTTAGGGTTAGGGTTTTGTTCTATAGTACTGTATAATAATTGTAAAAAATAAAGCTGACTACTTCGCGGATTTCGCCTATCACGGGTTCTTTTTGGAACGTAACCCCCGCGATAAACCAGGGTTCACTGTACTACATACAACGCTGTAATTTACTCTATAACCTACTGTATGTACTATTGGATATATATTCTATTGGAGCCTGGTGTAAAATGGCATGGACAATGCCTGGGCATACATACCAGGCATAAATGGTTAGGTCAGGTTTGAGTGACCTCCTCAGGCTCTACATGCAGTTTTTTCTTGTATGTGTTATACAGTTGTAGTTTGTCACGCAGCAGAGAAAAAAAGAAATCTTGCAAACTGTGTCGACTCGGCGGTTTGCTATTGTTCACGCTTAGTGTGGTTATGTGCAGGGCCGGATGTAGTTATTTAAGGGCCGAAGGCAACTATATATATATATACAGTATATACACATAAATACACAGGATGTGTTCAATTTAGTGCATGCAATTGAAATAATTGTACTTGTATGAGGTAAATAAAGTAACTGGAATAGTACTTAGCTTCTGTGTGGTGGGCAGCAGGTGGTGTCAGGAGATGGTTTTCTGTCTTGTATGAGTAAAGTAAAAAGTCAACACATGAGACAATGAGTGATCCGATCAGATTTTAAAAGTATAAAGTTATTCTTTTATAAACGCCTGTCTTTCTCTCCCTTCTTCTTTTACCCCTCCCCCCCCCTCCCTCACATTGGAACAGGTGAAGTGGTTGTAATGTTGTGACTGACTGGTGTGGGGTAATCACCCGTCAAGCAGCATGAACCCCGAATGATTAAAACCGAAAGAAACAATCCAGAGTGATTCAATCTCATCTGCATCAAAGGCCAAAGAACCTCCCTTTCCCAAATTGCTCCTAAGAGAGTCGAGTTAGCAGATGAATCCGATCAGCCTTTGATTACAATCCCTTCAAGATCCATTAGACACCGACCATAATCGCTTCCTTTCATTTTCCTCCCCCCACATATTGACATCTACACGTGTCTCCCCTCCCCAATGTCACTCTCTGGGGTAAACTGCACAGGTCGGCGCATGGTTCAGGGCGATTCGCTCCTCTGGGGCCGCACACTAAAGCCGGGAATGCTGAAATAATCCATAAGAGATTAGAGGAGATCAGTAATTTATGTGGAAATCACATTTTACACAGTTGAAATAGAACTGATGAAGAGACTGAACGTTACGTGGTTGCAGTTCAGATGGAGTTGGTGAATCGTCCGTGTAGGTGAGGTGAATTATTTATTAGAAGTCGCTGTGTTTATCATATTACATTCACACAGATAGTTTTATAGAACATATCATATATTTCATTTTTACAAAAAAACAATAAACTCACGCCTCGTCTTTTCACAGGAGGAACAGCACTGTTACAAACGTAGCAGTAACAATAACACAAGAAATGCATTCCTCTGTCGCACACATACAGAAAACACATGAGGCCAAATGCAATTTTGTTTATCGCTCAACTTTTGAACTAAGAAACACAACATTACATTCACTAAATCACACAAGCAGCTGAGACATACTTAGAAAAACCAAGTAATCATTGAGTGGTAAAAACAATTAAAAACATCAAACTTACTGCTCCTTTCCCTCTTTAATTAGCCACAACATTTTGACTACTAACTGGTTTTAGGACACGGAATTTTTCACTTTGCAGAACAAGTGAACTTTTTTTTTGCAACACTCTGCAATTTGGTTGATTTTCTGTTCAACACTATTACCTTGTCTTAAACACAGGAAAACAATATGTGCGTTTTGCTTCGCTCCTTCTCAGCAGTAACAAAGTGGACACCAGGTGTCTAATCTGAATACACACAATATCATGACTTTGTAGGCTGCAAGGCTCCAGAATAAATACTTTGCAAACTCCTGTTTGTTCTCACCCAAAATACACCACGATTACTTTCCTGTAAGTTTCACCCGGAGTTGGCCTGTTATCACAATCAAAAATCAATACAGTTATTTTGGGAACATTCTCCGGTGCAAAAATAGCCCAGGGGGTGTGGGGGGGACATGTAATGCCAAAACAGCTTGCTGAACCAAATTCCTCCGATCAATAGGCTAGTGAATTATGCATAGTATCCTGGTACAGTACAACTCCACAAAACCCCTTGTGCCTCTTATACCTTTGTTCATTGTTGATTTGTTCATTTATATGTGCACAGATGTGTGAGTTTCAGTATGTTTGTGTTTGCTTTCCGTGATCGGGGAGCATCTGTTGTGATACTTGTGCCTCAAGACTTTAAGGTGTTACCACACACACACACACACGCAATGCGATATCACATGTCACACACACACACACTCACACGTGCATATATAACTTGGTGCCACTTCCAGATTGGCTGGTCCTGCTCTGTCAGGGGAGAGCAGACCTCCGTGAACGTGGCACCGGCTCGTTATCGTGGCAGTCTCACCACAGCCTTCATTTCAAATGACACATGGTGATGCTTTTTATAATTAAAACTCAAGTGGATCCATTTCTCTATTTATTCAGGCACGGCTGTTTCTTGCCTTCCGCTTTCATGCTCGTTCAGATTGGTTTAACTTTTTGAAATTGTCGCGACAAAATAGGTAGGCTGCTGCAATTACCAGGGTTCTAATTAAAAGCAGAATGCAAATATATTCATAATTGTGTAGCTGTCTTATCTGTTCCGTGGCTGGTGCTACTTTAAAGCAAGCGGGGGGAAAATTACCCAGAGAATTGAGAGACAGGAGCGAGGGGGGGGGGGGGGGGGGGGGGGCGAATGGCTTCATCTTTAAATCCAATGCTCACATCCTAGAAAATTACTTTTTTTCCCCTTTAAATTTACATCTCAGTTTACTGGAGCTTAACTGTTTATTGAATTCAACTTTGTAAGTTGTTGAAGTTAAATCAAACTTTTTTTAAAAAAAAATAATAATTACGGACAATAATTGTGTCTCCACACCTAATCACTGTATTCTCGACTGTTCAGTTGTATCATTCAGTTTTTATTTACTGTTGAATCTGCAATCGCAAAGTTAGAACAATAGAATGGTGCATAAAAAGAACAACAAAAAAACAAAATGAGAAATACTAGAATTTCTCAACAAAAGCAGGACACATCAGTGATTATTTTGAAAAGTCTCTTTGCTTACCCAACATAAAATTAGATTAAATTAGATTAAAAAGGCCAGCATCCACGTAATGTTACAACAATCAACAGTAAAAGGCTAAAACAACTTGTGCTACAAGCGTAATAAGCTGGGTTGCTAAGAAACTGAACACCATCATCTGCTACCTCCTGCTGAGACAATACAAATCTGTGAAAGCGCCTCAGCTGGTGATGCATTAAACAGGTGTAAGAAGTCGTCGTATGCACTTGATGAGACGTCCAATGTCTTCCCAGGTAAAGGAAACCTCATGTTGCACTGTGATGGCTCCTAGATTCGCTCACAGTTTATGGGCTTTGGGTCGTCTCACAATAGTTGACATCCTCCTTTACGTATCAGCTCGCCACGGCAATCAACGCTTTGCATCTTTTTTTTCACTGGGGCTGTAAACGTTCAGATTCAACAATGACAAGGCGTTGTCGTTTAGTTTCACAATCCTATAGAACATGCGTGTCGCCATACATCTCCTGTATCTC
Organism: Trinectes maculatus; assembly: GCA_016785345.1. Classification (NCBI taxonomy): domain Eukaryota; kingdom Metazoa; phylum Chordata; class Actinopteri; order Pleuronectiformes; family Achiridae; genus Trinectes; species Trinectes maculatus. The sequence goes on from JAFBJQ010005453.1 coordinate 20,674, forward strand.
CATGTATCTTGTGTCCTATAAGTTTGTTCAAGAATGCTTGGTTTACATTTTGTGCTTTGTTACAGTCCAGGCAAATGCATCTTCATTCCACAGTAATAACCACTAGGACGAGGTCCTGGTTAAACCACATCTTGGAAAGTGGTGAAAGTTAATCTGTGTTGACTGTCAGTTGGAAATAGGACATGAATGAGGAGTCAAATTCAGCTATAGAACTCCTCCCTGTGCGATACTGACGTTCTATAATAAGATCACCCATTTTCTTCCTTTGCAGACAGGAGTCAGAGTTCGTGCGGCAGCCTGAGGGCTTTGTCCTTTCAACATAAACTAATGTCGATATTCTCTGGAATATCTCGTTATAATTCATTTTTCCTTGGGATGACGGGCTCAAGCTTTAATCATATAATTTTCTCTCCCACATTCTGACACATTAACAGAGCTGAAAACCATGTATATTGTACTGTGCCGCCACAACACGCAAATCTGATGAGTCTCTGTATCAAAGAATCTGCATCTCTTACTTCGGTCAAGGCACGAAACCGTCTATTTACATTCCAATTAGAGACGGAAGAATCATAGGGAGGAATGGTGCTGAACCAAAATAAAACATATCCCTTCTCAAATTAAAAATATTTTCAGCCAAACAAGACGCCGTGGGACACGAGAGCCGGCTATTAGTTTGCTTCTAAACAGTGATCGTTTTGACACTGAGAGGAGGAAACTAAACCACTTGTCCAAACAGATGCTCTGTGAGTCCAATTTACAGTTTGTTAAGCAGCAAACTTTGCATCGTGCACACAACAAAATTAAAAAAAAAAATGTTACCGTCTGTTTCTGGACTTTCTGAATATTACATTCATAAGTTTTACACCCTAAAAGTTTGAGTTGATCAAAAATGACGCGTACCTTTCGTTTAGGAAGTGCAGAAATTACATATATTTTAAACTGACGAGATTAATGGAAGGATATTGACGAGATATAACGAGGGGAAACAGACGGAGAGAGTGAGAGTAAACTTAATTGATGGACTCGACAGTAATTGCAGGCTGCTGTAAAGGAGAAAACATACTAATCTTTACCATTTATGAAACATATTTTTATCCTCCTCTGCAGGTGCACACTTTGTTCTCCCTTTGCCGTAACTTTTTTCAACACCTGCGTGACTCACACCACACTAATTCATTCATAGCGTTTTTATCTCTTACCTTTCAGTCACTTTGTTCCTCATCTCTCCATTGTGTGATAGATACACAGTAGATACAGTAGATGCACTACTGTTACCATGTGTTTCATTATTCTCCCGCTGTTTCTCTCATAACCCTAACATGATGTCGCGTGTTGCACATGCTGTTGCGCGATCGTTTTCCTCACAACAGCTGACAACAATATCGTTTGGTTTGTTTTGCTTATTCATTCATTCGCTTCTTTTGCTAACTTTCCAATCAGTAGTCTCAGAATGTGATAAAAATGCTGGTTTGACGTGAAGAAGTTTTGTCGCGCGGTTGGTTGATTTCACACAAATAAACTACTGTCAACCTCGATTTCGCCCTCTCGTTCCCCCTCAACGCGATTATTTTCCCAATTACTGTCATGTCAAATTGTTTGTGACAATCTCCCCGTCTGTTTACCTTAATCACTGACTGACCGTTGTACAGTTCAGCCTCAATAGACGCTGTCACGTTTGACGTCCTCTAGGACCCGGCATCTGAAGTTTCAGCATCTCTCCAAGTGAAAAGACATTATCCTTGGTGGAAATGTGTTTTCTTTATGCTCAGTGCAGGGTCCAAATGATGTGTTTTGTTGTTTGTTTGCCCAGTCATGTGCCAGCGGTGATTCTGATTTTTTCCCACTCTGCCCCACTCCTTTTCTTTCTATTTGTAACTGCTTCACTGACCTGTCTGCTGTGCCTTTCCTCTATATACTCAAGTGCATGTCTCATTATTTCACTACACATCTCGAAAAGTGGGTGTTTTAAGGTCATCCGGCAGAGGATGACAATGGATGGAGACTGGGTTCATTGTCAGCGCTTCGCTGCCTTTCCAGCAGCAAATAAAATATTTGTTGCCTTCTTCGCTTCACTGCGTGACACTTCCTTCGATCTCTCTGTCTGTTTCCCTGTCCGCCGTCCATCGTCTGCCATCACCCCCGTCTATCTTTACGTCCTTGTACATTACCAGCTTTCACGAATGTGCAGTTGTTGGAAAAAAGGAGCAGGAAAATGATTCAATTACTGGCCATAGTCGTTAAGTAAGAAAAAAACGCTGTCTTGTCCAAAGTGTCGGTTCGAATCGGGTTAAGGGCTATGAAGATGCTTGGTCTTGTATAGACGCTGTAGTGAAGCTCAGTGGATCATAAAAGTGCAAAGATACTTTCTGACCAAAGCACTGTACAAAATAAAACTATATATTACTAATATATAGTTACACTGAGCCTGATTGATGATTGATTGATTGATTGATTGATTGATTGATAATTATGTCCTTTGTGTTTCACATCCCCTTCCTCTCTGGCTTTTGTACTTTCGTTAACATTTATTGTTGCGTCATGCAACATATGGAGCTGCTTTTTGACCGTCGTTTCTAGATTAGTGCATTAATATTCACAGCACCATTACACTGCTTATCTAACATACTGCTTTCCCAGATAAATGAATTGTAATTGTTTCTAAAGGTCTTTATGAATGGGGGGAATTTCTATTATTTCATACCATTTGGACTACTATAGGTAATGAATGCAATTTATGATAAGTCATTTTCTCTTCATATTGCATCTCCACTCATTGAACTCAGCCATATATCATAATGACTTAGTTTGCACAACATCTTCTGTTATACAAACATACAAACAGTTAAAATTGCTATCTTCATCATTATTACACAAGGAAAGGGTTAGTTATTATTGGTGTTATTTGAAGACACTATTATAATTTCATACTTTGCTAAAGTCTTATCTGAGAGTCATATAGTAAAACAGTGCTGCTATATTTAAAGCTGTGTAGCCGTTTGTGATGCAGTTAGTATAGTATAAACATGTCTTTATTCTTCCATCGCTCAAACAACAGATAAAATAGCTGTTCTTTCATTGTACTGTATTTCTGGCACCTGTTGAATTCACAGAAGCCAAAAGAAAACGCCGCACACCGAACACAGACTGAAAGATAGTTATCATATATCATTTGGTGGAAAATGTGAGAAACTATGCAAAGGCATTATTTCCCGTGATCAGATGGCAACCGCTGTGTCCATCATCTTGCTTTGAGTTCTATTTTAAACAGCACAATTTTTGAAAGCTGATCTTTAGGCTATGTCTCTTCTTTGCCGTCAGGGTTTATTGGAGCCTTACAAAAACAACGAGATGAAGAGCCACAGCAAAGTTAAGTTTTAGACTCATTAACCATCTTCACTGTTTTCAAGGCCTGCAGGCAAACCAAGGAACAAATGTCTGCTCTTGCATCAGAAAATCTAATTGTTAACTACATATTTATGCACAGGGATTTTATTGTAATGCTTGTTCTGAAAACAGCCCGTTATTACTGTTCATATTCACGGATTCCTCAAAAACAGACGTTGCTCTACGTTGACGCGATCGCATTATGTATAAATAAAAAATGCATCCTGCAAATTCCCCATTCAACCACATCGATGGTGAGGCAGGCCACTGAAGTGCTAAACTCATTGCGGTGTACATCAGCAATTACCATGCTGTAAGTAGTCATTAGAATGGATGAGTATGTTGTGGCCATATAGGCATGCAAATGGTCAGCAGCAATGGCCATATAGATATGGTGTGGAATTCAAATGATGGTTCACGAGTATTAGAGGCATATGACTCCGAGTCTAAACGTGACTCGCGTCTTGCTATAAAATTTTAACATTAGTTTCCAGCTAAGCTCCTCTCTCCTGCTCCATAACCAGGAAGTTGGAGCTGCCCTGATTCCCAGCCACCTTCGGAGGTACTTATTGTAATAATAATGACAAATATCTACAAAAATATCACAAATTAATATCAAAGGGTAAATAAATAAAGGTAAGTTCATTTATAGATATGATATGTATTATTAATGTCACATATATTATAGTTTAACTGATATTTTTGTGCAATAACAATAAGAAAAATAACTGTAAATTGGAAAGACAAATATTTCAGTTTGGACTGTTGAGGCTAGTTCCTCTCCGTCACACACTGACAGGACGCACACTTAACCGAAGTGATGAATGACCATAGGGACTCGCAGACTACACTACAGATGGGACATGAATACTGGCATTCCATTCAACAAGTGACAGGAAAGTACTCCAGTACGCAGATTGTTGTGTACCTACTGGATATGTTGTATAATTGCATTGGGTATTAAGTGAGCTTAAGTGCTTATGTAGGATGAAATGATGCAGGATGCATTTTATGGAGTCCTTTTAAAACCAGCTGCTGCTGTGGAAAGAGCTGGTTGGGGACCGACAGAGACAAAGACAGGGTGGGGGCAAATTTTAGACCAAGCTACATACATACCAGACATTTTCATTTTGAGAGCAACACCACGACTAGTTAACGCAAATGGTTTTGTCAGATGAGGCAGAAGTCGAGGGAAGGCGAAGATAAAAAAGCTAAAAGAAAAAGTGTCAGGGAAACAGCAAAGTAGTCAAAAGATAAAAAGCGAGGTAGCACAAGAGGTATTTGGGTTTGATAAATGAGGGGACACCCAGTAGTCTCCTCGATCTCTCGGTGCAAAAAGCAGAAGACGGTAGTGAGGTAGATGTGGCTTTCGAATTGGGAAAGTTACAAAAGAGTAAAGAAGAGGATAAAATCCATCCTTGGAAATAATGATTTTCTGTTGCTGAGAATGAAAATCTGCAAGTGCATCGCCAAGGTGGCACTAGACACGTGAAAAATGCAGCCGGCTTTTGGAAATGCCAGAACGGTGCTTCTCACAAACAGCGGAGCAGATTAAAAATGTCCATTCTTAAAGCAGACAAGGACACAAAGGAGGCAAAGACAAATTATTAACAGCTAACCAAGCTTGTTTTGGTTTTTATCCATTACCAGGGAGCTCTGTGAAGAAATAATTAAATCCATGTGTTTAAATAAATAAGTTGTTTCCTTCTCATTTGCTAAAGTAAACATATTATAGAAAAGAGTTACTTCATGTTTGCCGTTTCACAAATTAGTCAAAAAGTACTTATATATAGTTTTCACAGGCATCTTTCTGGAATGTCATTCTGCAGCTGTCACTGTGGCCTGCATACGCAGAGTTCGTTAGGTCTCACCAACATTATCAGCATCCCCGCCCACCCTGCATCCTGGATTCAGCTCGCTGCCGCATCTGTCTTCATACTGAAATGAAATTCAAGTCGATTTACCATTTTGAAACAGTGGCTGAGATGCAGCGCATGTTGTGTCTTGATGCTCGTACAATGTGGGAGGATTTCAGTCATGGCAAGAGTTGCCATATCCAAATTTAAGTCCGGGTTGGTGTGTGCTTGTTAAAAGTTTCCCACTGAAACTGAAAACTTCACATAGATCCAGATATTTTGATCACATTCTATATTCTACATTCCGTATAGCGTGGTGTGTGAGTGAAAAGAGATGTTTTTGCAGTAGAATGTTAATGACACTTTAATGTTCAGGACGTTCATCTGTTTTCAGCAACACCACAAAGTTGGGTCTGCTGTTATTTTTACTTAATGCCTTTACAGATATCTCATATGAAGGACTCATCTGAGGCAGTTTTAACAATGACTTGATCTTTATGAGCGGATTACCATTATAAACCATTATATTACCATTATAAATGAATAAAAGCTGTTATTAGAACTGGGCCACACATGTATGAGCAGAGGCGTGCACCTCCGTACACACATCCATATGTAGCCTCAGCAACATTCTCCTCACTGCTGTAGGCTATATACGTGTTAGAATGTCACTCTGTTGAAAGCAAAATGGCGCCGATGCTTTTATATGAAAAAGAATCGGATTTTCACAGGTTTGACCCGGCGACAACCTTAAGGCAAACAGCCGGTGCGTAACACAATGGTATGTCATGTCAGTATGAAGGGCTGAAAATTCAGTGTGGGCAAAAGCAATGGGGCACTCTCTTCTGCCATACTAATGGGCTGCTTTAGAGGCTCGGAAAGCTGTGTTCGCTTCTCACCATGGCAACTGATGACAGGAATTTTTGTCTCATTTCACCGTCCCCTTTTGCCACGTTTCTTTTTCTTCTCTAAAGACAAGTAAATATTCCGTGGCATTATAACCCTGAAATGCCGTTAAATAGTAAATGTAACAAATTCCATTTGGCAAATTTAGTTTTTAATAGGAAGGACGAGTTCTGGAATACACATAAACTGCTTTGTGTTGACTTGTGTAGTTAAACCAGAAACTAATAAATTAAGTCGTACACTTATCTAATAAGGACAATTTTGAGCTGTGTGTTTACACAGCCACTCAATCTAATGTCAGCGCTTCACCATAAATTGATGTTAAAGTTAAATAAATAAATCCTGATTTACTTCCTGAAGAACAAAAAATATTTTCGAGACGATGGTTTTGACATTTTAAACTCTGGTCCAATATGGTTGCTTAGGGATGTTAAAACATTTCAGGACCTTTTACTATGACAAGGCTAAAGCCCTCTGTGATGGAACCTTGTGACAGTTTCATAAATAAAAGATAAACATTTAGGCAATAAAATTTTCTCTCTCTCTCTCTCTCCCTCGCTCCCTTCATAGTCATAAATATTGAATGATTTACATATTGTCACCCATATGTGATACGTAACAATACACATATGATTATGAATTAAACGTAGCTGGAAATGTTGTCACTAAGCCATTATAACCCAGAATGTACACAGATGTATGTGTGTGTGTGTGTGTGTGTGTGATATATATGTGTGTCTTAAGTATAGCTAGTTTGCAAGAGATCTGACAACACAATTCACAATTCATGTTTTGTGATCAGCACTGCACAGTACAATCGTAACTGTCTCACCAGTTATAATGGTATATCTACACTAGCAATGATGATGGTTCCTTTTCATGGGAACATTTGCAGCAACATCAGTCAGATATACAAACAACAAAATAGCAAACTATTTCTTCTGAGTTTCTTCAGAGTTTCATCACTCTAACAGGCAACACACAAAAATATTTTATGGTGCAATGAAAGACTGGAATTGTAAATCAGAGGAGATAGGGCATGTGTCAGTATTAGGAAACAGTTTACCTCTCTTTGGCATAGTTGCATTGGTTTGGAGAAGAACATCACAGCAATCATTTCTTACAACGTGACTGGATGGGTCTGTTCCTGTCAATGATGGACATATCCCTACAAACATATTTTCATCTTTTCAGAACCGCTGCAGTGACACTTGTCTTCCCAGAAAAATCTTTTTGTTCTGCTAGACCGTCCCTGATGCTGACACACACCGCACTGTAATGAGCCGCACACTGTTCTCTTCACTCTCTCATCTCTCTGCAGCCGCATAGAACAGTACGTTTGAAGGGGGGGGGAAAAAGATTTTTTTCACAAACATCCAAGAGATGACAGTCGACGAATCAGATCCGGTAGAATTTTCATCATTTTTAACTGCTTCTGTTTTAATGCAAACATGTACATGTCTCATCAGTCTTGTATTATATGTGTGTGTATGTATATATATATATATATATATATATATATATATATATATATAGGGGATAGTCAGTCAGTCAGTCACTTTAAAGATGTGAGGTGGAATCTATGGCTTTGTCACATTCATTACAGAGGGATGCTTATGTGTTTGGCTTCTGTGCAGCTACGCTCATCAGACATCTTGATGCTGGGCTTCACTGTAATGCCTGTGCTTATGTGAATACATGTGCATATAAATATGGGCTGCAAATTCCAGGCTGCAGGCAGCACAAAGCAAAGAAGAAAGGAGTGAAACAAGCAAAGAGTTAGACCGATAACTAGATGCTGATATGATTTTTTTCAATCAACAGTATTTAAATGCTTTAACATATACAATTCAATGTGGATTCCAACATAACATAACATAGCATATATTAACTTATACACCGTATTGTCATTCACTGTAATGTTGCGGTAGAGCTGCTACAATTAATAATGCTTATGGTAACGGCTGAAGAATTAACATTATAGCCATTGTTTTAAAGACACACTCAAACCATCCCAATGCCCTGTTACCGTTCAGATGAATTAAGCTTCTATTAATACTGCTGTATGTATATTCATTACAGCCTTTCCCAGAATAACTGAAGCCTAATTATTCCGCCACCATTCACAGATGTTCGTTATGAAGACACCCATTTTTACAGGCAATAATCTGGTTGGACTGTTGAAACAACATTATTTGGACACAGTAAAAGAAACAGTAAATTATAGGTATGATGATGATGACTCTGAAAACATTAGTTGACACTTCTCTGTAGTACAGCAATTATGTTTTTGTTTGTGCTGTGGCTTTGCTGTTTTTTAATTTAATAATTTTCATTTAACTAGGTTGTAACACAATAACGCTGCTTTTGGTTTTGGAAGCTGGGGATGGCATCATTTGGTTCAAATGAAAGAAATATATGTATTTGAAATGAAACAAAACATCCACAAATAGAGTTATGACATTTACAATTTCTCTTTTTTTCTGCAAGGCATCAAATACTGTAGCAAGATTATATTAAGAATTATTAAAATAAAATATATTAAGAATGTGCCTCCACAAAACATACAATTAATTTACGGCTAACCAAGCTGAGCATTGTAAATATATTACATGACTGTAACGTCACTTGGTGACATCCCCAGTCTGCAGCCTTACAGCTATTTGCTAGTCAAGTGAATCAGACAGAAGCTGATATCTTACTATGGGAAGGAACATGCCTTTGAACTCAAATGTAAGGCATGGAGAGAAAGTCATCAGATATGGCACAAGCCTAAAAAATTCCACCGATAACCTTCACACTGCAATGCCCCTGAATAAATGTCAAATACTATCTACTGTTTGCTCAGTGGAACGTTGCATCCAATCTGCTCAAATGGGAGTGAAGAGCTGCGAGAAATAAATTGTGAGATCACGCTGTGTGGCGTTTCTAAAAAGCAGACAAGACAAAACATTGGTCGTTTGCTTCATGTTCATTGGCTCCTGTAATTGATTGCAGCATATTTGCAAAAAGAAAATGCTGGTTTGTCATTTGCAGCAATTTTATACTGTTATTTCAGTGTGTGTGTGTGTGTGTATGTGTGTGTACACTGTGCTGGTCATGTGGATATATGTGTGTATTTGTCTTTAACTGACACACACACACGCACACACACACACACACACACACACACAGGTTTATGAATATTCCATTAGGGGAAGAAATTGTTCCCTTTTCCCTTGGAAGGCTGAAGCAGCCCATAATGAAGCTTGAAATATCTTTGTCTCTTTTTATCAGGGCCAGAGATATCAATGTGTCTGAGCCAGTGTATGAAAGACAGGGGATCAAACCATGAGAGTCCACCCTTTGGCAGAAGGCTTACAATACTGTTTTCATTCATTTACTCTAATGTAATGTCAATCAAACATGTTGACATACAGTTTTGTTTACTAGTTTTGTATATTTTTATTTTTATGCATGCGTCAAACTTTAACCATACTGCGTCACAATGAGACCTTGTTTCACACTGTACTGTATAAAATAATATAACGTTTATTTAGTCAGGACTGTACAGTTTCACAGCTATCCACTTACAGTCGGTGTTCAGTTGGGGTCAACTTTGTCCGTGTAGCAACGATGGTCACTTATGGTGATAGGTGGTTTGAGTGGCGAGCTTTTCAGAGGAGCATTTGACACATTCAGTTTTATATGGGTATGGACTTTTACTGATAATTATAGTAAACACTGAAATTCGGTCCTTTCTCATTGTAAAAAAAATGCCTTACATTGTTGTTTTGAGTGCTATGAATGTAAAAAGAACAACAACAAACCACAGCCTGTTTTGCTTAGACACAAACTTTTTTTGTGAAATTGTGTTATAACTCTTCATTCTTTTCATTCTTACTTTGCCTTTTCCCTACACGCTAAAACATTTACCTTAGTGAGAGGACAGAATGCCAAAACAATTCCTCATTCTCCTTGAGAATTAATTTGGTTTCATCAAATCTCTTACCATTTTGGTTTGTTGTTTGCACACAAACCAAAATGAAATTACTGAACAACAAGGTGTTTTGGGGATTTAGTTTCAGCTCTGGTTGATAAAAATGCAGCGTGGTAACCTAGAGGAATTCACTTTTTTTTTTTTTGTTAAATGTCTTGTCCTTCTTCATGCATTAGATGATAAATATTATCTTCAGGCTGTGTGGTCCTGCAGACACTGGATGCATTTCAACTGTGTTCTTTAGTTGTCCCTCTCGTGCATCAGACAGTAGATATAGTTAAATTGAAATCAATACTGCCGTCTACGCCGGCCTGTGAGCTTCTCTTAAGCACTAACCGTTTCCTGAAGCATATTTTAAAGCTTGTCAGTTTCTTTCTGAAATACGTATACAGTACATATACTGTATCTGCTCCTGCCCGGCTGCTCCGGCTCTTTTGTTGTTGTGCAGCCAGTATTGACGAGGTGTAAAGGGAAATGGTTTGTCTGTGTGCGCCTAATGGATGCTTACTCCCATATACACAAGCATTTCCCCCACGCCACTACACTTTGCATTTATGTTGAAGGGGCTGTTTGAAGTTTACCTAGCCTTTCAAATATTTACAAGGTGCATGGCGGCAGCATTGTAACCACTACGAAGCATGACAGTCATGACGTACTTTGACAGCTTCCTTAGAGCCAGTAGTGAACTAGACGGCCCAACAGGGACCTGTACCCAAAGCAGCTTTATGCTCTGTCAGCAAATCGTTTTCCTTTGGAGACAAACAATGGGTTGTTAAATGTTGCTCTGTTCACCGTATGTAGATAACATCACTGTAGGTAAACGGCATATGACACGCACAACCTTCTTTAGGCTCCTACTCAGAAGGGATGAACATGATTTAGTGGAAGTATGACAGAGCAGATGTGAACCTGTTTGCCCTCAGTATGGCCTCCGAACCCAGATTGTTATTGTGTTAAAGTATTTGGTGGCCAAACGTAATCCGAGGCAAACACACACTATTTAAAAAGGCAGGGCGTTGTAGTGACCATTCCCGGTTGAGTGCATCTCTTTTCCAAAGAGAGCGTCTCATTTATTTTTGTGTTTTAAAAAAAAGACTATACATGCCGGCATGTGAATATAATTATCCATGCTCACACATCACAAGCCAGGGGCTCCCTTCAAAGGGGGTCCTTTAGGAGCGTACCGTTGGCCTGGGATGCAAACTCATCCACCGGATCAAAAACCTGAGCGTCTAATTCCCTGTAGCAGTTCCCCATGCTCAGTGGCAACAAGCCACAGTTTCCACTGTCTACAAGTGGTAAACCGCCGAGATGCCTGCTGACAGGAGGGCGGGCTCCGGTAATAGAGTGATCTTCTACCACACTGCACACTAGAGGGCAGGTGGTTTTTAACACCATGTGGCACTGACGGCTAACTCTTGTATTCATTCCCTTACAACCCCCTGTCTTTTTATTAATAATGTCAAAACAGCAGTCAAAGTCATACTCTGACGTGAGTGCAACAACGGGTATATTTTATACAAATAAGTGTGTTATTTAGCTATCGGCTAAACGCAAACGACTCACAGTAGAACCATGAAAAAAAAAGGAAGAAAAAGAACTGCTGCTTACATTTCAGTGTAAATCACTCCTTATGGTCCATTAGGAGCCCACTGCAGTTGTGTTGTTGTGCCTTGTTAGCGGCGTTTGCTATATGAAGTGCCTCTGAGTGCTCGGGGCTCCTCCATAGCCGCACTGGCTGGCCCCTCTCCGACGGCCAGCAGGGTTTCAACACCCGCTGTGTGCTAAGAGTGGCAATAGTGCTAGTTCAGACTTAGCTGGCTGAAGACAGTGACGTGATTGGTGGTGATATTTAAATCCATTAGTGTTTCTTCTTGTGGAAACGGAAAGACAAAAAGGAACATATGTTTACTGTAAGGCTTTTCTTTGTTTGTGGTATTAGGGCTGACGTCAAACTGATGAGAGAAGTCTTGCATAAAGAGTGCGTTCCATATATTTATTATAGAATAAAGGAATATGCAGAGTGCCATTAATCACTGACTGTTACACACAAAACACGTATTTGTGTTTTTCTGTTACCCCAAGTGCGTCAGATGAAGAGCTGACACAAGAGCTTCCGGATTTTTCTTTTAACCCTCCTGCTCTGTTCACTCACTCACACAGATCATCTGTCCGTTATCTGTATTTGTCTGTTATGATTGTGAAGGTGTCGACGTTTTTGCCAGCGACACGAGAAGCGCTGGCGTCGTCAATGTCACTTCGTGTCTGTTTGGGCAAAACGAACCATGAGTAGGGGGTGGGGGTGGGCATCAATCACAGATATCAAATCAGCTGCATTCATTCCCCTAAAAAGCAATGTTCCAGTATCCTTTGCTCGGGCAGACAGCATCATAAACTCACCAAGTGGTTGCAGGCTCAAGAAAATTCTGCTTTTAGCCAATGAAATTGCTACTTCCCCTGCTAAGGTCACTGCAGTTGATTTGCACCAGCATGAAAATGGGCCCCAGGATGGTTTATGGGACAATGCTCTGCACAAAGTATAACCTGGGAGGTGTCACTGCAATTGAATTAAATTTCTTTTCATCTTCACTCTCAGGGCTCTTTTATGCTTTACTCTAATATACCAAAAAAACAAAACAAAAAAGAAAACACTGAATGCTGGTCACACCACTGTGTCGTAACAGTGAGCTGATCTTACTTGTGAATTGTTTCAAACTATCCGGTGGTTACATGTTGTTCTCATTTTCTTACATTACACGTATTTTCCACCTGGTTCCATCATCAGATCAAATGTCGTTGTGTATTTATGGTAAACATTGCACGCTAGGTATTAACATTTTATCATTGTCATTGTGAGCCTGCTGACAACAACAGTTGGCTCGAAAACACCGTCCGGGCCTAAGTGCAGACTGAGCTGCAAGAATTGCTGACTTAATTGTGTTATTGTTGTCAGCTATAAAATATTGCGAGCCTGGTGATGAAATTTGAACAATTATCACAGTGAACCAGGGTAATAATTACTATAATAATAACTGAGATGCATCGAGGCTGGATGGGAAATGGGAAGAGTGGGGTAAAATAAAAAGGACCCGTTAAACATTTTTTTTCCTTCCAGTGTTTTACTGTCAACACCTGAGATTTTGGGCAGCCTTTCATGCTGGCTTGGAAAAACATCAGAGCCACATCATCGCTCCTTTATTTGCTGTGCTTCCTGTCAGCAACTGGCTGTTACCTACTGGAGCAGCCACATGGACAGCCCCCCCCACCTCCCACCCCCCCTCAGGCTAACAGATATGTCAGATTTCTCCTTGGCTGCAGTTCACTTCCCATCACCTGGCCTGTGAATATAGCCAACTGATCTCTTGCTGGAGGTAAGCAAGAGGAGAGGAGATTGGAAGGGGGAGCCAAGGCAAAGGAAGGAAAGATGGGGATGAACAAAAAAAAGGTTGGACTGAAGGAAAACTGCAGTGGGGAAAAAAAAAAACGAGAAGCGAGTGAAGAGGGGGGGGAAAACACCTGGGTCTGGGCCTTGATCCAGCTCGGACATCTTGTCACACCTGTAGCATCGGCTGTCTGGCAAGCAGAAGTGAAGAGAGTACGCCATCTGCTCTATGGTGCCCTTCTCTAGTGTGTT
>JAFBJQ010005457.1:0-44694 GCA_016785345.1 Trinectes maculatus
CACCCAAGAGGAGTTGTTGGTGCCCACACACTCATCCCGGGACATTAATGCCTCAGCCACACCCACACGAAACTCCTGAGACTTCTTGACTGTCACCTCCCAGTAGTGTCGTCCACTGTTGATCTTCTCATCACCAAACACAATGGCCCAGTCTCGAAAACGGTCTGGGTTGTTTTGCACCTGGCTGGGGTCAAGGCCTAACATGCGGTAAATGATGCCAGTGTCTTTCTTGAAGAGGTCCAGGCTGCTGTGGGCTGTTCTCTCGTCGAGCCTAAACTGGAGATCTACAGAGGAGAACCAATTAAGTGAGCCATTGGCAGGTGTGATGATTTTCAAAAGAGCACTGTAATGTATAACCGTATGTGATATACTTGTTTGATCTGCAAAGTAGCTAAAGAAGTTGATACAGCAAAAAGTGCATGTTTTTAGACAACAGAGGCATCCACACGTCTTATCGGTCAGCAGCTAATTGGAGAGTGTCCTCTGAGCTGCAGGCGCAAGCTAACAGCTAGCATCTCGTTTATGTTTTGTTTACTTTCACAAAAACGCTAACTCACTGCTGCCCGTCGTTGTGGATATGTAGCATGTCCTCGTTGGGAGACTGACAGCCCGTCTGTGTCTTGCTAACAGGGAGGTGACAGGCCGTCCTATCAGGCGACAGAGACGAACTGCACTTAGAGATATCGCCATGTTTTCCCTGCGCTCTCTCACGTGTGTCAACTTCTTCAGCTAATCAAAGGTGTAGCCGTAGCGCTCTCGGCCGCCCTCTGTAGGTCCGGAGTGGAAACACGACAGCCGTCCGAGCACCGATGACGTTACAGCACCGCGGACAGCGGCCACCCTGTCACGTGACCACCATGGTTTCATGCCGCATTATTTTGTTTAAGAGCCAATGGTAAGTCTATACTTGGCCTCTACTCATCCCTTTTCCTGACATTTATTGAATTAGCCCCTTGTCCTGTCCCAGTTGCTTGTGTCATTTTAAAATTAAAAAATCCAAACAAATTGAAGAAACAAATTGTAGTTTTAGTGGTTTACAATTGATATGGTTAGATTGTGGCACAGGTGGAGATCTTACCATAACCCCATATAGAGAAACATAATTAAAATATATCTCTACATTCCCATTGTCATGTAAACCATGCACCTTCTGAAAAAGTTTGCTCTAGCTTTCGAAATTTCAAACTTTACTGCACATCTCTGCATTAATTATAACTGTTAATGCCTCTATGGGCACTGGTAAATGTACCAGGATTTATAATGTCACAGATTAGGACTGTTTTTTTCACCCATGTTGTTGTTTTCGCAGTGGGTAATGAATATTTTATGATGTGTAATAAATGTTTTGTCATAATAACAAACCTTTATTCAGCCTTGTTGCACTGCCAGATCCATTTTTTATACCAGTATCCAGCTGGGGACTAAATGTCGTTGTTTATTCATAGTCCAATCTAAACACAGCAAAGACAGTTCCATTCATTTTCTTTCTTTTGTTTTTCTTTAGGCCTGAAAATTATTTTGTTTTTGAAAGTTGCAGCTCAGACACATTAACTCAGCAGACATACTCACTTCTTGTAGACATGCCCGAGTTTAAAAGGTCAATCAATGTTTGACAGAAACCTTTACCACCAGAACCTTTAGATGCACCAAAATTAAAAGGCTTGTTTTACTCCAAAATCAGAATTCAAATAAATCTTTCAATGCAGGAAGTGCAACCTTTATTTTGTCAAAAAGACAAATGAAAAAAAATATGACAGATTTGAATAGCATTACATTAATCTGACAAAGTTCAGCCTATACGAGACGATGTGACAGCATGGCTGTTGTCCAACTGCATTATAAGAACTAAACGATCCAGCACTTTGAGACCCTGACACATAAAAAGATCTAAAAGTCAAGACATCTTGGGCCTCTCCTGCTTTAATTTATTTGTAAAACGTGACCCTTGTGAGCCCTACACGTAGCAGTCCTCTTTATTGCCTATTGCCAAAGTGTCCCATTTGTGTCTTGCTCATCATATTGTCCTAAATCTAGCATGAGTGTTTATTCTGAGTATATGTGCAGTTGTGTTGGGGTTTTCTCTGGCTAAAACTATTAAGCCTGGTTTATTCTCCGTATATTGCAGGAGCAGGATATTTAAATGTGCCTCAATAAAAAGAAACGGTGGACAGATGCTGCATTAAAAGTCTCTGATGTAGGTTTGCAGCTCTCTCTCTCTCTCTCTCTCTCTCTCTCTCTCTCTCTCTCTCTTTCTCTCGCTCTCTCTGGTGAACGTGAAACTACAGTAAGTCACAAATGCACAGTAGCTTTCGCTCTCCGCTGTTCCTGATGCTGATGCCAGACAGACACTGAGCGCAATAAAGCTCACGACTCAGAATTAAAGCGACCAGCGACCTGACTCTCTCTCTCTCTCCCTCTCTCTCTCTCTCTCACACACACACACACACAGAGAGACCACCGGGTTGAGAGAAAATACCTCATCTAACCCGAGACTCCATTGTCCAGTAGAGAGAGGTGCGGCTCGGCCACAGAGGAACTCCTGATAAATGAGCTGAAGTGTTTCTCCTCGCGCAGAATGGATGAAGACTGAACGGGACGCAGCCTGATGAAACGCTCCCCCTTCTCCCTTTAGCTTTGGCTGCGACCCAGTGAAGACCGTGCACATCGCCGCTGGAGCGCAGCGGGGATGGACCTCCGTTTGGACGCCTGGACGCCTGGACGCCGTCCTCCAATTTGCATGCCCGCCTTTGCGTATCGCGTGACTTTGGCTCGTAATCGCCAGTGCGATGAGTTTATAGAAGAGACAGTCGACGTGTTGCTGCTGCGCCCTCAGTGTGCATGAGCGATGGCGACCACATCGCACCGAGTCCAACAGCGGCAGTCTGCGCGTTTGCACCTGTTTGGCTGGATAATGACAGTTGATGCCACAGGTGAATAGATTTTGGCGCAGTTTTGCTTGTTCCGAATTTGTTCCGACCTCGTTGCGCACCGACAATGGACCTCAAAGTAGAAACCGAGGAAATGGACTCGACTCAGCCTCCCCCTCTGGAAGTTTTTGCGCACAGCTCGACCCTGCACGGCATCTCGCACATCTTCACCTACGAGCGCTTCTGCGTCAAGCGCTGCCTGTGGGTCGTGGTGTTCCTGGGCTCCCTCGCCTTCTTGCTGTGCGTGTGCGTGGACCGGATCCACTTCTACCTCGAGTACCCGCACGTCACCAAACTGGACGAGGTCACGACCCCGTTCATGACGTTCCCGGCGGTGACTTTCTGCAACCTGAACGCGTTTCGCTTCAGCCGGGTGACGCGTAATGACCTGTACCACGCAGGGGAGCTGCTGTCCCTGCTCAACCAGAGGTACGAACACAACCACAGTTACAATATGACCCCAGCTTTCACCTCTTTATTGGTTCTTTTAATGGCCCTGATCAGCTGTATTTAAAAATGTCCCTTTATATGTCCAACTAATCATTTACTAGAATTCTCCAACTTTTTCTTGTTACAACAGGTCATAACACTTTGATGCCCATTTTATACTTCTCCGCTGTACACTTACACAGAGGGAAATACTGTACCTTTGACTCCATCATCACATTTACTTGATGGCCATAGTAACATTTTTAAGATTTAACATTTACAAATCCTACTATGATATATTA
This sequence comes from Trinectes maculatus, assembly GCA_016785345.1. Taxonomy (NCBI): domain Eukaryota; kingdom Metazoa; phylum Chordata; class Actinopteri; order Pleuronectiformes; family Achiridae; genus Trinectes; species Trinectes maculatus. The sequence continues at coordinate 3,659 of JAFBJQ010005457.1, forward strand.
GTATAGATTAAAAAGATGTAATATATAAAATTGACCCTCTCAGTAAGCTGCTCACACATGAATGTCTCTGTAATAATACTACAATCACTACTAACAATCACAGGGTCAATGTATTTTGACAGTTTTACTATGTATATTTTAGTGATACTTTTAGATACTGTTAGAATTTACTCATAATGGAGTATTTCTATGTGTTAGATTGCTACTGGTGAATCTTTTTTTGTTCCTCACTCTTCCACTGAGCTCGAGTAGTTTCCATCTAGTTCATTCATTCAGTGCTTGACTCATCTGAAGTATTGTAATCCAAAAACTTTAGCTGCCTTGTCACTGCAACTTAAGGGTTTGTATCCTGCACAGGAAAAGATGCAAAGAATCTCCTTCCTCTGATTGCATCTAAAATGGGAGAGACTCTGGGTATTTTGTCATTCACACATTTAAATCATTTAAATTCTTTTATACCTCCTACATAATAAGTTCACCTGTTGTGTGTTAAAGTTTTGTGCTATTCATAGATTTCAGGCTATAGAGGAAAGAGGAAATGTATGTGTGTGTGTGTGTATGTGTGTGCGTGTGTGTGTGTGTGTGTGTGTGTGTGTGCGTGTGCGTGTGTGTGTGTGTGTGTGTGTGTGTGTGTGTGTGTGTGTGTGTGTGTGTGTGTGCATGTGTGTGTGTGTGTGTGCCAGCCCGCATTACAACCTCTGACAAGTTGTCAGTTATAGAGATTGAGGAAAGGACCCAGCACATTGAGGTGAAAGACATCTTTAATGTGGGCATATATATATATGTGTGTGTGCGTGTGTGTGTGTGTGTGTGTGTGTGTGTGTGTGTATACACAGCAAACGTCTAAGTCTTAAATAAAGATCCCGGACAGAACACTAAAATTTGATTTGGATTTTCTTCCTGTGCCACTCATAAATCAACTCTTGCTGATCTGGATTTATTTTACGTGAATACTAATCTTATATCTGAGTACTCTTATAGTTCCAGACAGATGTTCTCAAGGAAGATTTTTTTCACAGTTGAAGACTCAAACTATAATGGAAACTGATTTCACCCTCTAAGTTTTCATACTCATCTCCACTCTTAAGTAGGTCTAGTGCTCATTATCCTGCCTTCATCTGCAAGGTAGCAAGCCAATGAAACAGCAGACTTTGCTGTAATACCAGAAATAGCCAGAAATGAAATTGCTTGTGGCATGAAATCCATTTAAAACTATTCTCCACCCACTTCCAATGCTTGGGCTCACTGGTCTGGGAAATGTCTTGTGGCATTATAGCTGCATATATGGTCATGTGTCAGCCTTCTGTGATCCCAATAGCTCATACATTTGGGAATTTATCTCATAATTACCTTCTTGGCAGGTTTGTCAACTACACAAACAGTGCAACATTTCCTCATTTAAGAGGACATAGAGGCAAAATGTTGATGCTTCCACAAGAAAATAATAAAATCATAAAAGATTAATGTCATTAGTGATCAGGAGCACGATAAAACACAAGGAGAAAGCAACTGTTAATTTTTTAATTTGAAAACGTCAGAACATTAAATCACGTCAGTGTAATTAAGGATTAATCAACCTTAACATCTCAGTTTTAGAAGATTAAAAAAATTGTACAGCCATGCAAACTGACTGCTGCAAGTGAAAGTAATGAAAGTAATGAAATGATATAGTGAAAATGATCCAGCTATATGTGAAAGGAGTCACATGTAGTAATAAACAAACAGAGTATAATCATTTGAATCATCAGCGTCCCTCGGCTTGACAGAGCTTCATAGTCAGGAGAAGCTCCGTATCAGCTGCTCTGCTGAAACTTTATTTTCACCCTCACTGGTCTCATTGTATCTTGTTTGGCTGCAGCAGTTGTTCACTGTTAAGATCTAAAATGCCACTGTGCTTTACCTCCCGTCTAACAACAGTCATTAGCGACAACACACTGGTGAACAAACTATCGCATTTAGCAGCTGGAGAGCCGGGTACACCCCCAAAAAGGTTTATTAAACATAATGTGCGGCTGGGGCTGATGGGGGGGATGTCATTAGATTTGATGAGGAGATGGCGCTAATTGAAACACGGTACCCAAGTGACATTTTTACAATGAATACAATGAATGTATCTCTGCCCCACATTTTGTATTTTCATACTTTCAAAAGGAGCAATCGGTATATACCACGTATCAATGTCATGTCGTCAGTGCCAAAACTATCCGATACCACAAAAACACTAACACATTTTCCGAGTTCGAGTCCAGATAAGTTGACAAGTTGAAGTAATGTGTAGTCTGAGGCTAATGCAACACAACAGACAGGTGGGTTTATGGGCCTTTACAGTTATTGTCTGAATTTATACTGTACAAGAAAGTGCTTCCCGGTCTTAGTGTTATCACTTCAGAGGCAGAAGGTTATTAACTCCATTATTTGGATTCCGGTTGAGTGGAATAAAAGTTCTTTGATTAAAAATTCATGAATATTCCTGAAGTGTCAAAAAGTGTCTGAAGGCTGATTTCTTTTTTAAATGAAGTCTGCTTTTTAATCAGCCTGTGATTATCCCTCTTAAAGATTTACTGTTCAAGAAAATTAATGAAGCCATAGAGACAGGACATAAAATGTGCACTCAGAAATCCATAAAATATGACGTCAGCCTCTCATTTTCATTGTTTATCTGTTCAGGTACGAGATCAGAGACATCCACCTTGTGGAGGAGAGCGTTCTGGAGAGCCTGAAGGTCAAAGCCGACTTCCACAACTTCAAGCCGCGACCCTTCAACATGCGGGAATTTTACGACCGGACAGGCCACGACATTAATGACATGCTGCTCGCCTGCCACTTCCACGGCACTGAATGCAGAGCGGAGGACTTCAAAGTGGTAAGTCGTCTTCAGCAAAAGATTTCAACGGATAATTGTGATGAAATGTATTGCTTTCCTTTTGAAAATGGCTAAAACCGTAAGCATCAATTCTGCTCTGCAGAGTTAAAACTGAGTTAGGAGCACCATCCTGATGTTTGATATTCTGTATTTTAATAAAAAATAAAAAATATATATATATAAAGAAAAATAACCTTACCCAGAACAAACAAACAAAACCTGACAATAATCATTATAAACACCAAAAATAAATCCCAAATGGGTATGATGTGTATTCAGTCAATCTTTTCCATATTCACTATTCTTTAATGTATAGACTTGAATCCAGTGTCCATATGTTGGAGGTGAATGTCTCAATTTAGATAAAATATTCCATGCACTCAACTTGCGAAATAAAATATTTGATTAAGGTTTGAGGGTCAGCTTTAGTAGTCTCAGGGTTTTCTAAGCTGCATTTTCACCCTACGTGTCCTTTAAAATTAAGGATATTTGTGTGTGAGTGCTTTTGATATGTTGTTTGAATATGTCACACACACACACACACACACACAGTATAATCATAGGGTTATCTATTTATAATGGGTTAAAGAGTAATGAGCCTACTCATCAGTCTACTGGTAAAAAAGTATGTTGTTGTTGTTTTAACCTGAGGATGGCTGCTGTGTTCTCTATGTAGATGCTGTTGCATTAAGTCGAAACCTCATCTGGTGAAAACATTTCACATCACACAGGAGTTGTGTGGTTGTCTTTGTCTTTTGCTCCCAGATGCGCAGACAGACACTTGGCATACAAAGTTAGATTCATGATCTATTATAATTTCTCCTTTTTCTTACGTTTTTGTCATGAAGGTCATGCATGGTTGTGTGTATATTAGTCTGTGCATAAAATATTTTGAACTTGTGTAAAAAAAAGTCCTTGTTAGAATTTATGATAAAACACTGTTTAGGCTTCTTATATATTTAGTTATGTCTCAATGGCCCTGAGGAAATGTTTGCATCCGCCATCCAACAGGAGCGGTGGGGTGGCAATGTACTGTAATGTCCCTTGAAATAAAACCCTTGAGGAGAGGAAATGTGGATGTGGAGCAATGCAGTGGTGCTGGTCTGAGAGTGTTAAAACAGTCCACTGGCATTATATATGTGCGGCTGACTGATGTACATGGAGGTTTTCCCTGCAGCGGAAAGCAAAGCTTCCTGGCTATAATGTCTCAGCCATAAAACCCTGCTGTTGCTGCTGGCACACACAGCCACAGTTGCCAATAGTCACTGGCATTGGATGTGGGTTTTAATTTGGAGCTGAACATTGATCATTCCACACAGCAGGCTCACTGAATAGATTGGATTAAGTTTTATGTTAGTGCCCCCCCCACACGCACACACACACAGACACACACAAACACAAGAAATTACCTGTTTTTCTTCTTCTGTGGTGGTGTGGAAAGAGTTGTCCATACATTGACTAAAATGCAGGTTTACTAAAATTGTAGGTGTTGGCTTAAGAGATTTTTGGTGACGAGCTCCTGCTCGCTCTAACACATGGGCATGTTCTGATCCAGTTTTTATGCTTTTTGGGCAATTTAACATTTTCAAATGAACCCAGTGAAATCAAAACTACCGGCTCGGTTATGTCTCAACGTGCTGTTTGAGGCTGAAAGATTAGCGTTGCGAATGTCGTACATCAGACATGTCTGGCTCCAAGAAGCACCTCCGATAATCAATGATTCGATCGGGTTTAGAACGCTGCATGATCAGACACCTGCGTACATTAAAGGCGAGATTTCAGATACATTCTAATTATCATCGTTGTCAATTTGCGGTGGTGGACCCAAAGGCAGAGATCCAGGCATGAGAATAGGGAAGGAAAAAAAACGTGCATATTTAGATTTAATTATCTGGTTCAGAGATGGTTAATTGGGACGACCAAGGCCCAAAGCAAGACTGGCAGTGTAGCAAGGAGAACGAGCGAGATGGTTCATCTAAGTGCTGAGGGTGGTGGCTGAATAAATAGGAACACAGGAGCAGATGAATGTGGGGGTCAGGCAAGAGGGAATGGTAAGGGCAAAAACATCTGGTGGGCAGGAGGTGAATGAAAGGAACAGAGAATACTGGCGAAGAAGTGAGAACATGGCTGAAGGCAAGGACAGATGTATAACCAGATGTGTATGTGACACATTTGAAACTTGCCCAAAAATCATGGTTCACACCTCAGACCTCAGTCAAGAACTCAATGACATTATCTTTCAACTGATTATTTTAGAAATTTGACTATTAGTTTGTAGCCATTGCAAATAGCCAGATTTGAAAATGGGGATAATAGCATACAATCACTTCAATCACAATCATTCCACTTGAAAAGTTCAATAGTAAGTGATAAAAAAGAGATCCAATGTTGAAGACGAAGCACAATGCATGGCACCATTCTCACCCCTGCAAGTTTCAGAATTTTCAAAATCTATACTCAAATCCACATTATCAAAAATGCAAACCATCAGAAAGGAGTTTAATTTAGCTCTTAGGCTATGGTGCAAATCACTATCAACTTGAACTAGTGGCTTGTTAGTTGGTCTACACCTCAGACAATGCCAACCCACATCTGTGATTACTTCCCCAGACTTCTCCTACTGTGACAAATGTTTGCTGTGAAAAGGACATTAAGATTGCATGGGCCGATATTGCCTCTCGGTTTTACCTTTCATCCGGCACACTGAAACATAAAGGATTTTAAGTGGTTTGTTCTCCTCTGAGTAAGAATGAGACATATTAAATTCTCCTAACAAACCGTTTCTTGAACTGCGAGGTCAAGATTGTGCTTCTTACGTGACACTTTAATGATGCAGCAGTTGTTGCCCGACTGCCGAAACCCAAACATTGCATCATGACTCTTCCCTGATAGGTTTCGAGACAGCCTTCTGGTTGTGTTCGCAAACATTTGGTGATTTCTGCCTCAGTAATTCATTACAGAACAGGAATATGAAATGCACTCACATTAAGCTTGTAAATAAGTGACTGGTAAGTCTGTGTGTGTGTGTGTGTGTGTGTGTGTGTGTGTGTGTGTGTGCGTGTGTGTGTGTGTGTGTGTGTGTGTATTGGAGTGGAAGGGTCTGTAGTCCTAACATGCTCAAGCATCTTACTGACCTTTTCCTGTTTTCCTCTTATTTGACCAGGATGGATAATTTATGTTGTACTTCATTTATGTAGCACACAAGTCCAAGACCGTTTCTCAAACTGCCCCCCCCCCCCCTTTCCCTTAGCACACTCAAACCTCTTCACAGTTCTCTACTGTTTCTACAGTGATGGAGCCATTCCTCTTCTCGCTGAAGAGCAGTTTGGTGCTCAGGAAATTGGATTTGGCCAGAATATAGTGGCAGTGGAGAGGCGTTTTCCCCGGAGAGGTTTAAGACCTTTATTTCTCTCCTCCCAACATCCCTATGTTATCTACATCAACGCACAGCTGCGGAAAGCTGGAAAACGCTCTCTTTTTGAAGACCATCATTCGTGCATTGCATTGTTAATCTTTTTCACTGTTTCACTACAACCTGCTGGATGTAGAAGGAAAGATGTATATCCCGAATGAGTTTTAAGGAACTATGGTTGCGATAAGAATAAGGATTCAAAACGCAACTGAACTTTTGGGAAATTTATACTATATATATTTGTATACTATATATATTGAAGAAAACATATCGTGCATACTATAAATAAAAAATAAGTTATAAAGATATTTAAAACAAGTTATAAACTGTTGTCATGGTTCGTTGTTGGAGCTCAGTGGTTGAGAGGGAACATACCAGGTCAATTAATTAGAGTGTTATTAAGGAAAGACCACTTTTAAGATTGGGAATGTCAGCAATGAAATTTTCAAAATGAATTTCAAGTCTCTAACAGGGAAGTAAAACATTATCCCCTTTAGTGATCAATGCTGGAGAACTGATGGGTACTGCCTGATTCACTGCTAACTTTACCAGACAGTGGAGAGACGGACCAATCAGACTCATGAGGAAAGCTATTGTGTTCATTAACTCAGAAACACATTTACAGAAATGGATGACTGGCTGTGCCAGTTACCGCTGGGTTATCGAAAGCACCCAGTGATGCCCAACAGCTGAAGAAAATCATCACTGCTAATTGGACTCCGAGGTATTTCTCTGGTAGACAGCAGACTGTGCTCACAGTTCACCAGCGGTGATCTTCAGCAGAGGAGAACCGAGTAAGAGGTCCACTCTGAGGAGCCCTTCCCCTGCTCTGATGCTTTTTAGTTTGTCAAACACAGGCTTTGACAGCTCTACCTCGGGAATAGCTATGTTTACAGAGCTGCCGTCATGACAGTTGTGTTATAATTTCGGTACTCTGGTAACTGCTGTCTTGTGACAGAGAGGCAACATGCATTTATAGATGTTTTTTTTAGACAAAATGTAAGACATGCTGAGCCTTGAACAGGATAAGAGGTGTATTTGGGGTATGAATCATGTGCAAGCTGTGAATGCATTAAAAAAGTCCCGTTAAGTTATGTAACCCTGAATGCACCATTTCGCCATTGCATTTCACAAATGGTCATTTCTTCAAAGTGTTGTGGTTTTGACACCTAACGCAGCGTTCAGTAACATAATGCAATGCAGATGAAGTAACTTTCACTAGAAATATATATACACACAAAGTTCAGGGCTTAATGATCAAATGTTCGCAGTGATGGATTAAGACTGCAAAGCAGGAGCAAATCCACCAATCAAACAGTCGGAGGGCAGAGTTGCTTTTACACCTGTGATTTACAGGTTAACTGACAAGCTTGTGTGGTAATAGTCTGCAGATCTCTAAATGTAACCCAGGGGGTGACAATGAGCTCAGATGTCTCCAACCAGGTTGGGAGCTGTAACAAAAAAAAAAAAAAAAAAAAACAGAAAATAATCCCTCTTTCCCTTAGATAATATTAGAGTTAGGGTTTGTTTCTTCTGGGCTTTGTGGCCTGGGTGACAGATGTGAAGCACAGCTGTAACCAACACTGCCCATCAGCCTGTGGGTCAACGCGACTGCACTTTGCATTCCGGCCCCTGAGCCTGTCACATCCTCCTGCGCTGAAATAGCAAAGTCATGTCACCTTCTGATCACAGTGTTTATCCTTTTTCCCTCTCTCTCCCTTCTCAGGCAATTTTAAGCATCCTTCCTTTGTCTCAGCCCTGTGTAGTGCATTCTTCACATCAGTCCCTGTGGACATGACAACCCTCATTATGTTTTCATGTCATGCCCTCTCGTCTTCTTTCTGCCTTTTTCTTAAACCTTTTGTTCTCTTTGCTCCCATAACACCCCCCCCCCCCCCCCCCCCCCCCCCCCCCCCCCCCCCCCCCCCCCCCTTCACCATACCCTTATTCAGCATCCTGAAGAAGAGAGTACACAAAGCTATCCCTTAAATATATTTCCACATCCCACGACACTGGTGTTCTCATCATATGAACACATTTAGAGGGGATTAAATTAATACTCGTCCCACAGTGCTGAAGGAGGGCTATTTAGTGCTGACCACCTTCAAATCCTGAATGAGGGTCAGAGTAACCACATTACCTGGATCAGCAGGTGAATACTCAGCGCTCATAAGGGAACGTAGTCCTGTGCACAAAAACCATCTGTCAGCAGTGAGACTGCCAAACACAGCAAAAACAAGCAACAACAAATTTATTATAGCATATATAAAAAACAAGTTGCTCATCTGGATATTCTATACAAAAAATAAAATATTATATTAACGAGGAAGATGTTGAATAAAGCAAATAAAGAGCCATCACTCAAAATCATAATTACATTATTTTTTTTCTACCAGATTTTTTTCATACACATTAAAAAAGGGTGGATGAAAAAACACTTACTGTCTTTTTTTGCCCCATTAAAGGAAAACTATTTGGTTTCACGTCATTAGATGGTACAAGCCTTTGAGGGAGTTTATAGCATGAGAGTGGGGAAGAAATCATTAAGTACAGGTAAAAGAGAACCAGAATTCAATTTAATTTAATTTTGCTGGATAAAAAGCAATGGCAAAAAAAAAACATCTGATAGCTAGATAGATTGGCATTGGCATTTCCACTTCTTTTAGTCTACTAATGGACCAAGCAATAATCCCACTGTCCTTTCACTGTACCTCCACTCTATTGACTTGTAGCAAATTTGCTCATCTTATAGCTCTGAGATATGTTTTAAAGGCTGGACAGCCACACAGCATCTCCATGACCCCAGCTGGTTTCTAACCGGATCAGTAATGCAGCTCTAGCATGCTCTATTTGCTCAGGCCTGAGAGGGGAAACACTTTATGTAGACATTTGGACCAGGGAAAGGAGGGGGGACACAGCCGGGCTGAAAATAGCCTGGGTTGGCTGCACTGCTGTGCGCATGGTTTATTTATCCTGAGGAATAGTGCAGGTGACTTGACGGCTGGGCTGTGTGTGGGTAGGAGGCAGATTGGCAAAGGCTAGCTGTGACTCAGACTGTTAGATGGCGTTTAGGAGTGTGGGGGGGGCTAAGGAGGAAGGAGGCTGCAGTTCATCTGCAGAGCTCCCTGTACTCATTTGACCCTGAATCAGGGTAATTGTGTGCCTCCAGAGGTTGATTAGGATACACAAAGTCCCATGTTCGATTTTACTGAGAGTATGGGTTGTGAGTAGTGGCCGTCCACTACTCACAACAATGAATGAAAATTTATATTATATTATATTATATTATATTATATTATATTATATTATATTACGCTACGGTTTCCATCATGCAGTTTGTTCATGAGCTTGACCCCACTAATAGACCAGGTCTAACTTGCCGTGTTATGTTTGTGTCTGGTGGATTCAAATGGCTGCAATCTTTGACAAGCAAGCATACAGCAATGCATAACTGAGGTCTAGCTCAACTCAAAAGCCAAACGTTAGACTCAATCCCCATCCGCAGATTTTTTTTTCATTTGATTTAATGTGCAACCATGCAAATAAGATATTGGATTTAAACATTTCACTCAGTATGAACATAATACTGCTTTAATGCAACGAAGTAATGTGCAGAAGCAGACTATATAAGACATTCTTAAAATGAAGTTAAAATGTGATTTAAATGGGTTATTTAGTCCAGTGGAGAGAAATGCACAAATACATATTCCCAGTATTCCAGCTCTGGGGAGCAGGTACTGTGAGCATCGCTGAATGATAAGTAAACCTGTAAACAATCAAATAATGCTGCATGTTACAAACAGAACTGACAAATAAGAGAAATAAACAACACCAGCCGCTTGATGTGTGAACTCAGTTTCACAGAAACCTGTTTTTTTTGTGTGTGTGTAAATGGCACAAAAACAAATTGTCTGCGACAGACAGAGGCTCCGTGTGTAATGAGGCTGGAGAAATGGACGATGGGCAGGAACGAAGTGAGAAAAGACAGATGGGAGCAGCTTTAGTGACAGGTGAGGATGTAGACAGTGTATAATGTAGGTGTGAAACACGCTCTGATCGAGGCAAGGACAAATGGGTGAGAGGAAGAAAATTAGCCACAGGCCTGTTATTTAGAGCAGAAATTAGGGTTTTAATGAGAAATGGGAGGAGAAATCAGTGGGAAATAATAACAACCAGGGAACAAAAAAAAAGGTTCTGTCGCAGGACTTTTCTCTGACACGGCTTTAATGACTCGTTTATTTTAATATGAAGAAAGGTCCTGTCCACATTGACTCTGCTCAGAGCAAAGGTTTCCATTATTGTCTGAGGGAAATACATCAGGAAGGATGGAGAAATTTAATTTCTAGCAAGAACGATCAGAGGTACACACATGCAGCACACACACACATGCATAGGGACACAAACTTACATACAGATAAAGTGCTCTTGCAGACGGCGGTGGCATTCAGCAGCTACAAGAGCAGCTTCCTGGGAGAACAGCCGGGGGACTGATTAGTATTTCCTGGATGTGCTTTGCACTTTAATAATATCCACCTTAGACTGACATTTCCACCACAATTACTGAGCTAATCAGTTAAGCAGTGGTGGCTCGAACTTTGCTTGCAGTCTACAGTTTACACAAAATGTCTTCCTGTTTCTGCTCCTTTTCGACAGTTCAGTAGCTGGTACTGTATATGTGTGTGTGAGAGAGAGTGTGTGTGTGTTTTATTGATTCATTGAAATCTTGGCAACAGATTACCATTATGACATTTTGAGTTTATAGCCCAGAATACAATGAATAAACGAAACAGAGTGTGAGATATGCTTATGATGATATGGTTTATTTAGAAAATATGTACTATTTGTAGTTCACTCAGTTTTACACATATAGTACAGTATTTTATCACTGCTCTTCCCTGTCCTGTGTTATTTTCCCATAACCTGTGAAACAATGTTTGCTTCTTACTGTGGGTGTGTGTTACAGCTTGAAAAACTGGAAGTTGTCAGTAAAAGAGAAACTGTGAAAACAATATTGGTTCAACTTCTACTGCTATAATTCAAAATACAGGGGGTCCTTGAGTTACGACGGAGATCCGTTCCTGAGAATAGGTCGTAACCGAATTTCAACGTAAGTTGGAACATACATTCATATGTAAGGTAGATACTAAGTTGTGTCACTAGATGTCGCTATAACACCACGCTAAAATAAGAGTTTACTAGGGTGAATTGCCTTTTTGACACACCGTAGGGGTTGATATCGCGAGTGTAATGAGCATTTCCTTTAGATTTCTGATACCAACCGTGTAGACCCTGTGTGGTGAATAAACCTACGGTATTGCCACGATCCTGAACCCATCTGTGTCCTCTCCTGCCGCTGCAACCCCAACCCCCCCCAGCCATCCATTTCACATAAGTAAACACAACGCAAAGTAGTAGTAGTGTGGAGGTGTTAGAGAGCCGGCACCAAGCACCAACTAGTTCCCGTGCGAAGTCTTTACATATTTACGGGGCAAACCGCTTAAGCCGAAACAAGGAAGTTCATGGGAGATGTGTCGTAATCACGAAAACGTTGTATCTCGAGACCGTCGTAACACGAGGACCCCCTGTATAGAGAAATACCATGATTCCCTTCATGCCCACTGCTTTTCTGTAAAGGTCACATAATATGGTCTAACACTGGCAACAGGCCGAGGCATCTCAAGTGATCAAAAACCCTGCAAGTTCTGATTCAAGCACCACAGAGGGTGTATGAGGATTTGTATATTTAAATATTTTTGCCAATTTGAAACTTGATCCAAAATGCCATCCTAATCCTAGGTTGAATATATGTGACATATTTTGGATCTAATGAAATGCAGTTTTTAAATAGAGTGTGATGCAGATGTGCGGTGTTAAGATCAGTAAAAGAGACATTAGTGCTTAGTGAGGGATGTTCACACAGAATCACACAACACGTGTGCAGAATGTGTGGCTCAGCTCAGAATGACTGGTAGATCCTTAAATGTCAACTGGTTCATCACATGTTTGTTGTTTACCCCCTCATGGTCATTGCTTCCCAGCTGCTCTGAAAGTGAAGTTGGTGGAGTTGACAGCCGAGTCTCTGTCTAGCTCTCTCTCTCGCTCTCTCGCTCTCTCGCTCTCTCGCTCTCTCGCTCTCTCGCTCTCTCAGTGCGTGTGTGTCCTCCAGGTGACAGGGACACACCTGTTTGAAGTGCAACTTAATATGCTCCTGTCGTCAGCCTCCACTGCCTGCAGATGCTCTTGTCCGCCCGGCAGGACGCTGCTGGTCTGGCTACTCTTATACCAGTAAATAACATTTGTTAGTGCCCATTTAAACCAACAGGCAACTCAGCAAGACGTTTAAGTCAGAGAAGCAGAACAAAAAACATGGTTGAGTTCATCTGCTAAGTGTTGCAAGACGGTTAACACACATCCTATGCTAACCGGGTTCCACTACTTTCTAGTATGCATATAGACTTTCTAGATATTCAGGGATAGAGCCACTACAAAAAAGCTAAAACATTAATTAATTTAACAACTACATGTCAGTCACACACACACACACACAAACCCAAAGAGGCAGAACCACCAGTAGGCCAAAAATAAATACATGATGATGACCTATGGTGACTCACTGCTGACATGCACATGACTTCATGTACATACAGCAATTTCAAAACTGAAGTAAAGGAAGGAAAACTCGTTATTATGATACAATTAAATATCACAATAACAAGTTAAAATTGCCTGTACCATACATGAATAAAATCAATCCGTATTCTGTCAATCTGTGGTATTGTTACTGAAAATAAATATGATAAATAAATGAAATATGCATGAATGTCCATCAACTGTGGAGAGAAAAACATGGGAAAACAGTTTTTTATTTATAAATTTGGAAAAGTAATCCGATTAAGTGTATTAATGGATTTATATGTCCTTGACAAGTGAATTTGACCAGCACTGATTCAGACATGGTCTATAAATAGCAGCAGAGAAACAGGCAGAGAGCTACAGCGATCCCATTCCCCATTCATCCACCATGCATGAACAGTATGGAGCGAAAGTGTCAATCGAAGTCACTTGGACAATAGGAGCTGGTAACTGCTAATCAGCAGATACTTATTGTATTATTTTGGATTGGTTCCCCCCATATACATAAAATAACAGACAATATGTGATAGTTTTCTTTAAACACCATATAAGCACATACTGCAGAAAAAGGGTCCTTGCTTGTTTTTTGGGGAAATAAAACCAAAACAATGAACTGAAAGATGTTAAAAGTTGTCCTGGAAGTGAAGTAACTGTAGGATGGCTGGCTTGACCATTAAGAATGGACTTTTTTTTTTTTACATTTTCCTTGTGATCTTTTGTTAGAAAAATGTTTATTTAATTGACTTTTAAATTGCAGAAAAGCATACTTGTAATAAAATGTACAATCATTTGAAATTAGCTATTGCAAATGCATGGGCAGAAAGGTTAATTAAAATAGTAAATAACCAAGACAACGACCTACTTACCGATGCCACCAAACAATCAGAACATTAGGTCTTTTACTTGGAAATTACTTTTGGCCTGATGGCCTCTTTAATTAAAACTCTATTGCTGCCTGGCTACGAGGGAGTGACTGGGCACATGCATGTGAATGTGTGCGCCTTTCAAGAAGATCAGTGCCTCCTGCTGTCACCTCTGCCACTTTATTATGGACAGAGTTGTTTTAATTATATACTGATATCAGTGACAGGAGTGGCCAAGTGTCAGTGGCATTCATTAGGGAACATGTTCTATTAGCATCTGAAGGAAGATAAATGAGATTGTGTTTTGGATATGGGAGGAGGGAGAAGGAAGGATGTTGTAAAATCCCACCATAATATACCATTTAAAATGGATCAGATCTGAGCTATCTCTTTTTCGGCTCCAGGCTCAGACATGCCAAAGTGAGCATCTTTTCTTTTCTACTATATAAGAAGTGAAAACTGATACAGAACGTTGCAAGTCCATCCATCCATCCATTCGTCCATCCATCTGTCCATCCAGCCATCCATTAGTTATATAGTTTGATCATTTTTAGCTTATAGAGAAAACATCTAAGATTTTTACATACAGCACCAGATGCCTCTCACAATTTCCTGCTCAATTAGGACACTAAATGGTGTTGCGATGTAATTTTCAGCATAGCTGCATCCATCGTACTGTGCCTACTGTTAACTTACTGGGTAGGATTTTAAGGTAAATTAAAAAAAAACTCTGATGTCTGATCGACCTTGTTCTTTCAGGCTTAAACTCCAGTCCCTGGACTTTTATCTACAGAAGCATTAGGATTCCAACAGGACCTTCTTGCTGAGCCACATTATCCATCTTCCTATCTTTCTATCTTCTTTCTATCTTTTTTTCAGAGACGTATCTGGTTTACTTCCAGTCCTGAAAACCACCAGCCAGTCTGGCTCAAGGATAATGTGCACTGCTGCTCTTGAATGCTTAAAGAATGTTAATGCAGTTAAAAGTGTCAGGTGGTTTAGGATGCGACTCAAGATGCCAAGTTGTGGCGATATTGAAAACTTAACCTTAAAAGGGCAATGAGTAATGTTTCCAAAACATTTTTCTTTTTATTTACAGTCAGGAGAACTCTTCCAATCCTCCGCTGCACTGGTCGTGTTTCACACTGCTGACACTAAATCCTTTGTCCATAGTGCAAAGGACTGTTTTTTTTTTAAGTAAAATTAATTAAGTTACCGCTTAATTGGAGTCTCAAAATACATTGTCAAAATGGAGATGCTGCTCTGGAGTGCGGTTTGGCTTTTGTTTCTAATTTGTGAACCAGTGAGGAGCTAATCATGTCATTATTTGATTGCATTGTGTATTTAGACAAAAAGGTGCCACCGCTATAAATAATGCCTTTCTAACCTGAGGAAGACAACTCCTTGTCTTTCTTTTTGTTTCTGTCCACATAGGTTTTAGTCAGAGAAAATGACCGATATAGACGAGGATGTACTCTGACAAGTCCTTAGAGAAAAAAGACATCAGCAGTAGGATCTGTGTTTAGGATTATAGCAAATATCTCCCTCTCTTTTTGTCACCATAGCTACCTCAGATAATCAGGGAGTGACACAGACCCGACCCTCAACTTTAACCAACAGTGCCCAGTTAGTGTAAACACATGGGATTTTACAAAATGAATCAAAATGAAAAAAAAGAGAGGCACTATGGCTGAAAGCTTTTTTTTTCTGGCTGATAAGAAAAAAAAAGGAAACCCATCTCTGCAGAGAGGAGTGTGGAGGAATAATTTATGAGCGCCAATAATTTACAGATGCAAATCAAATTTCATATCCATTTGCCACAGAGTGGTGTGTCCCTGCTCATAATTGCGCCCTTCTATCATTTATAGGTCCAGTGAAATATTGTTTGAAATGCTTTTCCATATTTTCACCAGCTTCCAATTATTTTTTGAATGTTTGCAAATGGGCACAGATAGTTGCCACGCACATCAAGAGTGTTTGTTTTGTCTTGTTTTTCCTCCCTCCCTGTCTTGTTAGTGTGACTCGCACACTGCGGATGCTTTTCAGCTTTAAGTCAGCAACCTTCACAACAGTTTCGTCTTACTTGGAAACTGATTTGACATTGCTGATTGTTAGCCTGCATTAATTGACTTCTGTTTGCATTTAAAGCAGCATGATCGGGCATTAAAAACAAAAGCAGAAGACGACAGATGATGATGACATAGACGATGTGTGCAAGTACGAACGATAACGGAGAAGTTACAGTGATGCATGTAATGATATAAGTAACAGAGATGATCTGAAATATTTGCTTATAGTCCAACTGTAATTGAATTATTATATACAGTAACGAAAATAACTCATATGATGCTGTGACAAACTCTGCATAAGCAAATTATGCTTAAAGTTAATGACAATATTCAGGTATACCTGCATGACTGAAAGAAACATTCAGATTGGAGAACTTGCTGCTTGTCAGTTATTGCATACTAAATAGCTCATTAGCTCCTCAACTCAAGTAGGTTAAACAGTATAATAAGATGCAAATTTCCTGCAAATTCACCTGCCTATCAAAAACAGTTAATTGAATGTGTGAGAGAAGGCTCCACAGAGAAAGCTCCAGCATACAGCTTCATATTGCTCTTAAATGGATGTGGTGACCCTCTGAAGATGAGCAGTAGATAATAGATGTATCTTGGGAGAAAAGCACTCATGACAACTGTGGTTCTTACCAGCACAAATGAGCCCATTACTGCTCGGTGCATGAACTTGGAATAGCAATACAAAAGTGAAATCTGTTTTTATTCTGTAGTTTTAAAAGAGAAATAACGACGCAAATAAATAGAGATGCAAATTAAGGACACTGAGAATATTCCAGACGTTCAACAACTCTATTAGCACATAGCAGTTTTACTGTACATACCAGTGACTTTATACTGGGGGCATGGAAGGGTAAAGCCCATCTAATGACCAGTTCAACTGGTTTGGACTTTTGCTTTCACACATACAGCACCCCCGGGTAATGGACAGAAAATGTCTGGTTTGCGGTGCGTGTGTGAAAGCTGCTTTTGTTTCTTTGTTTACTTTTCCACTCGTACCAGAGCTGAGCCTGCAAGCTGCTGTCAGTCAAACAGACACATCTCTACTGGCAACTGAGAGAAAAACAAACATTCCCCCAAGGATTCCCTGAAAAACACACAAAAAAACAATACATTCAAAAACATACATACTCATTATTTTTGACCGCAAAATCGAATGACAAAATCAGGCTTTAAATGTTTATGTGCCATTTGTGTAATTCCTTGCTATACATTCCCCTCAGACTGGAAACAGCGAGTGTTTATTTCTACAAGTCCTCATAGGAAACACACAAACCTCCTGGCCCCTAACATGCACACACTTCAAATCCATCCAACAAACCAAAACAAACACACATTATTACTTTGTGAATACTGTGAGGTGTTAACAAAGGACTGGTTCTTTAAACACTACACGCAACGGCAAATCAAATGGCTGAACATAGGGTCAGTCCTATTGAGATTCCTACAGTGAAAGTTTATTTTCAGTTTCCCCAAGCATTTGTGAAAAACAAATTAAAACTGACACAGAGGGTAAAGATGTGTAGTTTACTGATGCATATTTATCTACAGGCTATGAAAACTATTTATCTATTAATCTTCTGCTATAGTTTGACCACTGCCTGAGCTCCATTGGAAGCCTCTTAAGAGACCGACACAGTTATATGCTGATTAATGATCACTGTACCTGCTGTAATATAAAAAGTTATGAGGAGTTTATTTTTCATTTGTGTAATTAAAAGGTTTGTTAAATTAGCACAACCACAGACACATATTACGTGTTTCATCTGACAAACAGGCTGTTTTCTTTGATGGCGTTGACCTTTGTGTGAGAGCGTCATCTTGCCTCGCAGCATGCCTCTCGTCTTGTTGTCGCTTTGGGATCACGCTGCTATGGGGCGATCCCAGTGAGCGCCGTGTGTTTGAGAGATGCAGCTTACACGCACTATCTGCGAAATGAATTAATCTCTTGGTATTCAGCAACAGCATGTGACATGCCGGGAAATCTAAAGCCTCAGCGGATTTCTCTCAGCAGAGTGTGAAATTTGTCACACAGAGGAGGTTCAGTCCAGGGGAAGAGCTGCAGGAGCTTCTTTTCCCCTCTCTCTCTCTCTACTGGCAAATTTCCCACTCTCTAAACTGCACCAAAAAGTGACAGGAGTCCCTCTAATGAATCCAATCATTAATTTAGGTTCATCCCACCTTTGCCGGGTGGTGTGTTGGGAATAGGAAAATGAAAGAGAGTTGATTAAAAAGGGGGTTTGTTAGCTGCACAGAAGTGGAGAGGTGCTCTTCTTCAGCATGAACATTCTTGAGCAGCACTTCAACCTGCCTTTTGATGTTTTCTTAGTAATGAGGGTGGTTGCTTTGTCCTTCCCTTCTGCTGGGATGTGCTTTATGGTGGAGATGTTGGTCAGTACTCAGAATATGTCGTAACCGAATTTCGACGTAAGTCGGAACATACATTCATTGTGCCATTGTGCATACATTCTGCCACTAGATGTCGCTATAACACCACCCTACAATAGGAGTTTACTATGGTGAATTGCCTTTTGTCACTGTAGGGGTTGATATCGCGAGTGTAATGAGCATTTCCTTTAAATTTCTGATATCAACCGTGTAGACCCTGTGTTGTGAATAAACCTACGCTATTGCCACGATCCCGAACGCATCTGTGACCGTGTGCATCACCTTACCGGCTGCCGCTGCACCCCCCGCCAGCCGTCCATTTCACATAAGTAAACACAATGCAGAGTAGCCTAGCTGTGGAGGTGTTGGAGAGCCGGCACCAACTAGCTCCCGTGCGAAGTCTGTACGAATTTATGGGGCAAACCGCTTTAGCCGAAACAAGGAAGTTCATGGGAGATGTGTCGTAACCACGAAAACGTCGTATTTCGAGACCGTCGTAACACGAGACCGTCGTAACTTGAGGACCCCCTGTATATAATATATACATACAGTGTGTGTGTGTGTGTGTGTGTGTGTGTGTGTGTGTGTGTGTGTGTGTGCATGTGTTTCACGAGTGTTGTGCGGAGGAAATGAAGATGCATGTATGTCACACACCATATCTCTGTAGTGCTTTGGTGCGTGCATGTGTACTCTTATGCTGTGACGTTTCCATATGTCCATACTTCCTGCAGTCTCATCTCACCATAGAACATAGAGGGTTTGACTTATTTATGTGGCTTTTTGTCTTAGAAGTGGTGTGACTGTGCGACACAGTCCTTTTCACCAGGCTCTCACAGCCCACAGTAGACAAACAATAGCATCACACACCCACACACACACACCCCCGCCTCCCTCCCGTCAGCTCGGTGAGAAAAGCTGCTGTGGACTCTCATGAATCAGATTTAATTTTACTTGGCCTACTTCAGATGACGTGGAGAAAGTAATTAAAACTAACGTAAGCATGGAACAAAATGTCATGAAGTGGAGAGAGACAGTATTGATTTTAAATCAGTGTAAATGAAGGGAAAGGCCACAGTGCTGAAACAGAGTAAAATATGCAATTTCAGGAGGAGGAGGGCTATTACTGAGTTCATGTCAGGTGTCAGGTGGAATGCTTGGTGACAGCCTTTTGGCTCGCCTAAATAAATTTTCCTCCGTGCTGCTGGAGGGTGATAAAGCTCATTGTTACACATTGCATATTAATAGACACTCACTAAGAAGAAAAAAAAACTAATTAATAAATCAGTTAATACAGACTGACTGCCACATACATACTCATATATACAATATACATGTATGTATGTATGTATGTATGTATGTATGTATGTGTGTATGTATGTATGCATGTAAACTTATAATGTACCCATTATAAGTGATAAGTTTAACACAAGCAAATACATTAATCTTGCATTACCCTTTGTTCCGGACACAGCAGTGAGCTAAACATGCAGTCTTCAGACTGGAGTTTATTTTGAAATTTAAATAAACTGATTTAATGTTATGGTACAAAACATGCATTACATGGAAAGTTAAATGTGGACATTACCTGATGGCATGTCCTTGTGCAGATGTCTATAATACCCATTCTAGAAGGTTAATTTCTGTGTTAACCTTTGTTCAAATGTGAAGAAAAGAGTTTGTAATTTTTTGTGGAAATTTTAATTTCCTGCCCTAAATTTCCAAGGCAGAATGTGCCAGTTGAAGTAATCAATCAGTCATAGCTTTAGCCTTCACTCGCCTCTTTGAGAATAGGATGTTACATATCTGGTTAATTGGAGGAACTGCGGTCGACAAACTTCAATATTTACTAATCTGAGAGAAAATCCCTTTCACTGTCCATATTATCAGATCTCATATATACATTATCTACTGACACCCTGAGATTTCTTCCTTTTGCACTTTATCACTAAAAACATCTCAACATCCCTGCACTGTTGTCATGGCAAAAATGTTGACTTCCATATACCACTCTTCATTTGTGATGACTATCATGAAATAAATAATGTTAAAGTAAAGTAAACCTCTCAGAACTCCTCAGTAAGTTAGTAACTTGAGACATTACTTTGGGCTATGGGAACCGGCACATAGCAAGACTGGCTCACCTGGGTGTTCAGCAGTGTGTAACAGCTAAGCACTTTCTGAGCTACATGAGTCAGACTTGAGGGCATTTGCCACCAATGCAGTGGGGAAGAAGCAATGAAAGTTGTTTGAGATACCAGCCCTAGCAGGGGCGTTCTCTTTCAGCTGTTATCATGGAGGCTGCACTGCAGCCTGAAAACCCCAGGAAGGCAAAAGAGTTTTCTATTCTGTGGCTGTCAGTCTCCCTGACATTCACCCGCTTTAGAAACTCTATTCTCAGCCACAGTGTCAGGTCTGGTTATTAGAATTTTTTTTTTTCTACCCCTCAGTCTGCTGTCATTGTAATGCCCAGTATCCCCTTACTCCCCTTGTTTTGCATGTGTTTTTTTCCACTCAAATGTATGTCTTCATATCTCTTTTTAATTGCTCAAGTTATTCTTTTGCTATTACAACTTCTTTTTTCATCTTATTATTTAACTCTGTTTTTCAAGTCTTTACATCTGTTTAAACTTTAGGGTTTTTATTCACGGTCATGTACGAAAAGAAAGCACGAAGAGCTCATTAAATGCTAGGATTTGATTTGTGGCTTTCAAGCTATCTGCCCTTTGACCTCTTACTGAAAGCTGGTGTCTGGCTGGGACTCCTTGTTACAGTTCTGTCTTGTTAGCTGGTCCAAAAGAGTTCTCCTCTAACATGGTTTTATTTAAATAAGAGTAGAAGGCTAAAAGAAGCTACATTATTTGTCATTTTTCAATGACGCAAAGGTCACAGAAAAATCCAAATATATGAGTAAACATTCTTGTAGTAGTTATTTTTCATCTTTCCTATCCCATTAGTCATTTGATGACCCTCAGATTATCAGATTTATCTGGTAACCCCTTTAGCACTGTATAATGGTATCTGACAATCCTTTCATCGTGGTAATGTAGCATGTCTCTACAGATTACTTGCATGACGACGTGGGGACAAATATAGATAGAGCACAGACTCTAAAACACTGTGCTCCCACTACACAAGGGAATATTTAATCCGAGTTAACCCCTGCTGTCTGCCACTTGTAGTGCCCTCAGCTGTTATAAATAAGGCCTTTGCCCTCGTGACATGGCCCGGAGCTGTTTATTCCATAGCGTTTGCTCAGCTGTGTGTGACAAGAGGGTGGAGTTGCAGCACAGCTAGATGCTGCTGTGGTGGCCTCTCTGCACGCCTGTCTTTTCTCTCACTGCACATAGTGAGCGTGGGCTCCACACATGGCTGGCACCAGTGGGCAGGCAGGAGATTTGTAGGCGTCGGTGATAACTGAGATATGCAGGGGAAAGGCAGGCAGAGGAGGTTTTAACATCCATGTGGACCTGCTGCATATCAGGGTTTTTAGCACAGTGCATGGCGAGGGAAGTGGAGGAGGCAATGATTTGCATACAGTGCAAGTACCAATGAACTTATTTATACCTATTTATTTTACCATTATTAAAACTAACAGAATAAGTGTAACTGCCTAACAGTGACTACTTTAGTCCTTCAAGCAGCTATTTATTATCTCAGAATATTCTGTTATTGCTCGTTTGGGTGGTCGAATAAGCAGGTGCCTGCTAACCAAAAGAGCGTCTGCAGAAAATTGAACAGCTCTAAAGGAAACGAGAACTGGCAGTTATTAGACATTTATATCGCCCGTTCCGATTCTTGTTACCATCTCCATTATTCACTGGGAACGTTCTGCACTGGAGGAATCTGAGGGTGTCATTTTGAGTTTCAGATCCGTTCAGTTAAAGTCGGCTTTCAGCAATAAAAATTCCGTGTCCCCTCCTTGAGAAATAGCAGTCATAGGTGGGAGGAATTAGAGGGTACCTTTCCCACAGAGAGTTATTTCCTTTCGGTGTCTGGTGCCACCATAAGCCCATTGATTACAGAGAGCAGGGTTTACAGCAAACTAACAATTAGTAGTTTTACGAGACAGCTAGTGGCCCTCAGGCTCCTCTGCCTTCACCTGACCAGATATCATGATGTTTTGTGGAAAAGTTGGTACACCTGGAACATTTATACATTTTTACAATTTACACCAGAATAATTCCTTAAGTAATTTGTCCAAATAATCAAGTGACTTTACTATACTACAAGTTGCAGTTTTAGTGTCTGATGCTGTAAATGATTAATAAACAGGTTCCCCTGAAAAGTAATTTATTTTATTTACTACAGCTATTTCCTATGTTGTAGCATTTGTGACTGTATTGGTCAGATATACTGTCTTATGGTGCTGAATTGGAAGACAGCATTTTTACTCAACTGTACTTATACATAATCAAATATTTATATGTTTTCTCGCCTTCTAGACAGATAATCTGTATCAGTTAATGTGTGCATCATTGCAGCTTTGTCTTAATGTATCAGCTTGAAGAAAGCAGTAATGCAATACGCCTGTAATTACCTATCTGTTTTTTTAGAAAAGGTTCTTTTACTTTGATAAGTCAAGGACATTTTGCTGATACTGATAGTTCTAATGCAGGCTCTGGGTTTCATATTGCACATAGTAGTATTTTTATTCAGCATGCGTGTTACTTTTCCTTGAGTAATTTTCATCTACCCACATACACTATAGGAACCTTTTCACCTCTTCTCACCTGTAAGATATTTCACCTGATTTAACCTTGTTCCTAAACCTGTGATCAGTACGGTTTGAGTAGAGATTAGATTTTTCTTTATATAATGTGCTACCCACTCTCCTCTGCTCTCCTGAGGAACCCTTTAGACGACGCTACGATGCGATATTCTCTGAAGGTGATTGGTACTGTGAGCCTGGCCGGTGTCTGGGAATAAGATGAGAGAGGAGGAAGACTGTCTCCACTGGCCTGTGAAATATTCATCAAATGAAGCAGAGGCTGGTAGGAAAGTGTGGCGGGAGATGGAGAGGAGTCCACAGGGGAAACAAAATCATAGTTCAGGAAACACTGGAGGAGGAAAAGAGCAAGGGAGACCAGAGAGGAAGTCAATGTGGGAGGGAAAGAAATATTTCTATTGTGTGGGAACAGGAGGTTAAAATCCCAAACATGATAGATAAAAATTCCCCTCACCTCAGTGGAGGTAGGAGAGAGACTGGCGATGGTTTCCTAGATATATTGAATTCTAACATTTAAAGCCAACGGCTCCTATGTTCTGTTTTCTCCTTTACCTTAAATGTCAGGAGAATCTGCCATCCGACCCGATCGTTATCGCTTCACAGCCCATCCTTAAAGCCTGCACCGCCCCAAGGTGTTTTCCAATAGTCAATGCACTGGACTTGACAGTCTTGAATTGCATGATCAATGCTCACTCATTATTCACTCAGACTTTGACCTCCAGAAAATGTACAGTTACGTTCAGCTACGGTGAAATATTGTATTTCTGAGCCAGGAATCATCAGTATGAGCGAATCATTATCAGTGTGTATTTGGTCATACGTCAAAAAAAAAACAGAAGAACGACAGTTCTGACCTGATGATGGCGCCAGATGAAAAGTACGCCAAAGTTAGAATCCATCCTGAGATGTTATAAATGTGTAGACTAAATTCGGTGAGAATCCATTGACACTTTCACGGCAACTCAAATCATTTAGATATTTCAGCTTGAACCAAACAGGTGTTTTGTCAGTGCATGATCATTTTTGGTCTCTGCATGAAGCCAGTTAATTCCCTATAATCCCCTGCAGAGCCCTGCAGTCCTTCTCTACCAATACATGCCCATCATCTTGACTTCTTTATATTAACAAACACAGAGTCGGGGTCTGATTCCACATTAGACATCATTATTACACACACACTCTGTGCCTCTGGCTTTCAATCCCCTTTCCATAGTTTATTTTCTCTTTGGAGTGGCTCTCTGTTCCACCCAATTAAGGTGGTGACTCAACAATTCATTCAGAAGCGAGTGGAGGATGGGGTTGGTTTGTCTGCAAACATGACATACAGTATCAGTCTGCAGTGGCTATGCAGATTTGTTTCTTTTGTTGTAGCTACACACAGTAAGTCATCTTAAAATGTATGAAGATGTGTCTTTAGCCGGGCAACAAAGGGATCTATCTATTCATTATCTGGGGACTTTTGTACTGTGAGGCATGAGTGCTGACCACCATATTACCATGGCATCCTAATTTGTAGGGACAGCAATGGAAATTAATTGATCATTTAAAATCAACATTTTTTGGAAAGTTCTCATTACTGTGAACCAGAGCGTTATGATATTGCCTGCAGGTGTCCAAAGCACATTTGATCTTATAAATTATGTAACAGCCCTCAAATATGAGCAATTAAAGTATTTTTAATTTGATGGGAAATGAAAGGAGTTTGGATATTTCAAAATAAATACTTAAAATTGTTATATAACACAATTATAATACAAATTACAGGTAACACAGGGACACAGGAGTTTTCTTTGACAGCATCAAGTAGATATTTTAACATTCCAAAAATTGAATGACTATATACAGTTAAGCTGAAGCCATTCCCATAAGCATAATTATTCTTTTTGTAAATTATTATGCTAAGCCAAAATGGAGCACAAAGCACCAACTTACCAATGTAAACTATTTATAAGTCCTGCATATAAAACTTTAACTGAGAGTTCTAAATGTAAATTGAATCTCACTTTGTTGAAAATTGATGGTGTGTCTGATTCATTGCAGTATTGGTAGCCTAGCTGTCACGTAAATGTAGAGAAGTAAAAAAGTAAATTATTTTGTTCTGAAATTATGGGAATTAAAGTACTAATAGCAGTAGTAAATAATTAAAGCACTTACACAAAATTTGGTAATCAAAGTTGTTAAACTGTCACAGCACTTCAGTAAATTTACTTATATTTCACCCCAAGCTGACTCAAATTAATATTAATCCCTTTATTTATTTTTGGAACGTGTATTCATGTATTAGGGGACTCAGTGAAGTGTGACATTCATCTTGAAATCCTTGTTTTTCTATAGTCCTAAACTTCATAATATGCACAACAGCATTCATCAACTGTCGATAGTTAGTGGTGGTCGCCGCAGGCTGCTGTCTGCACATTGCTGTGTTTAAATAGCATTTTGATAGCTAATTAAATGTACAGCGCCAGAAAAAAGAATGCGTTTGCACTTTCCAGAGACGGATCGAAAAACCATCCTCATAAAACAACAGAGCACTAATGGATTGAATTTATCCTGCTGAGACATCTTTTAGTACCTCACAGCTTGTAAGAGTGTGTTACGACTTTGTTACATGGATGGCAAAGTGCATGAATTTGTGAGTCAGATGTTCATTAAAATCAAACGTTGCTTTAAAAATCAGATATGCACAGCTACGCATAATGATTAATAGCAGCAAAGCTCTCCCTGCGCCTTTCAACACATCGCAAATGTGTGAGTGACAGTTTCATTAATCGCCGAGTACTGAACCGCAGTTGGTGAGTAATGTATTTAATTCTGTGGTTAAAATGGGAATTGATTCATTTTTATTATACCTCTAAATAATGGCAAAATAGAAACATATGTGAAATATATACATATTACAATTCACAACTCAGTGGAACTTCCATTGTTAGACGTTTGTAATTCTCAGTCACTGTAACACTTCTAACACTCATCTTCCCTCGTGTTCCTTATGATTTCTGCTGTAGCACAATCATTTATTTAGTCATCATACCAAACAGGACATGCAGCCACAGTATGCATGCTGTGCAGAGTTTGTGCATGATACATATTTAATGTTGTTTTTGTTGTACCATCAACCATTCAAAAAGAGATTGGAAACATCTCTTACCTGACATCACCTCACATCTGCATATTGATCGGTTGCGGGTGAACATTGTGTTGCCATTGTGCACATCTGATATCTCATGTAAGGACTGATTTATTTATAAGGTACAGTAAGTGCAGCCACTGTATGATCTGACACGTTTATGCTTTCATTTGTGGAGAAAGGGCAGCGCCTTCCCCACAGCAAGACTTTTCTCGTACAGATGTTTATTTAGCCTCACTGTCTGTTATCAGCATATGTGGATCAATGTGCAGTAAGGGCTTTTTTGCAATCGTGCTAGTTGTTGAGCAGGAATATTGTTCTGTCAGTTGACAGTCTACTAAATCAGTTCTGATGTCAGAAATGTGTGGGAGGAAGGGATTTCACTGTGAAACCCTTCTGAAGTATAAGAGAACTACTGACTTGACTAGCCTGTCTACTGTCATGTTACCTTGTCTACTTGAAACAAACATTTCTCCTCATAAAAAGATTCACTTATTATTCCCACTTTTATTAATGATCTGCCATGTCCTTTATTTGCCTTCTGTGATCGTGCAGAATGTTTTTTTTTCCCAGCTCAGACTGATGTTTGCTTCTGCAATCAGCAGACTCTACATGATAGATGGCTGAAATGTTTAGTCTGCCCTCGGCAGTACCCAGACTCTCCCTCTCAACAATTGCTTGGTTTGTTTGTTCTCTCTAATCATAGATATGTCATTCTGTGCTATAATGCTGAACAATAGCCTGCGCCAAGCACTAGAAGCTAAACCTCCTCCCTCTCGCTCTCTCTAAACGTCTCTCTCTTTCACTTCGCGCCCCTGCTCTCCATTACTCCTTGCTCTCCCACTCTCACTCACTGTCCTTGCATGGGTCACATGACTCATACAAGACCATATGCTCTAATGCAAGAGCACCTCTTTGCTGAAGAAAGCAATTTAACATTTGTGACTTGGCTTTCCTGAAAGATTAAGGCTAAATTCCTCCTGGCTGGGATGCATGTTCTCCATGGTAACGTCAGCTTCATTATAAGAGTCAGGACTGTGCGAGGGAATGTTTAATCACCAACAGGCCAGTCTCCATCACCTTACTGGGTTGATTGTGTAACCCACATACCCACACGAATATCTCTTCGTTTTTTTTTCCTCATTAACTCTTCTCTCCACTTGTCATACTGCCCCCTCCCCACCCCCCATGTTCTTTTTCACACGCACGCACACACACACACAACACACACACACACACACACACACACACACACACACTTACCAGAGACTAACACTGACCCCCAGTGGAAACCCACTGTTACGATTTCTAACATGATGAGATAGCGCTTGACCTTAAAGCAACTTTGCATAGTGGTGAAATGTAGATCCTGTCGTAGCCAGATCTGTTTTATACTAATGTGTCACTATATTTCAGAGGCAAATATTGTACTTTGAAGATTAGCATTTTATATCAAAAACATAAGCCTACAACTGGTTTGAAATCTATTGTAAAAAAAATAAAATTAAGTTTTGGTCTCTCATGTGTCCCAGGTCTTCACTCGCTATGGCAAGTGTTATACCTTCAACGCAGGTGGTGATGGACGCCCTCCCCTTATCACTACCAAGGGAGGTATGGGTAATGGACTTGAGCTTATGCTTGACATTCAGCAGGATGAATATCTGCCAGTCTGGGGGGAAACAGGTAAGAAGAACATCATTTACTCAGCTTAAATCTGATTATCTATCCCACTCCAGCCGAGAGTGTGGGCGTTTGATGCTTAGTATGTGTGCTCTCGTTGTGTGGTTACAAATCCCAAAAAAAAAGGTGTGAGATTCCGAAAGAAACCACTTCCAGGTATCTAGATTTATTAGAGACTTAACTTCACAGTGTGTTACACTGATATTGTCCTTTTAATCTTCCTGCAGATGAGACATCATTTGAAGCCGGGGTGAAAGTTCAGCTCCATAGTCAGGATGAGCCATCTTTCATTGACCAGCTCGGGTTTGGAGTGGCACCCGGCTTCCAGACATTTGTTTCCTGCCAAGAACAAAGGGTAAATATCTTTGTTTGCAGTATTTGGTCAATCGCAACTTTGTCCATCAATTCAACATACTCACCGATTTTAATCAGATCTGTTATGTTATATAATATGCATGGCTGGAACGTATCAGTACCAGTAAATACAACGGTTGATGAGTTGCATCCTTGCAGCTAATATATCTTCCGCCACCTTGGGGAGACTGCAAGGTGACGCCCATGGATTCAGACTTCTTTGAGAGTTACAGCATCACCGCTTGTCGCATCGACTGTGAAACACGCTACCTGGTGGACAACTGCAACTGTCGCATGGTGCACATGCCTGGTAAGAAGCCACACTTACTGTATGTTGAGTTAGAGTTATATCAATTGTAATGTAAAGAAGAATTACTGTGGACATTTCATCAAGGAAATACAAGAAGGAATGAATTGATATGAATATGCGTTGCACTGGCTGCAGGTGATGCACCATACTGCACCCCCGAGCTGTACAAAGAATGTGCTGATCCAGCTCTTGGTAAGAAAGTCTTTGTCCATGTATGTTCTGAATATTGAGGAACTCCAAAGCTGACAACAAATATGCACACGTGTGCATTATTACTCTGATCTGTTCCAAAGGTCACGCTGAGCTCTGCTTCCGTTTTCCTCAGATTTCCTGGTGGAAAGAGACAATGATTTCTGTGTTTGTGAGACACCATGCAACATGACCCGATACAGCAAAGAGCTGTCGTTTGTCAAGATCCCTAGCAAGGCATCTGCAAAATATCTTGCAAAGAAATACAACAAGTCTGAGCAGTACATTAAGTAAGTAGAATATACTTATATATATATACTCTGTGTGTGTGTGTGTGTGTGTGTGTGTGTGTGTGTGTGTGTGTGTGTGTGTGTGTGTGTGTGTGTGTGATAAATCTCTGTAGTTAACTGTTTATATATAACTAACATTATAAACAGCTACAATAATATTGTATATGACTATTAATATATAATAATAATAATAATGTTTTATTGTTCCATAATATGCTATTATTTTTATTGCAAATAATTTTTAATAGGAAGAACTGTATTAATAATTATAATCTGACTAATTATCTGACTAATTTTGTCTCCACAGGGAGAATATTCTTGTTTTAGACATCTTTTTTGAGGCTCTCAACTATGAGACTATTGAACAAAAAAAGGCTTATGAGGTTGCTGGACTTTTAGGTACATTTGAATTGACTGCTAACATATACATGGATGAGTTTGCTTTTCTTTTTTAGGTTAATGACTCTAATTTCTCTTGATATGATTTTTTATTACAGGTGATATTGGTGGTCAAATGGGACTTTTCATTGGGGCAAGCATACTCACTATTCTGGAGCTATTTGACTACTTTTATGAGGTGAGAATTTGCTAGGGAAGCATTTGATTGTAGTAAAACTGGTGCAGAAAGTATTTAATTAATTCACAGCCTTAGTTACCACTGTGGATAATGAGGCCATGTCATTTGTAATTATCCAGGGAATTTTAACTGGAGAGTTCATTTTTTTTCATGTAAAGACGAACAAACGCTCATGTTATTGAGTGTTAAGGGAATAATAGTGATTGGAGTGACCTGATCTCTTTTTTCCTCAGGTGATTAAGTACAAGCTGTGTCGCTGCTCCAATCGGAAGCACAATGACAACGACCAGGGAACAGTCCTGAGTCTGGATGATGTCAAGTGTCACGTCAGTAACTTTCATTAGGCCTCTGCAGTTGGAAGGAGGAGGCACTCACTTGTCTATGAGCAGCTTTATGAACTTTGTTCAAGTAGCTTACTGGAGGACGTTTCCGAACTGTGTGAAAGTTTACTTGTGGCAAGGTGGAATTATGTGGCTAAAGTAGGCAGAAGCCGTACACAGCAGTATAGCAGACTCAACATGTGATGAGTTCACTAAAGTTAGATTAACTGCATGGTCATCTGTAAACAGCCTTTAAAGACATAGTAACAGATAGTAAGCAAATGAAGGCATGAAATATACAAAGGATTATAAAAAACATCCAGCTGTGTGTTGTGTCTTATCAGTTTGAGGGAGTTTTCTTTTTGTAAAATAATTTATGTAATAATTTGTTTCACTCACAACATTTGGTTTGTCTACAATTATGCATGTCACCACTATATGTATTTTTCAACTTTGAACTTTAACCCTTTATATAAAAGGTCTGAAAAATTCTAATTATTTTAAAAGAAAAGCATTCACACAAAGATTATTCACGTGGCATTTTTTGATTTTTCACCTTGACGTAAACTCTAAACACTTAACTCTACTTTTCCTGTTATTAATATCAAAGATTCTAGAAATTCTAGAAATTTCAACATATATAGAAATATAGTAGACTGGTATTCACTGGTTTGTCTTTATCACTCAATTTTTTTTAAATACTTTTCCAATACACCAATATTTTTTATTAGTTTTTTAAGACATTAAATCTTATCATATGATTGTCTTTGTTAAATCCTGTACATTTTGTCATTGTACTGTTACTACCTCATCTTGCAGGAAGGCAGTGTCATGAAGACTTTGTGAGCTGGTTGTCATCATCATGTTCAGGTTTACTGACACACTAACATGGCTTAGTTTTTCTACTATTATTTCAACGTATGATGATCAACATAATAGAAACACCAGTTATTTTCAATAAACTGACTCAGAAGGCAAAAGAAATTAGAGAAATAAATTGAATGGACGCAAATCAGACTGGTAATAAATATTTTAAAGCTCTTATTCATGTTAGACAGGTATGGCATACTGTAAAATTCTACTTCAAGTTCCCTGTCAATGACAATCACTGCACAGTATACTGTAGACTTTCGAAAAATACGAAAAAAAAAATGAAAAGAAAATGTTGTTGGCAGGAGTATAAAACAGACTGTGCCAAACAAAGTGTGTGTGCACACATACACACATGCGTGGTTTCAGTGTTAGCAACGACTTATCTTAAAATCGACTCGCTTTAAGTCCCAACTCTATGTTGTTCTCAGCATAGTGTGTAGTTGTGTTATTATCAAACACAATCATACCGTGAGCTGTAATTTAAGTTTGTAAATATAGAAATGACAGTGAATAATAATAATCGTAGTGTATTTGCATAGTCTTACCTGTCTAATATTGTACTTGATATATTTATTCACTTAAGCTGTGTATCGCAACTTGATTTTGTGTACATAATGTGAAATTATTTATTTCGGAAAACTATATTTGTCAAACACAATATTCAGGTCATTTCATGTTTGTACTGCTACAATCAAGTAAGCTAATTCCCTTGTAATCATCAGAAAAGTATAGAGGACAGCAAGATTGCTGTTTTGCAGGGTCCACTGCATGAGGTCATGCATCTTAAAAAAAATGTCCTCTGGCCGCCATGCTAACAATTTTTGTTATATTTGTGCCTCCATTTAAAATTTTCCAATTTTTGTTAAATATATGGAAGAATGGTTATTTAGTCTGTTGATGTATAGTTATATAATTAAATTAATGGAGTTGTAATATGAACGATTAAATGCTTCGTGCATCTTTTGTTTTCTTGATGCCGTTCTGTGTCTGTTGTGGGATAAAGATGTAGTATTGGATTAATACAAAAGAGAAGGAACTGATTTCCTTTCACAGAAGCTTTCTTTGTGCCCAAGGTGCAATTCATGAAATTTCCCCCCCAGATGGGACTCACACCCACCATCCCTGGTCTAGGAGGCCAGTGCCTTATCCATTAGGCCACTGGGGCCCTGCAGCACTGTACTATACACATCCACTTGTTTACTGGACGCCAATGCTTGTGCTTAACTTGTGGTCCAGTGTGAAATTTTGTGCAAAAATTAAGGATAAATCATAAATCAAGACACTTGGGAGCAACCTGACATTTCCTCTACTGCCACAATGCAGCTGACGTTTTAAGTTAAGAAGTCTTTTTAAGTATTGTTATGATTGTGACTAGTTTGTATGGACATTGTCAGGAAGAAATAATTGTAGCCTTTTGCAAAACTAATGCTATTGCCTATATTAAAATGTTGTTGCTGCTGTTTGACTAAAAGCAGCACAGAAATAAAAGGCATGGCTGTATTGCATTAAAACCATTAAATCCAAGTCTGGACGTTTTTAAAACTCATAACTGTATGTGTTAACACAGAAAACATTTATCCCACATAGTACTGAAGGTTATGTTATCTCTCGATTTTAGACAATCACAAAATCACAAATGTAATCGTCAACATGCTAGATGTGTGTACAAGTGCAAACAGCTTACTAAAAAATAACTAACAATCAGTGAGTGCTGAATAAATGTAAAACTCAAAAGGGATACTACAAAGAGGAACTATTTATGGCACATAGAAATTTGTAATACTGATACTTTTGGTGGACACTTCTCAGCAGAATAAGCCTAATTTTGAATTTGTGTCTACCCACAGACACCACACTGCTGAATCTTAAGTTTAGTTCCTTCCTCTGCCCCCTCCTCTGTTTGCTGTCCAACTGTTGCACAATAAGGTCCCTTTTATTTGAATTTGTCAGACCAAGTACTTTCTGCCGGAATGATCCAGAATGACTGCATGCTCTTGTGACTTTTAATGTGGTGGCTTTTGTTTTGCACTGTGAAAAATTCAACACAACAATCATCCAACAGGCGAAGCAGAACATCCAGTCAGTATAAATGTTTGTAATGGGTACTTGTCAGGCAAGTCCTTGTGCCTTATAGATGATCTTTTATTAAAGTTAAGTAGCAACACCATCTATTCTATTAATTTCGATACTGTGGCTTTCCTCATTTTGTTAAAGAAATGTATGATTAGATGATTAGATTTAAGATGTTTGTCATTTTTATGAAGCTACTTGAGAAATGGGTGTGTTCTTATGGTGGTGTGCTATACTGGTTTGATTAGTACTTACCAGGAATATTTACTTTTGTTAGCTTAGGCATTTTTTGCTCACAGGTGTTAAATACTGATAGTTTTCCTGAAGGCAGCATCTGAGGTCATGTTCTATTTTCTTCACACATACTCTCTCATGACAAGATTGTGACTCACCATAATGTGAGCCAACACTGTTAAACACATAATCCACAACTTTGCAACTCTCTTGTTCTTCTCCCTTCGTTGGTCCCAGTATCTAGCAATGCCTGTCTGTTTCATGACAAATTTGTTTTTACTTTGGGAACCTTGTTGCGATAACCTTCTCTGTCGGTGCATGGTATGCAAATGGAAATGCATTGCAGACAGAGTTCAAGGAATCACTGATGAGATGTGACTGGTGATAAAATAAGTACTCGACACTTTATATTTTAATATTGGATTAGTGTCATTTATGCATCAATCTGGGCAAATATATTAAAATTAAATCTGCTTTAACATTATGTACATACCTTATGTATGTTATTTGTGTAAAAAATGCTCAATAGG
Organism: Trinectes maculatus; assembly: GCA_016785345.1. Classification (NCBI taxonomy): domain Eukaryota; kingdom Metazoa; phylum Chordata; class Actinopteri; order Pleuronectiformes; family Achiridae; genus Trinectes; species Trinectes maculatus. Next base: position 37,176 of record JAFBJQ010005457.1, read on the forward strand.
TATTTTGTAAAATAATAATGTTTTATATTGTGTATTTGTATATTTGTGTTACTTGTGTTAAGAAATGTAACAAAGTAAATTTAGATATATAATATGTAGATATTACATAATTAGAGTTGCCATAAACAGTCCTGATAATCATCAAAGGTTTGTTGCGGGGCCCTTATAAGAATAAAGTTTCTTTATTTCCCCAGAGGGCAAGACACCTACCAGTACTCAGCTAACGTAACTAAACATGTTTACACTAGCACACACAAGTAAATAGAGTACATAGCGTCTATAGGAAGCGTGTTATAATTCACTTGATTAAAGCCCTGTTTTAAAGAATCAATAAAATAAACTTAGTCAAGTCAATACGCTTCCGCAATAGGGTCAAGACTTTTGCCCCATTTACTTTGAGTTCTCGGTATTAACAGCCAGATAAAATGAATGGCCGGGGAGAGTCTCCCCTCTGACAGGCCAATCACATCAGCCCTCTGCTTACACTGTGCGCTGCTTGCGTAACCTCACTGCGGGTCCGCAGCAGCAAGCAGGACAGGTTCTCCGCTACTCACCGCTTTAACCCTTCACTATGGCAGCTCCGAAGAAAGTCTGCATCATCGGCTCTGGAAATTGGTAAACATTGTGTGGATTTACCGAAATCGCGTTTTGAAAACGTGATCGACTTTACAGCAGGTTGTTAATCTGTTTAGGTTACAGAGCGCACGTCAACACGGTCAGTGTTGCTAGCCAACCTAGCATTGGAAAACAGTCAGCCAACGTTAACTAGCTTCATTCCACGTTGTAATGCTAGGGAATGCTGAAATGTTGGGCTTTAGCAGATATTTATCATTTCGTCAGACGGAAAAAAATACTGTTTATCCTTGCTTTTAATCGTACGCTAAGAAACTAGCTAGAAAACTACCCCCATTCATGTAGCATGATTGTGTCAGCAAAAACAAGTGCAGGGTGTATTCTTACTACTATTTCAAAGCCGTTCACATAACGACCATTTGCAATGGACATAGCTTAAGTCGTGCGATCAGCAGCCACCGACTTGTGCTTTTCTTTTGATGAAACCAAATTCTTAACACTCTCCATATGTCAGTTAAAAGTAATCCCCTAAGGGCATGCCCATGCACACTGTTGCCACGCACACTGTTGCATTCAGTATTGTAGAAACTGGAAACAATTCAGTTTTAAAGTTTATGTTTTTTATGGCAAGTAGATGTTTTAGCACGACAACGCCTGACAATTATGTTAAACATCTGCCCAACCCTTGACTAAACGGACCTAAAATCAACAAAATTTACAATTGAGTTTTGTGCAGCGTTGTCTCTGCTGTAAGTGAAAACAGAAGTCTGCTTAAAGAGAGACCTGTACAGAATAATCATGAACAGTTTATATATGATCAGCTGGATAGATATAAATACATAGTGGTAGTCATTGATGCAGATATGTAGAAAACATGAAGGGCCACAAATAGTAATCAGACCAGCTCTCACTTGATAGTAATAGCTTGATAAGATTATAGGAGAATCACTGGGTGCTGGATATGAAGTGGATCTCGAATGGGAACTCACGAGCCGGTTGCTTCCTGATTTCACAAACAGAAATGTAGTTTGAATTCATGTGTTGGTTTGTAAAATAAAAATGTTTTCTACTTTTTTTGTACAGGGGTTCTGCCATTGCCAAAATAGTGGGTGCCAATGTTGCTCAGAATTCAAAATTTGACAACACTGTGAAAATGTGGGTGTATGAGGAAATGGTCAATGGGCGCAAACTGACTGAAATAATCAACACTGACCATGAAAATGTGAAGTACCTTCCAGGCCACAAGTTACCAGCAAATGTGGTAAGAAGCTGTTTCTTATCACAATAGTGCAAATGATATTCTACTCACAAAATAGTTATTATTTGGCATCGTTGCATACATAAATATTTTTAGTATTATTAGTCTTTATTTGTGAATTAAACTATTGCAGTATTTTTTTCTACATATGATCCCTCCGGAGGTGGTTACATCAGCTTTGAAATGAGTTGCGTCAGATAGTAATGCATGTCAAATCTCTCACAAATCCTTCTCACCCCTCACCCCTCACCCGCCCATCAGCTGGCTGTCCCAGACCTAGTGGAGGCGTCCAATGATGCAGACATCTTGGTGTTTGTCATCCCACACCAGTTTATTGGGAAAATCTGCGACACCATGAAGGGGAAGATAAAGAATGAGGCGCTTGGGATTTCCCTCATCAAGGTTCGACTCGGCATTCTTTTGCAACCTGAAGAGACAGAGACTGTCTCCAAAATCCAGAGACTAACATTTGGACTGTTGAATACCAAAGGCTGATATAGTCGTGCACTGTGGTCTTTGACCCAAAAACCTTGGTGTGGTCTGTAATTATGTGTAAGTGTAATTATGCTGTTTGTTTTTTGTTTTTGTTCTATCAGGGTGTAGACGAGGGGCCTGATGGACTTAAACTCATCTCTGATGTGATCCAAGAAAAACTTGGTATCAGCATGAGTGTGCTGATGGGGGCCAACATTGCCAATGAGGTTGCTGATGAGAAATTTTGTGAGACCACAATTGGTAAGTCTAGTGGCTGTATTTTATTTTTTTTTTTACAAGCATATCTGTAATTTATTTAACCTTATATAGGGCAAGTGTCTAGTGGGCAGAACACGTCACAGTTCTGTCTTCCAATGACCTAATGTTCTATAAAGTTATAATTTGTATGTTGTGATGTTCTAAAATACATCCTCCTTTCACCACATTTCTGTTCTTGTATTTTTTATTCATACACTTCTTGGAAAATTTTGAAAAATGTCACAGAAGTAATTAAGTCTTGTTATGTCCTCCAATAACACTCTTTGAATTTCTAAGTCTAGTATAGTGCCCTATAACGGATTAAGCACCTTTTTTTAAAAATAAAATGTTAATCATTCCATAAAAAGGTCATACTTAGATACAGATTTTAATGTTTTAAATCAGAAGGTTTAAGCTTTGAAACAGGAAACATGTTTATGTTCTTGAGTTTTGCACATCGTCAGATTGGGGGTGGACTTTTAATCTACTTTGTAGGTAATGTGTAAGTGATGAAGTGGGCTAATTCAGTTTGACTGATGCTGTCTCCCTTTTTTTGGCTGCACAAGAAAGCAACAGGCTTTAAGGGATTTATCATTAATGTACAGAAATAAGAGGCTTTTGAGTATTATAGCCGATCTCTAAAAGATGCAGAGTAAGTGTTTTAACTGTAAGTCATGATATAATTCTACCTATATTTGAATGAAATATATTTGCAAAATAAGTTATGAGACATGTAGAGATATTCCAAGGTATCCTGTTTCTTTTTCTGCTTTCAGGATGTAAGAATAAAAGCCATGGTGGTCTCCTGAAGGAACTCATGCAGACCAGCAACTTCCGAGTGACTGTCGTAGAGGAGTCTGATGTTGTGGAAATCTGTGGAGCCTTAAAGGTGAGTTTAAAAAAAAAAGCCAACCTGTCTTCAATTTCACAAATGTGAACGTCTATTATTCTATTATTATTACTTCAATTATGCTGTGAGCGAAATGTCCCTAAAGAGGGAAAACAGAAAAAAAGGCTAAATCCATTGCAGGTACATGGTTATGCAGCAGCATATTATGACGTTTTTTGGTCATTGTGGAAGACATATTGTAGTATACAATGTTTTTTCAACATATTGACAACATACTATATATATATAGTACTATATACTATGACGGTTTTTCATTATTCGTAATGGCATACTGTAATATGACTGATTTTGGATGAAATACTATATTGTGGCATTATTTTGTCGTTATAGTATACTATAACTTTTTTGGTAATTTCAAAAAAAGAAACATACTACACTATGAGGTTTTGTCAAATTTTTGGAAGACATACTTCACTGTGACGTTTTGGTCAAGTTTTGGCTGACATACTATACTATTACATTTTTGTTATAATATAGAAACAATGTCTATACTTTGACGTTATATATACTATACTAATGCCGTTTCTCTGAAATTTTGGACGACATACTATACTATGACGTTTTCATCAATTTTTGGGGTGACATACTATACTATGACATATTGGTCATTTTTTTCAAAAAGTCATAATATAGTATAATGTCAAAATGGTCAATTTTTGAACGTTAAATTATACTAAAACGTTTTGGTCAATTTATGGACATTATACTATGCGATGATGTTTTGGTCAATTACTGGACGACATACTATGCTTTGGTCAATTTTCGGACAGCACACTATAATACAGTATGACGTTTTGGTACATTTTTGGACGACATTCTATACTATGATGTTTTTGTGAAAGTTTGAACAACATACTATACGATGACGTATGGCTCATTTGGACATTATAATATACTATGATGTTTTGGTCAATTTTTGGACGTTAAATTATACTGTGACGACTTTTTTTTGGACGACATACTACACTACACTTACACAACGTTATCATGAAATTTTGAACAACATACTATATATACTACAACGTTTTGGTCAATTTTTGGAAGACATTCTATTCTCTGATGTTTTTGCGTCATTTTGGACGATATGTTATACTTTTCAACATTTTGTATGTCATATTTCTTTTGGATAACATTTCAGCAAAGTTTTCTTCAGGCTCAGCATTCATACTTAATTTTTTTTAGGAAACGCTTTTTTTTAATGATTGATTTTTTTTTTTACAAGCGACTGTATTTGCTTTAATTGCACTCTTAATTACTTCCAATTTTGTTTGTATAACTGCATCACTACAATACAGTTACAATACAGTTGTTACTTTTTTCTGTATTAATCTGGAAAAAACAGTCTCAACATGCCACAAAGTTACATTTATTATCATTTAATACCAACGTAAAACATGTTCATGTTCATTTATGAAATACCATAGTATTGTTGCTATCCCTCAGGTAGACAAGACCCAGGTCTCTCTTGCACTTGCATTCTTTGCTCATGTTTATTTCTTTTTTATCCGTTCTTTCAGAACATTGTTGCAGTCGGGGCAGGTTTCTGTGATGGTCTGGGATTTGGGGACAATACAAAAGCAGCAGTGATTAGACTGGGGCTGATGGAAATGATTGCCTTTGCGCGCATTTTCTGCACAGCTGGACGCGTGTCCTCCGCAACCTTCTTGGAGAGCTGCGGCGTTGCTGACCTCATCACTACCTGCTATGGTGGCCGCAACCGCAAAGTAGCTGAGGCTTTTGTGAAAACTGGGAAGGTAAGAACCTTAGATTTTCTTCAACCTGTTTACTGTGGTGGCCAAAACACTTGACACATTTAGAACAAATGAAATATATTCAAAGGACTCACTTCATCTGATATTTGTTGTGCTCAGAGCAGCTGAATGTTTCATGAACAGATTTCAGATCTGTCAGGTCCAATAATTTTGGCCACCACTGTATGCAAATTACATAGTGCAGTATATTTTAATAATAATGAATAATAACAAACATGAGAGTTAAAAAGGAAATTAAAAATAATAAACATGAGCATCTTCACGTAGTCTAACAGAATGTCACTTTATTTGGATCATTATTGAAATTATGTGGTATGTGAGTGGTGGCCATGTGTTCACACTACGATCTGTAATGTTTTTTTCTTGTCTTTTCTCTGTTTCTCAGTCCATTGAGGAGCTGGAGAAAGAGATGCTAAATGGTCAGAAGCTGCAGGGACCAGCAACAGCAGCTGAGGTTTATATAATTCTCAAGCACAAAAACTTAATTGACAAGTAAGTCAAGCAGGAACACAACAAACAGTACCATGCCATCAACAAATAGAAGCAACCCTAAGTAAATGTTGAACACAGTGACTTTTAATTTTGACTCTGAACAGTGCCTTCCCTTCTTTCAGGTTTCCACTGTTCAATGCAGTGTATCAGATCTGCTACCAGGGCCATCCAGTCACAGAGTTCATAAGCTGTTTGCAGAACCACCCAGAGCACATGTGAAAGAAAAACCAAACCGACCAAGTGCCTTCTAAATGGAGAACATCACTGTTCTTCGTGTCAGAAACAGATGAAGGATGATCCATCACTCCACAGCTTTCATATAACTTCCCTCTATAACTTCCCTCATGTTCGTGAGTGGAATCCACATTCACCTGTCAAAGGTTGTATAATGTGTATGACCAGCTCAAGTTCAACAACTTTGTTCTTAACATTAAGGATTTTGACATTTGACATTTTTAAGGTCTTTCTTTACTTTCTAGCTTATACTTAAATTTGAAGGATAATTATGGTAATGGTCCAAGACTTTTTCTTTCCAGGTGAAAATCAGAATGTATGCTGTCTGGGTTTTTTGCAAACAGCCAGGTCACAACACTAATACTAAGTCAGTGCAATACAATAGAACGTGTTATGATTAACTTGTTTCTTTGTGGACACTCCCAAGCCATTCAGTTACCATACTAACACCATACATGTAGATTTTCACAGAACCAAGAATCAGTGCATGACATCTCAATTCAAATTTGCAATGCCGTCCAGAGATTGCCATGCCTATCAAGCTATCAAATCATCAATGTAATACCTCATTTTGTGTCTTCTGATTCACTGACATTTCCTGACTTGTACTGTATTAACAGACTGTTGATCGCACAGCAGCTTTTTTTTTAAATATAAAAATGCAAGTGCCTTCAGATGCACAGTTGCTTGACCAGTCTTGACCTTCGTCTTTTTAGTTTTGGTCAAAACAGAAACTTAACCACTTTACCACCTGAGAACAGTATGATTATTGTCAGTGAATAAATTGTTTCGTCAAATCGTTGCCAGAATCTTGTTTTACTAATGTTGCTGTAATATTCTGATTTAAATAGTTTGCCTACATGCGGCTCACTATATGCATATATGCATAAATATGCGTATAGGGGTGATGTGTGTGTGTGTGTGTGTGTGTGTATATATATATATATATATATATATATAATACAGACCCTTTCCAAAAAATTAGAATATCATGGAAAAGTTGTTTAATTTCCATAATTCCATTCAAAAAGTTAAACTTTCATAGATTATAGATTCAGGGCCCACAATTTAAACGATTTGAAGTGTTTATTTGTTTATTTTTACATAATTTGGACTTCCAGCTCATAAAACCCACGAAAACAGGAATTCAAAAAATTTTAAATTCATCCCAAATTTTGCAGGGCATAAATGTTTTAAACTGAGTGTCACACACTAATCATCTACTAAACTCAAAGCACCTACCCCAGGTTTCCCCAAGTGTCATTAAATTGCTTCAGTTTGATTCAGTTGTCTCTGTCCAGTTCAATATGGGTAAGACTGCAGACTTAACCACTGGCCAGAAGACCATCATGGATACTCTCCATAGGATGGGTAAGCCACAAAAGCTAAGGAGGCTGGCTGTTCACAGAGTGCTGTGTCCAAGCATATCAATGGGAAGTCTAGTGGAAGGGCAAAATGTGGCAGGAGAAGATGCACCAGCAAAAGAGATGACCGTGCACTTCAGCGGATTATCAAATGGAGAAGATTCACGAATCTGGCAGAGATCCA
>JAFBJQ010005471.1:0-13563 GCA_016785345.1 Trinectes maculatus
AGAAAACTCCCACCATCATTCAAACATCAGAGCTACTCAACAAATGTTTGACACAGAACAACTGTATAATTGCAGTGGTGCGGCTGCTCGCTCACTTCTAAAATCCATATTTAACAGGAAAAGAAAAAGAAACGCTGAAACATTATGTACATTTGATAAAGCGTTGTTACACTTTGTAACATGCTCTGATGTCTTTAAATAAGCGTCCAAGAATGCCCTCCTTGTGCTCTTTTCCAAGCCAGTGATTCCACTCGATGAACCTTAAATTCATCTTCAGGCCTGCCTCTAACAAGTTGCCCCGGTATCGGTAGATGTCCTCTTTGTAACTCCGCCATGGCCGTTCAATGTGCTGTGTATGAGCACCTGTCCCAGGGTGGACAAAATATCTTCTGTGATTCACCTGATAGTGAACGTAACCTTGATTGGACAATCTATTGTAGGCCGTCCAACAATCACTTATCACTTCACTACCCGGTCTAATATATCTTTGTATTATTGGCAGTAATTGCCTCCTTTTTGACCAATTTCAGGATGGGACGTCGGCTGGACCTCTTCACCTGTGCAAGCTACGAAAATTAAACTTTCCCACTCCCCTTCTGAAGATCCCACAATGCAAGTGGAAGTTGATGGTAAAACAATTTCATCTGTGCTTGTAAAAGATAAAATATGCACCCCCACTCATGGTGTAACTGTCATGGGAGTAGCAGGCACACCTTTAACAGAGCCCCTTTCTGAGAAAGCTAATGTGACAGTGTTAGGATCAGATATACAACATTCATTTCTGATTTCTGAAAATTCCCCTTTGAGTTTGCTTGGACGTGATTTGTTATGTAAATTGCATGCAACCATTACTTGTACTCCTGAAGGATTGTCTCTATCTGTTCCTGATGACAGGGTGTTACCAGCAGTCCAGGCCCTACCTGAGACTCATTTCAGATACTGCTGGGCCTTTCCAGAGTTTGATATGGCAGATTTGTTCAACATAGCAAATATTCAACATATTGCTAAAACGTCTCCATCTTGTGCATCTATCAATCAATCAAATTCAATCAAATTTTATTTGTATAGCCCATATTCACAAATTGCAATTTGCCTCATAGGGCTTTAACAAAGAGTACAGGGTATGTAGTGAAGCTAATATGGGCTGCATTTTGAACAAGCTGCAGGCTTTTTAAGGACTTACTGCTGCAGCCTGATAGTAATGAGTTACAGTAGTCAAGCCTGGACGTGACAAAGGCGTGGATTAATTTTTTGACATCTTCAAGAGACAGGATATGTCTGATTTTTGCTATATTGCGTAGGTGAAAAAAGGCAGTTCTCGAAGTCTGTTTTATGTGAGAATCGAGTGATAAATCAGAATCAAATATAACTCCCAGATTCCTGGCCGTTTCACTGGGAGCAAGGACTATGCCATCTAGACTGGCTATATAATTAGATAATGATTCTCTAAGGTGTCTAGGACCATGTACTAAAATTTCAGTTTTGTCTGCATTTAATAATAGAACATTTTGGCTCATCCAGGTTTTAATGTCTTTGAGACATGCATGGAGTCTAAGTAGTTGATTAGTTTCATTTGGTTTCATTGAAATATACAACTGAGTGCCATCTGCATAAAAATGGAGATTTAAAGAGTGTGTTCTAATGATGTTTCCTAGTGGCAACATGTATGACATAAATAACATTGGGCCAAGCACAGAGTCTTGAGGAACTCCATAGCTGACTTGTACGTATTGTGACAACTTATCATTAATTTGTACAAACTGATGTCTGTTTGATAAATAGGAGCTAAACCAATTTAGGGCAATTCCTGTTATGCCAATTAAGTGTTCGAGCCTATGAAGAAGGATGTGGTGGTCAACAGTATCAAAAGGCTGCACTAAGATCTAAGAGAACCAGAAAAGAGATAAATCCTTTTTCTGAAGCCATGAGTAGGTCGTTTGAGACTTTTGCACAAGCTGTCTCAGTGCTATGATGAACTCTGAACCCTGACTGAACGTCCTCATATAGACTATTGGTGTGAAGAAAATCATTTAACTGATTGGTGACAACCCTCTCAAGGATTTTTGAGAGAAAGGGAAGGTTGGATATTGGCCTGTAGTTATTTAAAACTTTTGGGTCCAGACTTGGTTTCTTGAGGAGATGTTTAATTACAGCTACTTTAAAAAATTGTGGTACATAGCCAGATGACAGTGACAGATTAATTATATATAGTAAATGACTGTCCAATAGAGGAAGAAATTCTTTAGTTTCTTTTGTTGGGATGGGGTTTAGAAGAGAGGTTATTGCTTTAGATGTAGAAAATTTTTAGCTGACTATGGTCAATTTGGGTAAAGAAGTCTATGTATGCTGCGCTTGCTATTTCTGTTTGCACGGATAAGTCACTATTTAGTATAGTTTGGGGGTGGTGTATTTTCTCCCTAATACTTGTAATTTTATCATTAAGAAATTTATAAAATAGTGTGGAATGCTCTGATCAATAGAGCTGTTGCTTCCAGTCAGCCTGCTTCTAGTCAGCCTGGCTACAGTGCTGAAAAGAAACCTTGGATTATGTTTGTTGTCTTCAATTAACGACGAGTAATAGGCAGCTCTGGCATGCGGAGTGCCTTCTTATAAGATTTAAAGCTGTTTTTCCAGGCTATGTAGTTCTCCTCATGTTTGGTGGAGCGCTACTTTCTTTCTAATTTTCTTGACACCTGTTTTAGCTTGTGTGTGTCAGAATTAAACCAGGGCGCTTGTTTGTTTTGTTTGATGAGTTTTTTCTTAAGGAGCGCAATTGAGTCAAGAGCTGATCGCAATGATTTGGTTGTGCTATTGACAAAATTATCGATCTGGTAAGAATTAAAACCAGTTATGGACTCTGCATCATGAGGCTGTGGTAGTGACTTCAACGTTAATGGGATAATTTCCTTAAATTTAGCCACAGCACTGTCAGTCAGGCATCTTGAGAGAGAGATTTTGGTTAAAGGCCTGTGGTCCAATAATAGAACCTCAAAGGTTAATAAGCTATGATCTGATAAAAGGGGATTTTGTGGAAGCACTAACAATTGTTCAATATTGATGCCATATGCAAGAACTAAGTCAAGGGTGTGGTTAAAGCAGTGGGTTGGTTGGTTCACACATTGACTGAAACCAACAGAGTCTAATATTGAATTTAAATGCAGCGGTTAGGCTGTCACTTTCAGTGTCCACATAAATATTAAAGTCACCGACTATAATGACTTTGTCTGTTTTAAGGACTAAATTAGATAGGAACTATGAGAATTCTGTTAAAAACTCAGAATAGGACCCAGGAGCACGGTAAACTACCACAAATATAACTGGCTGTAATGTTTTCCATGTTGGCTGGGATAGACTGAGGACGAGGCTTTCAAATGAGTTAAAGTTAAGTTTCAGTTTGGGAGTAATTGATAAATTAGAGTTATAGATGGCTGCAATACCACCTCCACGACCAGAGCCACGGGGGATGTGAGTATTTATATGACTGGGAGGAGTGGATTCATTTAGACTGACATATTCATCAGGATGCAGCCAGGTTTCAGTTAAAGACAGGAGATCAATGTTATGATCTGAGATTAATTCATTTACTAAAGCAGCCTTAGATGACAGTGATCTTATATTTAATAGTCCGCATCTAATTCTGTTGTTCTGTTGTGTTTTTTCATGGGTTATGTTTACTTTTGTCAGATTTTCCCGTTCGTTACCTTTGTTTATTTTTTGTTTGAATAATCTAGTGGGGCGGGGGGCAGAAACAGTCTTTTTGGGATTGTTGGAGGGTGACAGATCCAAAGTCAGCGCAGAGAAGTGTGTAAGACTACAACTCTGCTTCCTGGTCCCGCCTCTGATCTGTCATGGGAAGCTAATATAATCTCTAATGCTATGAGAAAGGAGAGAGGCTCCAGCCAAAGTGGGATGGACGCCGTCTCTCCTGACGAGAGCAGGTTTTCCCCAGAACGTTTGCCAATTGTTGACAAAGCCCACATCGTTAGCAGGACACCACCTCGACAGCCAGCGGTTGAATGACAACATGCGGCTATACATGTCATCGCTAAATAAATTAGGCAGGGGTCCAGAGAACACTACAGAGTCCGACATTGTTTTTGCGTATTTACACACCGACTCCACATTAACCTTAGTGACTTCCGACTGACGGAGTCGAGAGTCGTTGCTACCAACGTGTATTACAATCTTACGGTATTTACGTTTAGCCTTAGCCAGCAGCTTCAATTTGGATTCAATGTCGCCCGCTCTGGCCCCAGGCAAACAATCGACTATGGTTGCTGGTGTCGCTAATTTCACGTTTCTTAAAACAGAATCGCCAATGATCAGAGTTTGTTACTCAGCGGGTGTGTCGCTGAGTGGAGAAAACTTGCATATTCCTTATCACCCACAGAGCTCAGGTCAAGTGGAAAGAATGAATTCCGCTATTAAAGAGAAACTTACGAAAACGATGATGACTACAGGATTAAAATGGCCTGTTGCTCTCCCAATTGTATTGTATTCCATCTGCAGTACACCAAACGCCACAACTGGGCTGAGCCCACACGAAGTGTTGATGGGCCGACCTGTGCCCAAAGGGGTTACGTTACCTCTGACACCGCATAAAGTAAGCCTGTTGTGGACTGATGACTATATGACTGTATATGTGACACGTCAGACTGAGATCTTAAGAAAGTTTCATTTACAGGTTTCTGTTAGGCTGCCGAAACCATCTGACGAGCCTATCCATCCTTTTCAGTGTGGTGATTGTGTGTTGATGAAACACATACCAGGTCCTGCTGGTGACTAGAACATCAGTAAAGATTGAAGGGAGATCTGAGTGGGTCCACGCGACACAATGTCGGCTGGCTCCTGTTGCTCCACACTCAAAGGATGTGTGATCAGGATTATCCTCTTCCTGATCCTTGTGGTTGTGGTGTCCTGGTGGTGGTGTCCAGGAGACAGACAGGAGAGACAAGATGGGCCTAAAGGCTGGCCGCCAAAGATGAAGGCAGGAGATCCCCTGCCACAGATGACCACGCAAGCCCCCAAACCCTTTGCAGACACCGGCACAGTCCCAGTGCCGTACACACACAATACACACACTAATGAAATAAGCACAGATGAACTGACAAGGACAAAGAACTATCCTGTGCTTAAAGGAGAGAAGGACGACTCACACACGTACACTGATACTGATATTCCTGATGAAAAGAAGAAGGACACTGACAGAATGAACACTGATGTTGTTTCTGTTCACAGCGAGGAAAGAGAAACAAATGAGATTTTCTTTTACTGTCCAGATGTTCTTTTTTATTTTTATTTTTTATTTTTTATACGTGTCCTGTTCGGCAGCTTAGGCATGCAATGATAAGAGCTCTGGATGCCTTGTTGTGCCTTAACAGATTTATTCTGCAAGGGAAGAGTATGATATACTCTTCCTGTTGCAATTGGTTTTGATCTTTATTGGCACGGCTACCGGACTGACAGATAGGGGGAGAGAGGAATGGAAAGGGGGAGGGGGGAGGAAGATAGAGGTAGATGGGGTTGGGGTTGAGAGACAAAAGGGGCAACGACAACAACAACAATGACAAGAACAATAACAACAAGTCTGTGGTAATGATAATAACCAATATACTACAATAACTGTAACTGTAGCAATAGCATTATGTGCAATTACATTTTTCCTGGTACAGACAGTAAATGTTAAATTGAAATTTAAGAACAGTCTGCCATGAGTGGAGCACAGGGTACCTAGATGAACCGGATGGGGAGTGGGAGACAGGGAGATGACAGCAATAGTGGCAGTAATAGTTACAGCAATTATTACAGCAATTATAACAGCAACTACAACAGTCATAACAGAGATTTAGCAATAATAACTGCAAAGGATTTTATGGTTATTTCAATATTACACAGGAGAACTGAGAAAATAAAATGGCAAGTAGATGTGAGTTGTGTTGTGATAATTCTAGACATTGTGCATGTGTAGTTAGGTGTCAGTTGGGCGCACTGTGTGTGTGTGTGTATGTGTGTATGTGACGTTTGTCATCGGAAGTGGTTGAATGCAGTTGATCTTGATGTGGGGAGAGACACCCCCACCACCCCGGTCCAACAGCCGGCGAGTCCGGACCAAAGCCACCAGAGCCACCGGCAACTCCCAGAGCACAGAGGGCCCACGGCCATGTGCACCAGCAATAGCCACGAGCCCGAACCCAGGGAGGACGAGCGGGAGGACGCCGGGCCACAGCCCCCCCCCAGACGCGGGGCCACGGAGCGAGGGGGGCCGGAGCCCCAAACACCCACCCCAGCACAGACCGACCCCGCAGCCCCAGGGCCCCGCCGGCCAGAGAGCCGACCAAACCCCCAGCGATGGAGCCTCCCCGTGGCGGGGTGACCGCGCCCCCCCGAGGGGAGCGAGCCAACCCCCACCGCAGCCCCCGCAAAGCCTGCGCCCCGTAACCCACATTGACAACCGCCTCTGCCCCTTCTCCCACGTGGATAGGGTACCCCGGGGACCGCCGAGCCACCGACGGAGGGGCCACCCCGCACCGGCGGGACCCAGGGCCCCACACAGCCCGGCCCCCCCAGGCAGGCCGGCCACCCCCCCCAGAGCCACCGGCAAGCCCCCCGTGGCAGCGGCGGCAGCCCCCCCCAGACCGCGGACGACCCCACCAAGCCCAGCAGGGCCAAAAAAGGGGGAGGGGGGCAGCCAGGGGACCCCGAACGCACCCCCACCACCCTCCCATCTGATATGGTTGCGTGTAGGGGTGCATGTGTAGATGTATTTGGTTCGATGTATGTGTCTTTGGTGCAATTTAAAATTGGGGGAACATCCGAGGCAGGAGAGATCATCCGCTTGCAGACGGTGAACTCATCCTGCTTGTTCCCCCAAGCCCTCAGTGTCTTGGTGTGATTAAAACTGGGGGACTGTGGCCAGAGCAGGGTGGAGGACCAGGCCACAATGGTGTAGCCATACCCCCCACCCCGGGTCCCGCCCCCCAAGGCCCTAGTGTTGTGTAAGGCGATGTGTGATGGGATGAGGGAGTAGCAGGGGAATTACGGCAGAGCCCCCCCAGGGGAGGGCAGGGGGCAGCTCCCCGACTGACCCCCACACTCAGCCCCATCATTGCCCCCCGCCCCCCCGGCCCCGCTAGACCAGATAGGGACGACCCACATACTGCTACAGGGTAGTAGAGGAGTTTTTCCCATTCGGTTTTCGCCTCTGCCTGTATAACTTCTCACTGGTAACGGTCTGTGATTGTAAGATGTTTTATGGTTTTAATACCAGACATTATATTCCATTACTGAGTGTGTTAACTGTGTTTACTGTGATTGACTGTATTGACTATAATTTTGTACGGCTGCTGTGAAAGATCAGACTCTGTTACCTCTCATTTTAAGTTTCATATTAAGTCAACATAATTTTCCCTTAATTTAGATTATAGTTGATCTTATGATCAAAAAGGGGGATTTGTGAGGGAAAATGTATGTTTATCTTAATGAATTCCGTTTAGACTATTATCCCTTAATGAAAGAGTGACCTTCCTTTTGGTAGAACACCTCACTGGTGAAAAGGTTGTTTACCTATGCCTTAGATTCACTGCCTGCTTTGTCTAGTTCACCAGGGGTCCGTTCCATCAAACAGGCTGAGAAAAGCAGGGCTTAATGTGAATAGCCTGGCTAGACTTAGCCAAAATAAATGAGTTGAGGCTAACTCGGTTCCATAAAGGCTGAGCCGCGTTTACACAGCCACAAGTGCAAAATGGATTTAAAATGTATTACAGTTGCCTGTAGTACCTGTAAATCTGTCTGGCATAGGAATATGTGGTTTGCGGTGCAGATGGTGAAGACCGAAATCGAGGCCCGAAGCCACAGGAGCCATGCCTGGGAGCCAGTGTGGTTGAGCCCGATGATGAGGCCTGTGTTGGTGGAATGGTCGAAGGAGATGGCGAAGTTGAAAAGTGAGGAAAGGGAGAACTGGCTCAGACGATCATCCGGGCGATCTCACAGGGTGAGAGGTGACCAAGCACGGCAACTAACTCCTTGAGGGTCTCACGTTTACGGTATCCTTGATGTGACAGAGCCTGTTTTACCTAGTCGGCCTCTGCGGGATCCACGTTGTGGCTGGATTATTCTGTTAAGGTTCAGAGTACAGATCCCGAGAAATGCAGAGGCCAGAGAATAAAGTGACAAATACACTTTTAATAACAAGTCCAAAAATAGCTACTCTAAACAGAGTGAAAACCAAAGGTGTGTGGTGGCGTCGCAGGAGACAGAGCTGGCCTTCCACGCAGAGACGAGGCAGGGTAACTAACAAACAAAAGAAAAACACATGCGAGAAGAATTCAAAAATATCAAAGAGGCAAAAAAACAAGAGAGAGCACTATGATCAACGAGAGGCTTCGATACCGTGTGGTACAGAATAATCCAGCTTCGAGGCAAAGTCAGCCTGCTCTACTTGAAAAGGCGCTGATTACCGAATTGGCTGCAGGTGTGCCTCGTCAGCTGTCACTGGGAGGAGCCAGCCCCGCCTCCAGCCACACACTCACTGCAGACATGATGGCCCTGTTTCAGAAAGCAGGTTTAGTGAAAACTCTGAGTTAGTTGACTCAGAGTTAGAGGAAACTCTGGGTTTTCGGTTTCATGAAGCCGGTTCAGCTCGACTCTGAGTCAGTTACCGTGGCAACATACTCTGTACACCTAACGTGGTCGCTGGCAGGTTTTCTCCAACTAACTCTGAGTTTGTTCTCTTTATCTGAGCCTGTGTGTGGACAGAAAGGCATGGCAGACATGGCGTGTGCTTTTTTGGAAGACACGGTTGATATCGAAGCACAAATACTGCGCACGAATCTCCGTCGGGAGAAGATCAACTGACCCCGATTTGATGTTTTATCATTTCAACATGAATATTTATATGAACATTACTGTTTTCAGCCCCGTCAATCATTTATCACAACAACATTCTCAGCCCTCACATCAGCACATGCTTTGTATCGCACTTAGGGCCTGATTTACTAAGATTGCGCGTACAATTTTGTACACGCTATTGGTTTGCGTGTTGTGGGTGGGTCTAAGATTGTACGTGCATCTGTTTGCGGGTTCAAACGTGGTGGAGCCCGCCCTATTTAAATTAGGTATTCGCAGTGTGTTTCTCGACCTCTGGTGGTGATTTACTAAATCTTGTCTGTGTAAAATCGAGTGGCAACTTGATTGCGCTCACAACAACACATGTTGGAGCTGATCTACTAACCGGACAAACGAGGATTGTGTCCCTCAAATGGCCGAAATAGCATGTGCGTGTTTGTCTTTCTGAATATGCAAATGTTGGGCGGAGTTGGTGCAAAAGATGAAGATAGCGCGCAAAAATCTGGTTTACTAAACCCGGAAATGCTTTGCGTCTTCATTTTGCGTTTCTGAAAGGCATGTACTAACTGGCACAGCTCTGCCCAAACATGGCTGCGGTTGTAGTAACAAGGAGGAGACATCAGCACAGCGAAAGCTGCCGGAGAGAACGAGTCTTTTCTGCTCGCGTCACCATGTTTGATGATTGATGGAAGAAACAATAGTAATGACAAATATGTGATAGCAGTTTATATTTTTCTACTTTAAAGTGCCATTTTTCATAAAGGCGATATAGGAGACTGTCTGTGAAAAAGTAAACGACAGTAGAACGACAGGTGAAATTAAGAGAAGATGGCAAGATCTACAAAGAAGAACCAAGCTCATAATAAAACCTTGGCAAATAAAACAGTTGATGGACCGGCAGAGGACGATTTAAGGATATGACCAGGGGCGTACCACTAAAAGATTCAGTGGCGGTACGCAGTACCAGGAAAGTGGGAGAGCGGCTGCCTGCTATAAAGCCCTCATTCAGAAACCATCACGGCCTCACTTTGGGTCAGAAAATAGATCTGCTTTGCTTGTTTCAAAAACCCTTTTAACTCATTCTGAATTGTGTCTGAAGTTTCCGTGCTGTGTTTTCGTCCATGCTGGACGAAGCCTTGGGCGAGCATCTCCCTCTCTTCCTCGGGGCTTTTGCCCTGCTTCTCACCCCCTCCCCTTGGAAAGAGCCCGGTGGTCTCCTCTGCGCCCAGCCTTCCAAATGTGGACCTCACGTTTAATGTCCTTAAAATCAGTAGGAGAGTAAGCAGTTGTGTTTCGTGTTATTTTGTTCACTTTTAATGATACAGAACAGCTTGGAAAAGAAACTGCTTATGAGCAAACCATAGCTGACGACCCGAGATTTCACTCAGTAGTACGTGTACGCATGCGCGTCTAGTCCCAAAACACAGCGGTTGCTATGGGGATCAGTGCGTTTGATTTAATGAAGGTTTTTCTGGTAATTGTACCGGCAAGAATTTAAAACTATTTTCACCCCTGGATATGACACCGTGCAGCCAGAAGCTGCAGAGCAAGGTAAGCCCATAATAGCACAAACATGCATTTATTTTATTTGATACATTTAATTAATATTATTAATAATGAATTAATATTCAGATATGTGCAAAAAAGAATGTGCTTCCTGTGTTTACGTTTAATTGAATATACACTGAAAACGCATAAAGATCGATAGATACTTTATTTAACCCGATGGAAATTCAAGCATCCAGTAGCAGCATGTTTGGTTCTAGTCATTAATAATGTTTTTATTTGGAAAAATTTATTTTAATATAATGAAGCAGCATTTTAGTGTTATTCTTATATTACATAACAATCATCTGTTTTTGGTTGTTTTTTCAAAGGAGAATCATCAGTGGTTCTTTCATCTGAGCAGTGGGAGAGGGAGGGGAGATCGCAGAATGAGATGAATGCGCATTACGCAGAGTGGACACCAGCGCCACCTGCCAAAATGAAAAAAATAGATTGTTTAAATGTAGGCTCGGTTCTCGTTTTTTGTTGGCTGTTACTATTTCAGTTTTGTTTGGTTAGAAATAGTTAGAAATTATTCTATATAGCTGTGTTTGATCAAGGTGTTTTTCTCTCTGTTTAATTGTGTGGAAAATAAAACAAATGTACACCTCAAATGATTTAAGAAACGTGGCTTTGAATCAGACTGGCCCCTGTCTGCAGTCCCGCAGCATTCTGTGCTGATTTACATTGTCATGCAGCACGAAACAGACAACTCTGATCTGGGCTCCACCAGTGTCGGTCCAAACAACGGAACCTGCTTTATAGCACTCCAAAGGTGCGCTCCACGATGGTCCATGTTCTAATGCGGCCGCGTGGTGGTGGTGTTCTACTGGAGTGGTCAAGTTGAGTACAGGCGTCATGAGGAACGGGTGTAGGGGGTGTGCACTGTCACCTTCAAGTAAACTGCTATCACATATTTGTCATTAATGTGAGGAATGAATCACACATTTAAAGAGTGCGTGCGTTTGCGGTTTATATAAATGTGCTCTCTGTCTGATGGGGGTGGAGGTGAGGGGGGGTATGTGTGCAGTCTATTGGTCCAATAATTTGGGGGAAGCCAGCATCCACATCAAAGCCCTGTTGTGTGGTATGTAATGTGTCACGAGTGCGTTGGAATCTGATGTAGCTTTCCATTCTGTGACCTGGCATTTCATACGTGTGACAGCGCACCGGAAAACCAGGTTGGAGGACACAGGCAATGTGGACAGAAGTGTTGTCACACGGGACACTGCGGGACTCCTCCATATCAGCAGGGACAGACTGGCCATCGGGCATACCAGACATTGTCCAAGTGGACCGACAGTCCCGACAATTCTTTATTTATATGAGCGGCCTATAAACCCAGTAGATGAGCGGCTGATTGACACTGGGCTGATCCAATCACACCGTTAAACACCAGGCCCTTTCGCTTTGCTCCTGTCTGTGTAATGCATTCAGCAAAAACATGTCAGCGCCAGAGTTTGTTTCCTAACCAGTGGCCCGGTGTGGGTCTGCTCCAAAATGCCAGGGCCGATTTATTGCTGAATGCATTACACAGACAGGAACATGAAGCATGTTCCTGTCTGTGTAATGCATTCAGCAAAAACATGTCAGCGCCAGAGTTTGTTTCCTAACCAGTGGCCCGGTGTGGGTCTGCTCCAAAATGCCAGGGCCGATTTATTGTCCCAGTCCGGCCCTGCTTGTCACTGGTTCCAAATCAGCCCTTAGCTCCTCCAGAAGCTCTGATATGACATCGCTGGAAAGGCGACGTGTCTCTGTTATTGTTTCTTCCGTCATTCAACAAACATGTTGATGCAGCAAAGAAGACTTGTTCTCCCTGTCACCTTTCGTGATGCCGATGTCTCCTCATTGTTACGACAACCGCAGCCACGTGTGCCCAAAGCTGTGCAAGTTATTTCAAACATGCTTAATAAAGATACCAAATTAGTGAACGCATTCAGTTTCCGGGTTGGTAAACCACATTACGTGTGTTATCTCTATTTACATTTACTCAAGTACAAGTTCTGCGGAGACACCCACAGTTGCATATTCATTAAGGCAAACAAGAAAAATGAATTGCACATGCTATTTTGGCCATGTGAGGGCAAACTCATATCTGATTAGTTTGCGCACTAGATCCAGTTTTTGCACGAGCAACTCGTTAGTAAATCAGGCCCTTAGTCTTTTTGCAAATGGCAGCACAAACTGACGCACAAACACTGATTAGAGTTGAAACGTATCAGCTTCGTTGCTGCGACGCAGCGCAGACGCAACGCACGCGTGTCTGGTGGGATGTAGGGGTTACGGTGGAGGGTTGGGGCAGGGGTCAAAGAGGGAGATGCAGCTTTAAGCAGCTGTATCAGCAGCATTAAACCAAGATTCATAACTTTTCAATCGGACCATTCATTAGTCTGTGTAGCGATGCACTCACATCTTTTAAATCAAAACCGAATTCAAATAGACAATAGTAAATAGTGACAGTGTTAAATAGTGACAGTGTTGGGACAGCTGAAACACTAACATGCCGAATGCAGCCACTCACTGCTGTTTGGGACAGGCTAAACAAACACAGCCAGGCTAAACAAACACAGCCTACTATATTTTTATATAGTATTATATTTTATATAGTTTTGTACCTGTTGGACAGCACCTGTATTTACAAACCCACAAATAGAATATAAATGTTGAACATGTGAAGCACTCGCGGTATTTTTTTTAATTAATTCAATCTTCTGCCATACCACCTCGCGATCCTTTACAGCAGCTGAGCAGCGACTGTGCTGCTCTTTTTTTTGAATATGTGTTCGTATTCGGTGTAGCAATGCATAAGAACATCCAACTCCACCCGGAAGAAATAGCAGGTGCGGGGTTTGTCTTCACGTGTTGCCATGGTGAATCACGTTATCTTTGTTCCATTCATGAGGGCTTTTTACCTCTGCATGCGCGAGCTTAACTCAGTCAAATTAACTCCGAGTTGATTGACCTAACTCTTATCCCCAGTTCGGAAACCGAAAACTCTGAGTTGGACAGCTGGTCAACCCTGAGTTTAGTTTGTTAACCCTCCTTTCTGAAACACGGCCGATGGGTAAACCACAAAAACAAAGCACAAAAACCAAAAAACAACCAACTATACAACAAATCAAAAACAGAATCATAATAGCAAGACAGCAAGACTGTTTGCATGGATATACAGTT
>JAFBJQ010005477.1:0-51231 GCA_016785345.1 Trinectes maculatus
AAAATGGACATCGTTTAAAAGTGGAAAAAACGCGCTAGATTGGCAGAAAGTAGCGTGAAATCATCCCCCAGGATGATATTTTCTCCATTAGACGCCAGAAAACCTCATTTTGGCATGGGTCAAAAATCTGACCAAAACGTAAGGGGTTATTATGTCGAAAATCCCCCAAAATGGACATCGTTTAAAAGTGGAAAAAACGCGCTAGATTGGCAGAAAATAGCGTGAAATCATCCCCCAGGGTGATATTATCTCCATTAGACGCCAGAAAACCTCTTTTTCATATGGATCAAAAATCAAACCAAAACATAAGGGGTTAGTATGTCGAAAATCCCCCAAAATGGACATTGTTTAAAAGTGGAAAAAACGCGCCAGATTGGCAGAAAATAGCGTGAAATCATCCCCCAGGGTGATATTTTCTCATAGTATAGTATGTCATTAAAAATCAAGAAAAAATGTCATAGTATAGATTGTCATCAAAAATGACTCAAAAACGTCATAGTATATTATGTCGTCAAAAAATACTATCAAAAGTCGTCAAAAATAATGTTGTCAAAAATGACCAAAAAACATCTTGGTATTATGTCATCCAAAATTATCAAAAACATCATAGTAAGTAATTTACTTATTGTTGCTATTTTTTTGTTTTCTACTTGTTCACCCTTTTTTTTAAAAAAATAAATAAATATATAAATAAAATAAAATAAAAATAAAAAATAAAAAGAAGGGAGGAAGAAGCTTGTAGATATGTATTTGCTGCAGCGCTGTCATTTGTAACGGGACTGAGTGTTTCCTTATGTATATGTCTGAATGTGTATACGTGTATGCACAGGTACTTGATTTCCACATCCCCCTGGTGATATTTTCACAGCTTATTAATACAGGGAAATGATTTTTTTTTTCTCAGAGTATATGCTGTGTATTTGACATAACGAAGTGCTGAAGGATTGTTTTTGTTTTGTTTTGTGGCCTTGTTGTTTTGTTGTTTGTTATATGTTCATGTCAGAAAAAGTAATAAAAATATTATTTAAAAAAAAAAAAAAACATCATAGTATAGTATGTGTCAAAATATTTTTAGTGTCTGAATGACAGGCAGACAGAGGCAACGGAGACAACGTCTGAAATTTAGAGTATACTTTATTCTTGTACAAGAAGGAACGTTCACAAAGCAACTACACAGTGGAAGTTACAAAGGAAGACTCAAAGATGAGTCTGTTGGCCTGCCTTTTTCTACACTTCTGGACCTGGGCGTTTACTAAGATAGCTGACACACACACATACATCTCTCCAATTGGGACGGGAACTCTTGTCCTTGGTACAAGGCTAGTTATGGCATTCAAGACATGATAAGAACTCTTGTCCCCGGTACAAGGTTGGTTATGACATACAGACATGATAAGAATTCTTGTCCCTGGTACAAGGTTGGTTATGGCATTCAAGACACAGTAAGAAGGCACATCTCCCGGCACTTGTTGGGTCTTATCTTTGAAGCATTACTACATACAACAAACAGGTCAGACTGAACAGATCATTGGCACCAAACACGTCAGAGTAGACAAAGAGCAGGTCAGAGTGATCACACCAACAAAATTCCTTTAACAGTATGTCATCCAAAATGACCAAAAAACGTCATAGTATAGTACGCCGTCAAATTGTGACAAAATGTCATAGTATAGTATGTCATCAAAACGAACTAAAAACATCATAGCATAGTATGTCATCAAAAATTATGAAATGCCATAGTATACTATGTCATAAAAAATGAACAAAAACGTAATTTTAGTCAGTATAGTGTGTCATCATAGATTATGAATAAACATCATACTATAGTATGTTGTCCAAAATGACCAAAAAACGTCATAGTGTACTATGTTGCCATTACTTATGCCTGATCATAAAGTTGCATTACCTCAGTGTTGTAACAAGAAAAGTCACTTGTCCTTACTGGAACAAGAGCTTTTTCAGTGACACGAGATTTGACTTTGACTGTTATTGCAAGTCACTCTTGTTTTTCTCTCTTATGCTCTCGTCTGTAAATGTCAATTAAAGCGAGCAGTAATAAAGATTTTATCACAAAAACATTGTAATCACTTTGACTGGCAGATGCTTTCACAGTTTAGAAGACAAACACAGAAAAGATAAAAGGTCCTGTCTTTGGTTCCTGTTTTTCCTGGCTCATCGGTCAGTTAGACAAGCAGCACTGAGCTTGGACATTGGTGCCTCTGGGAAATGTATTCTCCATAATTAGCATATCTTCATTCATTTTCATAACCAAGTTCATCACCTTTCCCACACACACACACAGATTGAAGGCATTCCCTCTCTTACACAGACTGTAATAGCTGGTCATAAATCTTTCTCTCTCCAGCTGACGGCAGCTGGAAATGTTCCTGATGTGTCCTGTAAACAGCGATAAAACATTACGCCTACATGCAGAGCGTGTCACAGCCTGTTTGCCCTTTGTTACAGTTACGTCTGACGTCACAATGTCAAAATGAAGGATGGACAGACCCACTATAGTTTCAATTCAAGGTTGCTAAATAAACATCATGGTCCCAAAATTCTCCTGACTGCACCTTTTAGAGCTGTCCCTTTTCCAAATTGATTTGTGTTAGCTTTCTGTACGTGAGAGGACACATGCCTGCATTGAGGTTTGCACTGAGGGCTGTGTGGGCAGGTGACCTGGATTTCCCATCATAGGACACTCATCCCCAGGAAAGAGAAAGGGAAGCTGCCGTGGGTCCGTCAGCACAGATACCCATCACCAATCATCAGCTCTATGACACATTGTGACCACTCCAAACACACATCATGTGGTCTGATGGCAAACACAGTGCCCTGGACACCTGAGGTGAAAGTTTACGTACTATTTACAGTGTTCCTTTGTGCCAAATGTTTCCACCAGTGTAAAAAAACAATAAATGGAAAAAAAGACAAATTTCTCAATAAATAAATGACGTTTTGTGGGGGCAGATGTTTTTTTAAGTTAGCTGTCAGTTTCTATAGGTCAAATACAAGTTCCGAGGAGAATTTGTTGTGTGACTTGGTGGCGTAGTGGTTATGTTACTGGTCTGGGGATGCAGAGGTCGTGAGTTCGCATCCTGTGTCTGTCTGGGATTTTTAGTTCCATAAACAAACACTATAAGTAATAATAGTAGTAACTTTCTTAGTTACTTTAAGTAACGAATTAAGTATTTCTTTAGTTACTTAAAGTAACTATACAAGTAACTTTAAACTTATTTAATTACTCTAAGTAACTAAGGTAGTATTTACTTAGAGCGCTTTTCCACAGTACGGCATGGTAATTCGGTGCGGTACAACACGGTACAGTACAACTCTACACGGTACGGCATGGTAATTCGGTGCGGTACAACACGGTACAGGACAACTCTACACGGTGCGGTTGGTTTTCCATTACACAGGAGCAGCGTTGCTACATGGCCAGAGTTGTGGATGGAGTCTTCCCCCACTTCCTACAAGATTACTAAGGGAAGTGGGCCAGGCTGTGCACGTGGAAACTGCATGTCACACATCAACAAACCACAGCAAACTCCATCTTATGGAGTGAAATAAATAGTGATTAGAGTAAAATAAATGATATTGGGCAGATACACACAGCCTCTGGAAATGTTCCTGTAAACAGCGATAAAACATTACGCCTACATGCAGAGCGTGTCACAGCCTGTTTGCCCTTTGTAACAGTTACGTCTGACGTCACAATGTCAAAATGAAGGATGGATAGACCCACTATAGTTTCAATTCAAGGTTGCTAAATAAACATCATGGTCCCAAAATTCTCCTGACTGCGCCTTTTAGAGCTGTATAGAGCAATTCCGTTTTATTCCAAGCAGAACAAAGGCTGTAGCATGACGTGTTCTGCGTAGCAGGCTGCTGATTGTTCTCGGCCACTGAGACCGAGTGGAAAACCCTAACCCACTTGCTACTTACTTAACTAAGGGCACTTTCCACTAGTGCTACCTTGGCATGCTTTAGGCCACCTCAGCACGCTTTGCGTACTTTCCCACTCGGCCCCAGCGGCCAAAAACCGTTCCAACTTTGGAACCACTTGGCTGTGGTTCCAGGCATGCTGACTCAAGCCAAAAACCGACGTCAGCGTGCTGCTTCACAGGATTGGTCCCGTGGTTTCCGGGTACGGCTGCACAATTTATTGTTTGAGAATCGAAATGGCGATTTTCACATGAGCGATTTTTAAATCGCTGGGCCGTGCGATTTTATTAAAGGAACATTATTACCATACACGTCATGCTACAACTTTTGTTCTGCTTGGAATAAAACGGAATTTAACACAGCTCTGTTAAATATTAAAGTGACAGATCTAAAAGGTGCAGTCAGGAGAATTTTGGGACCATGATGTTTATTTAGCAACCTTGAACTGAAACTATAGTGGGTCTATCTTAGTCCTAGTCGGACTAGTCTCGTCAGCGAGCCTAGTCCGACTAGTCTCAGCCTAGTCAGCGAGCCTAGTCAGCGAGCCTAGTAACTGAGACTAGTCACAGTTACTGTGACTAGTCTCGTCAGCGAGCCTAGTCCGACTAGTCTCAGCCTAGTCAGCGAGCCTAGTCAGCGAGCATGAACTGATGAAGCCTCTTGGATGAGAGGTGAAACGTCTTCAAAAAAAGGCAAAAACCAAAAATCCAGTTGCGTTCGATTCAATCTCCTTGAAGATAACTATGACCTGGATGAATGAGAATATTCACAGACTTAGTGGGTCTATCCATCCTTCATTTTGACATTGTGACGTCAGAAGTAACTGTAACAAAGGGCAAACGCCTGTTACAGTTACTGTGACAAACTCTGCATGTAGGCGTAATGTTTTCATGCTGTTTACAGGACACATCAGGAAGCTTTCCAGTGGCTGTGTATATCTGCACAATATCATTTACTTTACTCGAATCACTATTTATTTCACTCCATTAGACGGAGTTTGTTGCTGTTGATGTGTAACATGCAGTTTCCACATATAGTTACTCTAAGTACTTAGTTACTTAGAGTAAGTAAGTAAGTAATGTTAAAGGAATTTTGTTGGTGTGATCACTCTGACCTGCTCTTTGTCTACTCTGACGTGTTTGGTGCCAATGATCTGTTCAGTCTGACCTGTTTGTTGAATGAAGTAATGCTTCAAAGATAAGACCCAACAAGTGCCTGGAGATGTGCCTTCTTATTGTGTCTTGAATGCCGTGGCTAGTCTTGTACCAGGGACAAGAGTTCCCGTCCCAATTGGAGAGATGTATGTGTGTGTGTCAGCTATCTTAGTAAACGCCCAGGTCCAGAAGTGTAGAAAAAGGCAGGCTAACAGACTCATCTTTGAGTCTTCCTTTGTAACTTCCACTGTGTAGTTGCTGTGTGAACGCTCCTTCTTGTACAAGAATAAAGTATACTCTAAATTTTAGACGTTGTCTCCGTTGCCTCTGTCTGCCTGTCATTCAGACACTAAAAATATTTTGACAAGTAACTTCACTTTTTTAAAGTTACTTAGTTACTTAAAGTAAGTAAGTTACTTAAAGTAAGTTACTTTAAGTAACTGCGATTACTTAAAGTAACTAAGTAAGTAACTAATAAGTTACTTAGTAATTTTAAAAAAGTACAAAGTTACTTACTAAAAGTAACTAAGTAACTTAAGTTACTACTGTTATTTAATAGTAGTAACTTAATGTTGTGTGAAGTGTTTGTTTATGGAACTAAAGATCCAAGACAGATGCGGGACACGAACTCACAACCTCTGCATCCCCAGACCAGTAACACAACCACTACGCCACTGAGTCACACAGTGAAGTCTTCTCGGAACTTGTATTTGAGCAATAGAGACCGACTGTCAAATTAAAAAAAAAAAAAACTTAAGTCTAAAGTAAAAGGAGACTGAAAATGGCTGACAGGTAAAGTTTGGGTTTAGCGGAGCCCGTGTCTTAACACACTGTAGCAACTGGCCACTACGAGAACCATGTTCTTTCATCTCTCTCTTACAGGCTCCGCCTTCTCTGAGGACGCTACAATACTTTGACCATCAGTGGTAGCAGCCAGACAGCTCAGTGCTTAATGATACTGACGTTGTTATGTGTATGTTGGTTTGGAGGTAGAGAGCAATAGTGTTTTCAGAACAGTGGTACAGTCTCACTAAGCCTCCCCTGTCCTTAAAACCTAGTGACGTCCCTGATACACTAGTTGACGCTTTGCTTTGTGGTACTGACTCTACGTGTTTAGGGCTGCAACGATTAGTCGCCGTCGTCGACGCCGTCGACTATTAAATATGGTCGACAAGAAATTTTGTGGTCGTCTAGTCGTATATTATTTTAAGCAACATGATGAACGCCATTCAATTCATTAGAATACATGCAAATAAAGTTGCAATGCGCCACCGGAAACGTAAGGGGCAATAGCCTGCACCATATTTGAAAAAATATGCGTCTTTACTATGATACTGTAACGTCCAACCGGACGTATCAGGAAGACGAGGAGTTGTACAGCAGCCCTCTTTATTGGTAACGTTTCTCAAATACAACCTGGTCACTGTCGGCCGCAACCACGCCAACAACAACAGAACAACAAAACTTCCTTATTTATAACACACGGCTCTCTCCACCAACCAGACGCATTCACAGACTGTGGGACATCACAGAACTCTCACAATAACACTGAACATTAGTGCAGGATCGGTACAATACTATTATATGCATGACTAGTGGACACATTACCTCCAATACTTCACAAAGCTCAATACACATAAAGATACACTGCTTTTCAATGAAATCCAATTAATACCCAACTTTGTTAAAAACGGGAAACGTAGCAAATAAATAATCGATAATCGTTGACTAATCGAAAAATTAGATTATAGATTAGTCGACTACAAAAATAACCATTAGTTGCAGCCCTATACATGTTACATCTTTAAACCAAAGTGACTTCAATGGAAACAGCTCCTGAGGAAATCTTCCAGAGGAGCTATTTTCCTTCTGTTGGAAGTTACATACATTAGTCTGTCAACACAATGCCATTAGGATCCAGATCATTAGGCTGATCCAGAGCAACATGCACATTCCACATGAGCTACATTCTCCATGCCATTTCCACATCCTGCTACGGAAGCTAACTTCAGTGCAGTACAGTACCTCTGGATTTGCATGGGTGTCCTGGAGAGGAGATTGAAAAATTAAAAAAACTGCAGCTCTGCCTCTGCCTTTCCAGAGAAAACAGTCTCACTCCAACAAAAACACATTCTCAAGACACTGGCTATGGAAAAACCAGAAGAGAGAGCACGACATGAGCCACAAATTAAATAAATATAGATTATCATGTGTCCGAACCCATCCACTCATCACCTGTGTTGTAGTGACTTAGCCTCTGCTGTCTCAGGATGTCAGAGAGGTCAGGGGGTCACAGCAGTGTGTGGGACAGTGGGTCAGCAGACCAGGTGGGTCTGCGGATGGCATGCCAGTGGAGGAATGTCGCTGTCAGCGCTGAACTTGTCTGGTGGGAATCACCCCTGGAATGTGTTTGGCGTCACAGCTGAGGGTGTCAGGATCAGGTGGCCAAGCAAGACTGGTGTGCAGTTTTGTGCCTGTGGACAAGTAACACTTTAGCAAATGCGGATATGGAACCATGCCTGCATGATTTATCATGGATCATGTAACAGTCTGCTTGTACATCCTGAGTTTTTCCATATTAAGACATTAAGACATCTATATGATTAAAATTAGGGCTGGTCGAGACACCCATAATTAAAATGGGTTATCCTGGTAGATATGAAACTACCTCTACAACCCATAATTGTTATTTTTAATCAAAAAAATCTAAATAATGACTTTGCTTAACCTTCAATGACAAGATGAAGTTTGACATAAATAATAAATTAATGATATTAAAACAATAAAAGATGAAAAGAATAAAAATATTTATTCCTCTACAAATGCCCTCGTGTTTCCTTGTCAGGAGGGTGTTGATGGATTATGAAGGGGCGAGTGCTGAGACAACACAAGGTCCTCAGTGTAACAGCCTGACCTCTAAATGCACACCACAGCACCCAGAGGTCGTGACCCCTGGGCGTCCAGGGACCAGTTGTTGCGTGGGCCTTCTCTACTCACGAGAGACGTGACTGAACCACTTGCTTCAGATGTCAGAAAATAACTTACTGGGGTCCTCTGTGTCACACCAACAGTTCTGACAAATGTTCTCACTTCAAGAAAGCTACTGTGTGTGGGTCTCTTGCTCAGTGTGTAAACTTGGAAACATTTTGCAGCTGTGAGAAAAAGTGTTACCAAAAACCAGGTGGTCTGTTCCCACTGACCTCTGAGTCTTTACATCCAAACGCTGGTAAAGCCTCATGAAAGAAGGTGTACGTCTGGGTGCGTTTATGCACTGGATTCATCGGCATCCATACCTGGACTCCAGAGCATCTGCCTGCTGACATCCCACAGTCCTGCAACTCAGATCAGGTTTATTCATTTCTTTTCTCAGATCTTAACTTACATGCAGCAATACATTACAGCGTCTGAACAAAGCACTTGTTTTGTTTACATGTGGCTGCAGTCAAATGTTCATTTCACTCCAGTTTCATTTGAATGGACCAAAAGCATAACAAACATACCTTCAATGCATGGTGATCCACTTGGCACCATGATGCCAGGCATGTGGAAACCAACAAACTCTCCCTTTAACTTCGCATCACGTTCTAGAATAGAATAGAATAGAATAGAATAGAATAGAATTACTTTATTGTCATTATGCAACATACAACAAGATGGTTATGGTTTATTTACTCACTTGTCACTGCAGCCTGCACCCTGACCCTCGACAATCAGTCAACACAGCACTCGCTGAGCTTTACAACGCTGCATCTGCATTCCTTCCATCCTCAGGCCTCAGCTCAGGGGGTGAACACGACACTGTAGACAAACCACTGCTGTCAGAACCAATACAAAGCTATGCTGGAAATGTCTGCACTACGCTCCAAAAGGCATTTGGCTTGATCCAATCTGCAGTGTTTCGAGGCATTTAGAAAAATGCTCAGTGAGGTCAGCAGATCACTGATGCATTCTGATCATAGTGCATAGATCATAGTCTTCAGTGGGAATCAGTTCACTTGACAGCATGATTATGCCTGAGTTACCCCACCAGGTCACATGCATGTTAATTCCCAACCCGGAGCCCTAAAGAAGTCAGATACATAGATAAGTGTGTACATAAGGTCCTGTGGCAGAACAACTTTTTTAAAAGCCTCGGAATGTATGTAATTAAAGTTTTTTTTAACTTGTGAAACAGAATGTCATTGTTGGTGTAAGAGCTCCCCCTGCTGTAAAAGTTAAGAAATTCTTTAAAACTGTGCCGGTTACACTGATTAGAGGCAGAATCCTCATGGGTTTTTTTTCCAATTCCACCAAATCTGAAGTTTTATTCATTATTTTTAGTTTTCTATACCCACATTTATATATTTTATAAATGTGTATAAAAGATATGATACATGTTTTGAAGATGCCACGTTTATTTATTTAAACTAGGGAAACCTCCATTAGGATTCGGGCTTCTGACTGTGTAACACGCATTTTTACTTATTTGCTTTTTTTTTAAACAAACAATATTTATTTTGTGTTTTATAGGCTATATGTTATATGCAATAGTCTGGGTATAATTCTAAATTCCAAAAAACAAATTCCGTGAAAGTTATGATTTATAACTTAATAACACAGTTATTAATCTGTGCTAAAATATAAATTCATTTAGAGACAGTATTTGCTGTCTCTAAATAACTTTTACTCTGCCCTCAATAAAAGTTCCTTTTTTTATCCACTGTGCCACCACCAGATGTCGCCACGCGGTCAGCGTGTCGCTTGCACCAGTGAGTGACAGGAGATCAGACACATGTGTCAGTCGTCATAAGAGGCAGCGATGGAGGATCAGTCCTCCCGGGCCGCGGTGATGGGAGGTGATGAGCTGCATCACTCCGTGTGTTACACAGCCTATAAATACTGTGTTAATGACCAGTGAAGTTCACACACACACACACAAACACACACACACATATCTCCTGCCTGCGTGTGTCAGATGTGCGTCTGGCTCGCCACCTCTGCGCTGTCTGACTTTTGTTTCATGCACTTATGATTCATGATACCTTAAATTACACGTTATATTATTGTCCAGCGCGCTGCCAAGACTTTAAGGGAATCAAGATGAGAGCAAGGAGGGGGGGGGGGGTTATGTGAAAACAACCTCAGCTCTTTGAAGCAGTCTCAGCCTCTCCCAATGAAAAACACGCTCCGGTTGCTGTTCTCCTGTCACTGCCTGGATCCTGCAAACTGCACCGGGAGAAGCAAACATTCCAACTGAGGAAGCCAGTTCCAGCTTCATCTGTCCCCGTGTGCGACCCGCGCGGATGTAGGCTCGTTTATCCGTTCTGATCCGGTGCGATCCCTCAGGCCTGGTTAGTTCCTGCCAGATGATGTTATTACACCAGGCCCTGGACGACTGCGCCCCCTCCCACTCATTCATCTGCGATACAACACAAATAAGATCTGCACGACGCTCGCTGTTTCTGAGATAGCTGCTTTGTTATTGATGAGAGTCTGTTACGCAGTCTGCTTTATGGGTCTAAAGGGGGGGGGGCTTGGTGTGTGAGCCGGTTTTATACGAGAAGAAAAACACCTCAGTCTGAGCCATGGATTTAACGGTGCGTAACGAGAGGTCTTATGGAACGTGAGGGGGCAGAACGTGCAGTAAATATCTGTAAAGGTTCACTGTGTCAAACACTATCTCCTGCCACCAGGCCCCGGAGCTGTTTGTCCCCCAGACCTGAGTCCAGCACGTGCCCCCCTGAGGTCTGCTGAGGTCTGCTGAGGTCTGCTGAGGTGGAGCTGGATCGCACCTTCAGCTCTCTGACTGATCCGCCGCTCCTGCTCTGGCCTTATTGGAACCACACAACGCGCACACGGCGGCCTGTTTCCAATCAGAGGACATGCGTGATGAATTTGGAAATCATCTGCAGCTTTGCTGGTGCCGTGCGGGCCACCCAGTCCGGACCCAGGCCCCCCTCTGCCCCGGGGTATCAATACGATTACAGGCAGGAAATGTGGGAATCCCCAACAAAGGGCTCCATCATTAAACACAAACAACCAGGGGCCTCCCAACAATACCAAACGCGCCCCCTCTCCTCACTCCTCTTTAATGTCTGCACAAGTGAAAATCTATGACTTTCATCCCAATATTACAGCCGCTCATTATTAAAGAGGACAGTGTGGGACTGTTGGCTGCAGCACGTCTCCACTCACACGGAGAGGAGCTCAGGCTCTGCGCATTATTATTATTATTATTATTATTATTATCATTATTATTATTATGACCCCTGCTCCATCTCACGCATGAGGACGTTTATCAATATGTCTCACAGGGGGGGGGGGGGGGTTGCAGAAGCCTCGAGAGTCGATCTCCTGATTATTGTTTTCACAGCAGCAGCACAAAATCACTCATTCCGCCGTTATCCTCTGTTGTACGTCTGAAAACGTGTAATTGTGCGTTAAGTGTGTGCGTGACGCGCGGCAGCAGGAGTCTTCCAGAGGGATTAAGGTATAAGTCCCTGCCTCACGTAGAGAGGTCTTTTTTGGGGGGGGGTACCACCCCCCCACCCCCCCACACACCATCCTCTCTGTTAAAACTCTGATGCCCCTGAGGAGTCTGTCATCTTATTCGGAAAAAGTCTGCCGCACATTTACTGACTTACTTTTTACTCTCCTCTGGTTTTACATATAATATATATATATATATATATATTATATGTAAAATAAAATATAAAATATACACACACACACACATATATAGATATAGATATACACTATCCCTCTGTCTTAGGTCTTCCGGAACATGTATAGTAAAATATATAAAATAATTATTAGTTTATAGTGGCGCATCCTCCATAAAAGTCATCCTCATCTTCTATCATGTTATTCAGACTGTGAAATCACCCCTAACGAGGAGCGCGCTGATTCCTCTCCTCTGTTTCCTGTCGCTCAGGATGTTTTTAGTTGGGCTTCTTACTTGGCACTGATGCGCTGATGATGATGAGAGTGCACTGGGAGGCTGGTACAGGCCTTCTTGGTACCCCTTGCGTCGTTTCCATTGGTCAGGCTCCGCTTCCTCGTGCCTCGGCGTGACATCACATCCACCCGACCCTCAGGAAAGCGGCGGAGATCACAGATGATGCTGGACATCTCCGAGGACGCACACACGTTGACGCTGCACGCACACTCACTCGCTGGTTGGTCTTTTGCACTTTTAGGCACCAAAACAGAGGACATCAGCGCCGATGTCTCTCGGCCCGGACTCTCGTCTCCCTGCTCAGTAGGAGCAGTGCGCACGGATTCCCACCTCTGTTGTTTCTGGATGGAGCTGCGCCGTGCGTAAAAACCTGCTCTCCACTTCTAAGACAGGAGCTGTCACCCCCCCCCCCCCCGGCCCCCCCCCACCTGTTGGCAGGTGGTGTTGGCTTCACGCGCGGACATTTACTATGACATTGGGGTTGGAGATCATGGAGGATATTGTTATCGACGTAGTAGGGGAAGGACTCAAAGATAACGCAGAGGAGCAGCCGTTGCCTTCGGATGAGTCTCGGAGCGCGCGGGAGCGATGCAGCCAGAGTAAAGACCGGGACAGCTACAGCCCCGCTCCGGCGTGCGCTCCCCCCGCTAAAACCAAAGGTCCCACGTCGGTGAAGCCTCCGTACTCCTACATCGCCCTGATAACCATGGCCATACTGCAGAGTCCAAAGAAGCGGCTCACCCTCAGCGAGATCTGCGACTTCATCAGTCACCGCTTCGCTTACTACCGGGAGAAGTTCCCCGCCTGGCAGAACTCGATCCGGCACAACCTGTCGCTGAATGACTGCTTTGTGAAGATGCCCAGAGAGCCCGGGAACCCCGGCAAGGGCAACTACTGGACCCTGGACCCCAACTCCTCCGACATGTTCGAGAACGGGAGTTTTCTGCGGCGGAGGAAGCGCTTCAAGCGGCAGCATTTCCGCTTCGACCCGCTGAAGGAGCAGCACCTGGAGCCCAGCGCGCTGCACGGCTTCCCGCACGGCGCATACGGGCTCGGCACAGCGGCGCTGCAGCTCCCGGGTCTGGACATTTATCCATACTTCCATCACCACGCGCCCTCGCCGTGCGCCCCCGCCACCATCCCACCTGTCAGCAGCATCCTCCCGGCTCTGTCCAGCTTCTTCTCCCGCAGCGCCCTCACCGCCAAAGCCTTCCTGCAGTCGCAGCCCGGCATGGACGCCTTCTCCCCGGCCCAGTGCGCTGCCTACTCCGCTCCCCTGAGCTCCAGCGCTGCGTACGGCTCCCCTGCGCTCTTCCACCCAGCGGCGGCCCCGCACCTCCTCACCTTCCACCAGGAGTATCAGAAACTCCAGAGTCAGCGTGGCACCGTGGACCTGAACAAACACATCCACACTGTTAGCACCGAGTAACCACGTCCACGCGCTGAACTCTGAACTCGTGTTTTCTCAGGTACCAGAGACAGAAACAGTGGAGCAGAAAGTGGCCGCGTGCGGGTGGACGTGTTTTAGGGAGACTGTTGTAGATAGAGCCACAGTGAGCGTCACAGACTCTGCGCCTTCCTACAATGACTTTTTCATAAAAGGCTTTTTTAAACAGGCGCCTTTCCTATTTGCTCACGGACTATCACCTTCTGTTGAAATATTTAAAAGACGAGTTTCCTATATATTTTTTTTCTGAAAGGAAATAAAATATGAGTATTTAAAGCGTGCGTTACTTGTATTTTGTGCAGATCTGTGCGGTAAAATAAGCGAAACGGTTCGCTTAGAAATGACTTTGGAAAAACAGTTGAAAAAAAATTACACCCTTTGTATTTTTTTGTGTGTTTTCTTGATTTGAATGTCTGGTTTTTGAATATGTCGGAGCCAACTTAATGATAAGCCATAGTTCATGATGATGAAAATATAAAGATTATATATAAAAATGAATTGTGTTACTCGACTGTTAAAAGTGTGACGTTTAAACAGCCAAAGAAAAAAAATCATAAAAAATAAATAACCAATGGGCCTAATGGATATCAAAATAATATTCATGTCTATAGGTCGAACAGACTGGGTTACTGTAAAGGCGTTCTGCATAAAATCAAGACAAATATTACTCACATTAAAACACATGGTTGTCGGTGTTACCTCGTATTTGCCTGTTCAGAAATCACCAGGACCTTAATCGTTTAACAATAAAAATGCAAAACATATAGTTTCTGAAATTGAAAAAAGATATTTAAAGTCTGTTTTTAATAAGAGAACGAGTTAGAGTCGTATTAGGAGTCTCTGTGCGTCAAGGTCAAAGTCAGCGCCGACATTATGGACTGTTGTCATGAAACAGGACTCATAATGGTTCCGTGTGTCCATCCAGCTGATGAGCGCGTGCGTCTCTCTCTCTGTGTGTTGCTCATTCATGATTCTAACACTGACAAAATATACACATAAAAGTGCACACACACACACACGCACCTTGCAACCCGTTCCCTCTAAAATAAATTTAATAACACTTTCAGTTTAAATAAATAATAAACACCCCTCAAATTATTATTATTATTATTATTATTATTATTATTATTATTATAGAGGGCATTGACTGACTTTGTTTCTAATTATGTCTTTGTTAAATGTATCTTAAAAGACTGTGAGCAACACAGTTTAAAGATAAATGAAAGAAACTGGGTCCCATTTTAAATATCAGACTCTATGGGCACATTAAATTAAATGTATGTGGTGGATTTTAGCAATAAATAAAAATGGAATTTATTCCTTTTCAGAGGAATAATCCAACAACTCCGTTTCACAATCGTAAAAAACTAAAAATTAAAGTTACTTGAACAGCAAGAGTCAGTACATTAGGTTAAAGGAGCACTTCAGGGTCTGATTTCTAACATGTTTTTCTTTCTACTGTTAAACATTATGACGCATGAAGGTGAAAACTAATGTTGCGGCTAAATCAAACTCAACGTGATTGATTGGTCACCATAACCTATGACCCCAGCCTGAAACAAAGAGGTTCATCTTTTGGCTTAAGCAGACATCGTGTGATTAAGTTACACAACCCACCCACAAACTCTCCACCCAATTCAGCATGTCACTAACTCCGATTATCCGATTTATTTTTCCTTTCTTTCCCAGTTAAGTGCAGGCAGCGCTGCTTTACAGTGAGAATGACAGTAGTAAAATAATTCTAGGTTCCAGAGCATGGAAGTATTTATTTAATTCTATTCTGAGTCTGGTTTAGATGGATTACCATGCTGAAGCTCTTGGACGGAGCTGATGGATCACACCGCACGCTCAGTCCCTCAGAAGACTTTGGCACCCAGTGCAGGACTGAAACAAATAAAAAGATTGTTACCTGATGGCGAGCTGTTAAGTTGCCCACCAGTGAAAGAAAGAAGAACACACTTTCTCATTGGGCCTCCTCTTTTTCCCTCTCGCTCCATTCAGGAAATTTTAAAAACTAGATTCAATCTGTTTTGAGGTTTTCCCTCGTCCTTCCTTTTTTTCTTACCATATCCAAATGTCTAATATTTGTGCTGCTGAAGTTCAACAGAGCGGCACGAGCTGTGGTCGCGCTGCTTCAGAGTGAGATTCATATCACACGCCACAGTGTTCCTGCTATTCCAACTTATCTGACTGAAAAGTCAAATATACATTTGAGCATATATATTTACATTCATCCTCTCAGTCTCAGGACTTTGCTTGTAGCCTCTCAGTCAAACCTGAACATGAAGTTGTGGTATAGCGTCAGAAATCAGCACTCAAAGTCTGTTGTGTGCCTGTATTTCATTGATCCAGCAGGCCACACACACACACACACATACACACACTCACACACACATGCACCCCTGATGCTGGACTTTAGTGCACATTAATATGGTTGAACACTGTGATCAGGTGTACTGGCTAAAGAGGCCTTTTTCATTGTAATGAGCAGCGTACCCTGCCAGTTGGATCCAAGAGAAAGTGAAGCAGACAAACTGATTGGCAGCCAGGGAGGGGGAGAAGTCAGGGTCATTTTTTTAAAGGAGGGGGGTCGGGGGTGTTGGGAAGCCAGTGCACCTGATAAAATAAGCAAGTCAGACACTCCAGGCTTGTGTGTGTGTGTGTGTGTGTGTGTTTAACTGTGACTGCACATCAGTTTTCTATCCTGAAGTAGGTAAAGGTTGCCAGTGAACTGCTTAAAGACCTTTTACTTTCCTTTTTCCTTTGTGCGTCATTGACTGTGACATGGTTTATTAAATCTTCACTTCTATTACAAGAAAGGCCTCCGTTTAATGATCAGCAGCAAGGCTTCTCTGTTGTTAATGCAACTTTTTTTCCCCCCTCTTTACAGCCTCTTTAATTTGTCTCAAACTTTAACGTTGAATACAATCTGCAGAGCTACTCATGAAACAAGGGCGTTAACTCTGTGTCATATGAGAGGAAGTCACAAATGTACATTTATGCGACAACCTGTCACGCGTGTGATGTTACACCACTGCAGACTTTCAGCTCAGATACTGGGTTATCATAACTTACGTCTCGCCTCTGATGTGGAGGTCATTCGGTGGAAAACCTCCATTCATGCCCAACAGTGCCGCTCTACTATGCTTTCATTCTCCACTCCCAAACGCCAAGACAAACTCCTGGGCAGAGCAGCCCGCCCCGCTGCCTTCACTCCCTCCGCTTCCACAGCAAGGACCCGGAGTCCAAGACGGGAGACTGGTGCCGTCTGGGATCACCCCTGCACGTTCAGTCAGGACAGGGAAAACAATGCAGCCATGTTTATCTGGAGAATGTGAAAAGCATAACTTGGAATCTGGTCCCATCAAATATTTTCCTGTCTCAAAGCCTGATGCTCTTTTCTTTCCCCCTGTTTTTATTTGAAAGTTCAAGCTAAGTTAACCAGCGTGGTTCACTATCACCAAGATACAAAACTGGGTTAATGTGACTCAGTGACTTGTGGATCAGAGTCGGTCTTTGACATTGAGTTACTGTGTTGGAGCGACTGGGTCTTTTTTTTAACCCACTCTTTCAGTCTGTGCATAGTAAAAAAAAAAAGTCACTGGGTCAAAATAGTGCGCTAAGGCTAAATTTAGTTGTGTCTCGTTACCAGTGGGTAGAGAAGCCAAGACAATAATTTGGTCCATTTGATTGTTGTTATATTTTCAAAATAGTGTTGGATCAAAATGCTCCTTTGTCTTAGGTGGCTTTCTCCCAGTGGGGGCACTGTCTGAATCTTAAGCCAACCAATCTCAGTGTGAATATTCACAAAACAAAAAAACAAACAAAAAAAAAAAATCACGAGATCAAAGATTCAAAACACAGCCTGTGTCATTATGGCCCCAGTGTTAGAATTATCCTTAATTATACTACTGTCAATATTGCTGAGTGTTAATAACATATTTAACCTGTGCAGAAGGGACAGTCACACACATTTGTACAAATGACAAACACATTTGGAGTCATATTTGAAGGTTATTATATTTAACACTGTGTTAAAATTAGGGGACTCAGTACAAGTAGTTAAGTTCGAGTACTCACTGATACTGACTAGCGGCGCGGAGGAGGAGTCGTAGAAGGTGGTATCGGGTGCTGAGCGTCAGAGTATTTTTGCCAGTAGGAGTACAAGCAGTTGGGTTCGGTATCTGGATGGAGACGGAGAAAAAACATTGAATATGATACAAAAATAACACTAATACTGGGTCAAAAAAACATTGCTATTGGTTCATTTTGACCCGGTGAACAGCTGTTTGCTAAACGCTTTGTTTGCCTTGGTATTTTTAGAGTAAGAACATTAACAATGGGCGTCTGGTGAATAGAACGGGTTTTGTTGTTGTGGTTTTCCAGTTATCATTAGTGAAGGCAGATCACAGCTCAGGTTTTCTCCCCTCTCACTTTAATGGCCGATTTCCACAGGCCTCACTCACTCCTTGGCGTTTGCTTTTCCTGGCAGGGCCAGTCCCTGCTGCCCTGCTTTAGGGAGTTATTCAATTATAAATCTTCCACCATCCTTGTGCAACACCGCCCCCCCAGCCCCCCGCCCCCCTCTCACCGGTCTATGTGTTACCCTGCCAAGCCCAGTAAAACACACTGCTCCGTTGGTGCACCCCTCTCTAGTCTCGTGCCCAAGAATTTATTACGCTCAGGGTGGTGAGGTGGAG
This sequence comes from Trinectes maculatus, assembly GCA_016785345.1. Lineage (NCBI taxonomy): Eukaryota > Metazoa > Chordata > Actinopteri > Pleuronectiformes > Achiridae > Trinectes > Trinectes maculatus. Next base: position 18,184 of record JAFBJQ010005477.1, read on the forward strand.
TGCGGTGTGTTTTTGGAAAAGGGACCCCCCTCAAGCCTCGGTGCCAACAGATGACAGTGACATATAGCAGGAAAGCCACCCAGAAGGAGAATGATCTCACACCTCAGCCACGCGCTCAGAGTGGGGTGGGAGAAAATAGAGAGATCTGCAGCTGGGGGTGGAGGGGACACTAAAATCAAGATGAAAAGCGGCGAGGATGGAGAAAGGAGCAGCAAAGAACAAGCTCTGGGGACAAAACCAAACACCAGTAACTGAGAGCAAAGCAAGCAAACCTTTACCAGAAACCTTCTTTAAATACTTCAGGGTGCTTGCTGGACTTGAGCATTGTGTCTTAATAATTTCCAAATAAACCCAAACTATGCTAAACCTCGAACATATTCCATTCTTGCCCTCAGATTATGGCTCATTAATACCAGCCAGAGTCTGGAGGAAACGCGCTGCTCCATTAGGCATCTTAAGAAAATTCTGTTGCGTTCAAGACTTAATGGCAGAAAGATCCTGCTCTAAACCACATCTGTTCCTCAAAGAGCTGGTGAAGCAGCCAGTCTGGATGTTACTGGGCAGCACTTGACTGGCTCGGTCTGCACACTCCTCTTGTTGCAACATATTTCCAATCATCCCAATGCATCACTGTTCCCCAGCTGGCGACCTCATGCCCTCACCTTGCCCACGGTGCTTGGAAAGGTGGGCACCTACCTATCCACTGGAGGTAGACGTGGTCCGCCCCGCACAGGGCCGAGATGAAAGGCAGCGAGAGTGTGATGTCACCCACAGCAGCCCCCTAACCCACTTATTGCACTAAATGAGAGCCATTAGCCACACAAACAAAGACTTAAAACTCTCTGTCATTTAATCACTAGGGGAGCAGGAAGTATAATTAACATCTGGGCCAAGACGTGTCAGACAGGGGTCAGGCAGGCACTGGTCGAGTCCGAGGCCTGGCGGTCGGTGTACAGCCTAATGAGAGTCAGTAACCCCAAACTGGCTGCGGGCCGCCCGCTCCCACTGATCTCTGAGGAAGACAAAGTGGTCGGCCTTCCACACCAGGCATTGCCACGAAGAGCTGGGGATGTTTGAAAAGCAGCCAGTTAATAGCTGGAAACCTCCCTCTCTCTCACAGCCGCCCCCCCCAACCACCCCACCCCACCCCCACATCCCTCTCCATTCACTCTCTGTGCATCTCCATCTCTCTCTCTCTCTCTCTGTCTGCACTTTCTCTCTCCACCTCTCTCCCCCATTACATTTGGTTTTCTCCCCTCAATAACGTCTGCAGTGGCATATTACAACTTGGAAATGGATTTTAAAAAGGGAGTCGAAAACGCTGCCAGAATGGGAAAAACATGGATTGGCTGAGTGGAAGCAGAGTAAGTGGTCGTGCCAAACCTCACGCTTTGTAAGAAACAAGAAAAAGACCCCTTTTTACATTAATGCCGGGTTTTAGGGACCAACCGCATAGTTTGGGGGGGGGGGGATCAAAAATCCCACCCTCTTCGAGCGAGAGAATGAAAATTCCAGTCGGTAACTTGTCACCTTCCTGCCCGGTGTCACCGTCATGAATGGGAGTGGGTGCTGTAAGGCTGTCAGTGTCACAGGACAGGCCTGTGCTGCAGGTCCCCGTGTGCTCCGCCGACCGCCAAGCCAATTCAAGGGCCTGCAAACATCCTGTAACAGCAACATAAAGCCACTAATTCAAGCCTTTGTGCTGGGTAATGGATGTTGTGCTGTACTGCGTCGATGTGATATGATAGGATTGATTGCTGTGAAGAACACAGAGGCTGCTTTCTAGCACCGCCCTGCCACCCAAACTGTCGGCCAACGAGCCGTTCAGCCCATGTTGCCTCTGTTGGTGGTCCCTGGTGTAAGCTATATTTTCCCCTCACTTCTCGCTCGCTCGCTCGCTCGCTTTTTTTTATAGCTAACACAAAATTGTTCCTAATTCGCTGCTGCTAGAGGGGGGTAATTTGCGGCTTTTGGCTGAGTGTCGCAAGCCCCAAATTTGAAAAAGCTGCTGAGTCGAAGGCGTTCTGTGAAAGGCAGCAGCGGCAGCAACAGTAGGGCGAGCGGAACAGAGAGTCGGTGTGGAGGTGGGGGGCGTTGGGGAGGGGGTGGGGGGGGCTCAATTCAATCATTAGAAAAGGAAAAAAAAAACAGAAAAACACGATAAGCCCTAAAAGATAGAAGAGCGATATGCAACAATAACTTGAGTAATGTTAACCTCAGCCAGTAATAATTGTAGCTTTTTAAATTCAATTACAGCAATAAGGTCTCCTCCTCTATTCAGAGTAAACATACTTACAATTCAGCCTGTGTAAAACACTCGTATCCTAAAAAAGACTATAGCCATAAACGCTGTAGGTCATATTTCATCAGTGTTTACTTTGTCCTGTTGTCCTCAGTTGTCTCTTCTGCAGAAACAGAGACTCTGTCCAGTTGACTCTGTTTCAAAATCGCCATCTGTAACAGAAAAAAAAAAAACAGATATTCCTGAAGGGTTTGGGCTTTTATGATGACATGCGCTCAGCTGACTTAGCAATTATCTCTGCAGGAAGAGTTATTGTGGAAAAGGCACAGTTCATGCAACAGAGAGCAACAAGGTCCTGTGCTTGGCCCACTTTTGTTTCCTCGTCATATAAACAATTAACAAACATGGTAATACTTACGCAGACGTTTCGAGTCAGATGCAGGATTCACTTGGTAAACTGCAGTCAGAGTTTCATATATTGTCAGTTTGCAATCATTGAAACTGAACTTGTGCTTAATGTTGACAAAACAAATGTAATGTTTCTAGATGTTTTCCAGAAGTAGGCTGTGTCACAGGACCACTGCAGACACTGTTACAGCTCAGCAGAAGTTATGAACTCACACAAAACTGTATTATATTTTTCTTTCTGCAGAATTGGGCAAATATACTTCTTGGCTTTCTCATTGTGCGTGATGCGAGTGATACCACTGCTAAGAAGCAACCGCCAAATAAGTTAGCCGTTATAGAAACAACTTGCCAGAAGTCATCTGACTTTTTGTACAGATTCAACAAACAAGATAAAACATGTTATTTACTGAGCTTTGGGGGAGCTGACAGGAGGAATTTGTTACATTTGGACAGAGCCAGCTGTTTCCCACTTGTTTGCAGCTTTTATGCTACGCTAAGTTAGCTGGCTGTTAATTGCTGTTATTTACTGCAGAGAAACAAATTTTGCGTATTCCCATAAAAAAAATTCTTTTGTGGGAAAAATGTTCAATAACTGGTGAGAATTTGACTTTGGTTTTCATTTCAAAGGGTTAAAATGTTGCCATTGCATATTTTATTTCCACTCACTATCTGTGGAATCCCTTCATTTATCAGGGTTTGGATTCAAACAGAAATAACAAACTGTATACATTTGTGTTAGAAGCAGTTAGCAAACATGCTGAGTCAAATCAATTTTCCATTTGAACAAGTAAGATACAATGGAAGTGTTATGATCAAAGTATTCAATCTGGGGATAAAATCAAATGTCCAGCTTCTGCAACAAATGTTACAGTGATCAGGCTGAGCATTGTGTTCAAATGTAATTGTGACAATATCCAACTGGAAATGTGCACAAATCATCACCACAGCTGGTGCTGATGAGAGGTTCCCCGAGTTCATATGACTACGCCGGGGCGTCAATCAATCAATCACATTTTATTTGTATAGCCCATATTCACAAATTCCAATTTGCCTGATAGGGCTTTAACAAAGTGTACAGGGTGTGACATACTCTGACCTACACCCTCAACAAGGGTGAGGAAACACTGCCCTAAAAAAAACCCCTTTTAACAGGGGAAAAAGACAGAAACTTCCAGGAGAGACTCATGTGAGGGATCCCTCTGTCAGGATGGACAGAAGTGCAATGGACGCCACGTGTACACAACACATCAACAAAATGACTTGGAGAGAGAGAGAGAGAGAGAGGGCGAGAGAGCTAAGGCACTGTATGACTGGTTGTTTTATACAAGTAGATGAAGTCATTTAATAATACGATATAATAATAGAATATAATGGTTGGATAAGGGTGTGTGTGTGTGCTGTAGGTGTGACTGTGAATAACTGAGACAAAGGCCTGAAATAGAAAGGTAACAATGCTCCCGGTTCTTCTGACCTGCTGCTGTCTACACGATGCTGCAGGCCGTAAACCAGACGGAACCGGTGGTTAGTGCGGCGGAGACACTTCCCAGAGCTCCTCTGTGTCCTCGTCAACACGGCGGTCCTCAGAGACTCGCTCTCTTTTTGATTAACAGGCCCGTTCACACTCTCATCCCATCCTCTGTGACTCCCTCTCTCCTCGGGGGAAAAGCCCCCATGGATGTTTTCCCTTTCTTTCTTTCTTTCTTTCTTTTTTTTCTTTCTTTTTTGTATCCCACATGGTTTTTCGCTTCCACAACAGCGCGTCATTACCCGAGTGTTTAAACACTTAAGAGCAGTTTAAAAGGAGGGCGAGGAGGTGGCAGTGGAGGAGGAGGAGGAGGAGCAGTGAACAGCTCCACATTAGCTGTGGATCACTCGTGGGAGCTGTAAAGCCTGCCCCCGCAGGCCGAATGAAGTCAATAAATAAACGCGGCTGTTGTCAGATGTCTGGAAAGGCTTGAGAGGGCCTCAGCGCCGGGGCAGCCCACCATGTCTCAAATGGAGGGTGATAAGTTTGGGGCGGCCCCGCAGAATTAGACGCTACAAGTTGCTGAGTGCCGTTGACTAATGAGGGCGGGTTTGCTGCATGATGAAGCCAGGAGGGAAAAGAAGCGTTTGATCTGCACCAAACTGCAGTTTGCCAAAAGTCACAATGGCAGCGCCACCAAAACACAGGGGAGGTGCATTGTTTTATGCAAATCTCACATCGAGCAGCCTCTGATAGTGACCCCCCCCCCTCCTCCTCCTCCTGAGGCCTTTCACAGCCGTCAATCAGAGCAGAAGTGACAACAAACAGCAGAAGGAGACAGGGGCTGTCAATGGGCCCACTTCATCTCACGACTTCATCGGATCAGAAACACTTCTTCCCCCAGACTCTGTTTGCTGAGATGCAACTGCAGCTCTGCCTCCGCAGGCCCGGCCCCGAGGGAACACCGGCACCGAATAGGAAACACAGGGAAAAGCAGTAGCAGCTGGACGAGTGTTTTTCCAAGTTAAAGCGATTGATCAGTGAGGGTCCGGAGAGTCCTCGGAGGAGGAGGGAGGTGTGGGGACGGGGTTGGGGAGGCAGGGTTCAGAGGAAGCTGCAGGTGTGGGGAAGAGAAAGCACAATCACATCTCTGGTCAAACAAATGTGTCTCCCCTGATGGAGATGGATGGAGGATCAGCATTCCAGTCCACGCTGAAGACCCCCACCGCACAGCACCACGTCCCCTCTCTCACTCTCTCTCTCTCTCTCTCTCTCTCTCTCACTCTCTCTCACTCTCACTGCGTCTGCTGCTGCTGCTGTCGGGCCAAACATCTGGACAGGGACAGAGAGCGGAAGTAAGCGAGAGGGGCGGCGGAGAGAAAGTTTTCAAGAGCGATAGAGAGAGAGAGAGTGGAAAAAAAGAGAGGGATGAACTGAGGTCAGGGGAAGAGGTGAAAGACGTTGGAGGAGCAGCCGTGTTTATCTTCGGGGACCCCCGTGGAGGAGGGAGCCCGTGTAAGCGAGCTGGTGTCGGTGGGGGAAAGTTCACACCCGGCCTGTGCACGCTCTCTCTCTCTCTCTCTCTCTTTCTCCTCCTCTGCTTCACCTCTTCATATCGTTTCTCGAACATCTTCCCGGCAGCTGAAGGTCAGAGGCTGCAGCAAATGGGGCATCGTTTTGTCTCATCCTGCAGCCAACATCGCTCTCCACTCTCCCGCACCACAAAGCACCAAGACCTTCACTGACTGCTGAGAACTTTGCTCCATTATTATTATTTTTTTCTCCTTGGTGTTTTCCCAGGAGTCCTAGGAAGCCCTGCTCCGGACTTGTTTTCTCTGCTAGTCAGGGGATGAGCTGCAGCTCATAAAGAGGAACCTCAGAGGGCACAGCGAGGTCCCGGGCTCTGTAAAAACCCTGAGTCCACAGCTCCAGCGGTGGCAGCAGTGGTGGAGAGGAACACCGAGTTATATTCACACACACACACACACACACACTACACCTTGGGAGTATTTGATCCCTGTGAACACTGCACGGCCCGGGGAGGACACGCTGTGTAAATCTGCCTCCCGTGTGCCGCCTTCTCTGTTACAGCAGCCTGCGCTTGTAAAAATAAAAAAATAAAAAGCACACACACATGACAGGTGCCAAAGTCAGGAATGTGATCACAGCGGGTTCTCGTTATTTCCTCAGCTTTTTTTTAATTATTATTATTATTTATTATTATTAGTAGTAGTATTCTTGTTATTATTAATATTGGTGTGTCATTTTAGCAAAAGGAATGTTCTGTATGTGGTGCTGGAGGGAGAATTCAGATCCATAATGTTTAAGTCCTGAAAAGGAAATAAAGTACTTAATGAAAAAAAATCTCATGAGCAAAATGCATTAAAATTATCAAAAAGAAAAATATTAGTATTATTATTTTCTGTTGTATCATCATATTATTTTTTTTATTATGATATTATTAATACAGTTGCATCTGTGTGTGAGCAGCATTTTACAGCTGGAGTTGGTCCATGTGGAGGCAATTAACTATTTTATATACTGTTGTGAAATGGAATCCAGTCATTCCCAGTCTTTTTTCCTAATCTACTCCAAACTCCGGTTTCTCTTCATCAGCACCACCTGTCTGCTCTATTTTTGTTAATTTCATCAAATTTTGCACCTGATATTATATATTAATCCTACAAATGTTGAAATAGTGAATACTTTTTTCATACTAGTAAAATGTATCTTCTTTTAGTGCTACTGAAACCCCTTATTTTCACTTTTTATGTTTTCAGCAAACTACTTAAACCAGTTGTTCATCATTAATAACATAGTTTATTTATCTGTATATTGACTATTAATCTACTTTTTCTTTTTTCCAATTTCTATAACTTTTAGTTAAAGTGGACGACTCTGTGGTTGATACTCATTCACTATTATTATCTTTTCTATGGTGACAAATACAAGCAAAAAGGACAGAATGTCTTTTGAAATGCAGTGGAGTAGAGGTCTTTTCTCTGTGTGTGTCTGTAGTGAATGTGTCTGTGTGTGTGTGTGTGTGTGTGTGTGTGTGTGTGTGTGTTTTGACTGCTGATGGCACAGTGGAGGTTTATTTGAACAGATGTGAACTCTCAGTGCCAGGGTGACCTCAGGTCTTACTTGGCTACACTGCAGCTGATCTCTCCGCCCTGGAAAAATAACACTCGCTTTAACAGACTGACCTGTGGGAGAGAACGCTCGCAAACACGCCGTGTAATGTGTCCAGGAATAAGGCTACATTTCCTCTCCCGCTGTAATTGAATCTCTGTGTTACCTTATCTGTGGATGCCTTGCTGCAATGTGGGCTGAATGTGTTCGGTTATGTCCCTGTCTTCACTGACAGTAAGCAGACTGTACAGTAAACCCAGAAGTTATACTCCTTTCAAAGTCAGAGATACGTATGGCGGTGGATTTATACTCCCCTGGATTGAAAATGGAGGCTTTTATACCAGATGCACTGCACGTTAACAGCACAGGCCGTGAGTTAGGGGAGTGCAGAGGTTGCCGACAAGAGCCATAAAGGAGGGGGATTTATGTGTTGGAGTGATGGAGGCGGGAGGTCAGAGGCAGAGTGAAGTGTGGAGGGTCGACAGGGATGAAGAGACAGCAATGTTTGGAGAGAGGACAGGAGAGAGCAACGCTAATTTATACTCGGCTAATTGGAAACAGCAGAGGCCTGCACCTGAACCGCATTCTCGGCCCTGTGGCAGCGCCGGCGCGGCCAACGTGGGAGGGTGATGAGGGCCAGGGGGATGGAGAGATGGGATGGAGGTTAGGGTCAGTGTCAATGGCAGCCTTGTTGTTTCTGTCCCTGCAGACGGGACAGAGGTTTTGGTCTGTGTGTGTATGTGTATGTGTGTGTGTGTGTGTGTGTGTGTGCACGCACGTGCATGCAGAAATGCAAGATGTGCGTCTCTGAGGAGAATTAGTGTGTATGCTAGAGATTTTCTAGGGGTCATGTTGTTGTGACAGTCACACACACACACACACACACACATACACCAGGCCGGAGCTAGAGTGAGGACCACCCTGCCTCAGCAGAGAGAGAGAGAGAGAGAGAGAGAGAGAGAGAGAGAGAGAGAGAGAGAGGAAAGGGGGGAAACAGCTTAATGTGTCATGGTTTCAATCTGACACGCTCTAACATACGACATGGCTGGACTTCAGCAGTCTTAGCTTCCTAGTTAAATAAATATGACAGCCTCCTCGGATAATTACCATGCTGCGACCATGTTGAGTCATAGCATCCGTTAATTATTAGACGGGCCGTGTGACTGTATGGATTCGTTTCAGATCCCCGCCGCTTGTGCGTTTCTGATGTCTGTAATATTTCAGTGAGTGATGGTGTATTCAGATGTTGGCTGTGACTGGGGTCTGGCACTCTGCTGAGGAGTGAAGTAATCTTGGAATTTAGATTGAAAAAACATTGACGTTGCTTGATGTGCTTCGTATCTGCACGATCTGTTTGCACCGCGAAGCCATGAGTCTTAGCGATGGCCTATTTAGGCCCACGATTCCCAACCTGGGATACTGTGTACAGCAGATGGGCGATTCTGCAATCACCAGGAAGTGTGAATTAGCTCAAATAAACAGTAATTATATAATTGAATTATAATTGATAATAAACATAGAGGCCCAGATAATGAGTCACTTGGCTACATGATGTGATAGAGCAGGAATGAAAACTAGATAACATGTGGGCAAGTTTGCCACATGACCTTAACTAAATGAGTGAGTGAAACTTAATTGACAGTTTAATTAGTAAAAAACTGATTGATTATTAAAACTGTTCAGTGAGAGTAAAAAATGAGTGAAATAACTAAATAAAGGTTGCGTGGCTGAAATGGATGTTAGTAATGAATATATGGTTGGATGACAATTGAAATCTTCATCTAAAATTATTGGATGTAGCAGAGCAAAAAATAGTGGATACATAATATAAATAAACAGTTGACAGTGATACTGCTAAAAAAAACAAACAGTTGGAATAGTTGTGTTACTCACCCTTACGTATGATGGTCTAAAATATCCAGCACACCAAGAAGCAGCACACAGCTTGACCAGAAACTATAGGAAAAACAAACACACAATTTTAACCACATTACATTTAAATAAATGAGGAGCTCTGGAGGCACCTCAGAAAAATGAGCCATCAAACCAATGCTAATTGAAAGACGGTCAGCATTCAGGCAAAGAAAGAGTATTGCTATCAAGCAGAATACAAAGATACAGATAGAAACCCAAAAGCCCAACGCCTGTGGAAAAAAAGAATGGTCTTGGACATATGGGGAGCATATTGGTGGCAGTGTTCTGATCACACACACGGTTCTTCTGAGCAGGAGAGAGTACAACAAGATTTAGATGTGGTGGTGGTGGGGGGGGCGTGGGGGGGGGGCTGTTGTGTTTCCCTTTAAAGGCGTGTCAGTTGTCTGATCTGCTTGGGGATATTTGCGAGAAAAAACTCCTCTCCGCTTCATCACTCCTGCTGATTGACATCTCAATGGTCTGCACACATGAATGAGTGTGTGCAAGCCATTTGCAAATTATAGCAGCGAACGTGCACACAAAAGTCCTGCGCAATCTTCCACTGCGGCGGTCTGCAGGGAGACGTTTGTCCTATGATGGTCCTGAGATTTTTTTTTCCCCCCACCTAGCATCTATTCTGAGGACCGAGCTGTGCGTGCACATCAAAGCCACCACAGTCTGTCTGTTTCTCTCACGACTCGTCCCTCACACACTCCTCTCTCTCTCTCTCTCTCTCTCTGCCCCACGCCTGTGCACACACACCATGCACAAACTGAGACACATTTGTTTAAGAGCATGTTATGAAAAGGATTCAACAGATTCTTTGATCACTGCTCGTCTGTCAGCGGATCACCGCCAAAAACGCTGCCCAGAAACATGAGCGCCTTCGCTTTCCGGCGCTGAAGGAGTTGACACATATTTAACTGTATTTCATTGTGTCGGCGTTTTTGTTTTTGACAGATAATATTATTTGAGATTTAAGAACGATGAGCTCGCGCCGGAGTTGAAAAAGGAGAGAGAGAGGGGAAAAAAAAGGAAAAGGCCACTTTCTGACACCACCTTATCGTTTCCACATTGATTCCACTGCCCTCTGTGGACTGAAGTAAAGCCACTGCAGCTGCACATCTTAATCTTATTTCTCCTCCATCCTGCTCCTCATGTTTACGTGATGTTTCCCTCTCCTCTCTCGTCTGCAGGATGCATGGTTTCAAAGGGACCACAGAACAAATCAGAGGCCCATTCCTGAGCACCGATGGCCTGTCTCTCATTTCAGATGGAGATTGAAGGGCATGTCTACCCCTGGGGCGTCAGTGGAGATCAGGGGGCCTCAGTAGCACCCGCCGCCTCAGGGCCTCTGTGTTTCCACTGTGAGGGAGCCGGACCGTGACACACACTAAACGTCGAGCCCGCCGCAATTGCCTGCGCCGCGCGGGCCGCTGTCTGGTGCACACAGATCTCGGAAAAGCCCCGAGAGCCTCCGCTGCATCCCTTGTTAGCTCAAGGTTGTGTGTGAGAGGAGCGTGTGTTTTGGGTTTTGCAACCTTTAAAACGATACGACAATAATGGGCCCTTATTATGTGTGTTGCTGTGATGGAAGTCTCGTGCCTCCCAGTGTTGTTGTGAGGCGCTGTGCGTTTGCTAGTCGTGGCTTACCGTTAAGCGTCTCCGAAGACGCTCCACTTTGGAGACTGTTTTGTGCACCAGGGCTCTGAAGTGGGATCACGGGTCAGCTCCTCTGGCTTTTCCTGGCAGAGGATGTGTGGGGTTTCTGGATCTGTGAAAACAACAGGGCAACAGCAGATCAGTTCCAGGTTGGGGTCGCACACTGTATCTGTGCAAGACGTGGCTCCGCTCTCTTTCCAGGCCTCCATTAAGCTCCCTCAGCTTTCCCATGACACAGCGATACCCGTCATACACTGCATGACAGCATGTGGACCTGAGTGACATTGGATGTATGTGGCAGGAGCGGGCGCAGCTCCTCTTCGTGTCTCCCATTCATGTGGTGAGAGCGGGATTAAGGCCTGATCCAATAGAGCAGCAGTGGAGGAGAAGGCGCTGGGGTCAGATCTGCCTTGAATTAAGTCAGTGTTGCAGCAGGAATAATACAATCACCTCCCCCAATACCCCTATAATACTACTGCAGGGGAACGTATGGCTGCGTTTGCGTTGTTGTTGTTGCCTGTGCGTGTGTGTGTGTGTGTGTCGGGCCGAGGCTGCGACCAAACCACAGGGTGGTGTCCTTTACAGAGAAGAGGGGTCTCTGTTGATGGTTCAAACACAGCCCGCGGCCCCCGGCTTCAAAAGGCTCCCAATCATCGCACCCACTTACAGCCAACGGCGCATGTCACTTAATGCGGACCACACTATTCTTCAATTATGGTGAACGCAGGGACTGAACCCCAGACCCCCCCCCTCCACCACCACCTCCATGTGTTGCAGAAGGTGTGGTGTGAGACCACTAACAGAACAACAGTTTCCCTGCTTCTTTTCATGCCATGTTCTCTCCTCACCCTGCTGCGCACTCCAAGCCTCACAATACATCACCTCTTCCTCTGTAATAAAACTGCCAGCCATGTCCATCTGTAGGACACACACACACACACACACTCACACACACACGCACACGTCTGTGACATCACGGCTGTTGATCTGTCACATGGCAAGTCAACTGTGTCCAACTGGAACTTATTAGGTGTCATCTGATCCCGACATGTCCAGTGGTTAAATGCCTGTTTGGTACAGGAGTGACATAACGCGTGTTAAGGTTGCAGGAATAAAAATAGCTGACACGGCTGTGATGACCATATTTAGAATTCCCTTTAAAGAACCAGATGATGGGAAGGCATGCAAACCTGAAGCAGACCACACAGCATCATCTACGTCTCGCTCCTCTCCTCCTCCTCTCCTGTCTCAGTCCATGAGAGGATTTCCTCTGTCATATCAGGTCAGGTGAACAAGGCGACAGAGGGTGACGGGTTCACGCCTGCACACCTCACCTGAATGGTGGTTTCTGCCTCTGACAGCAGTTCAGACGCGGGTACACATGCGGCTGGTTCAGTGTGTCCACCAGACCCCTAACCTCAGCAGCTGTGTGTGATTTTGTGTTCATGTTGTCTGGGGGCGTCTTTCCTCGCGTATATTTTTTTCTCCTTTCTGTCCTGACACCTTGTTCCGTGTGGCGGAGACATGTTCTGCTCAGATTCTGGATGTAAGCTGCTTCATATCAGCTGCGGGGCTCCAGGGTTTGAATTTCCATTTCATCTAAGACACAGCAGATTATAAACACACAGATAATAAAATTAAGTAAAAACAACAACAACAACAACAACAGTGATTTGTTTTAGTTTCTAATAATTAAAGGGAATATTCTTCAAATAAATTCATTTAAGGTTTTATGTGGCAACATTGCACATGACTATATAGACATATAGTCATGTGCAATGTGTGTGTGTGTGTGTGTGTGTGTGTGTGTGTGTGTGTGTGTGTATAGGCTTTGGTCCATGGTTCCTGTCAGGAGCAAAATCAATGCAGACAAGATTTAATCCATTTAAAATGATCTGGAGAATGTCATAATGTCCCCTGTTATTTCCCTGTATGAAACAATATTAAATAGATTACAAATGGGATCCATGATGTTGTTGGATGAACACTTTTAAGTCTGTGAGGTTGGAAATCACGGCTTTAAATTTCCCGGCTCACATTCTCTTATTATATATATTATATATAATAAGAGAATATATATTCTGTGCATCTTAAATATTGAATTATTTTTTTAAAAAATAAACATGCTTGCACACACGCGTTCACAGACATACACAAACACACTGTCGGATGGTGCAAGCACAGCTTTATAAACAATTGCAGCCACACACACGCTAGGAAAGAACATGAAAACAGCGCTAATGGGAAAAAGATGAGAGGGCTCACAGCGAGCACACCCAGAGAGAGGAGGAGAGCGGCGGCTGCTGCTGGACACCGCTGTCTCAGGCCTCTGGCACAGTCCCACTGCTCTGGGATCAGCGAGACGCTCGGCTGCCTGAGGTCACACAGTTCAGGGAAGAGCACTTTAATTGCCGGGTTCAGGTTTGCACGCTGATCTATAGTATATGAGTGTTATTTTAAACCGCTTCTCTCTTGGGCATAAAATTCTCTCACTGTCTGCGATTTTATTTGTGACTTTACAAAATGCATGTGACACATTATATTCTTTCCAACTTCTTTTCTGATTTATATTTGTTTTATTTTAAATTGATAAATCACTGTATTCAATCATGAGTAACTTATTTCAGAAGGATCACATTTATGAGACATTTATTGCCCTTTTTTTAATTATTTGCTCATAAATGTTTTTTTTTCTTTTTGCCAAACATTTTTGGCCTTTGGTGTATTTTGTATAATTCATGCTACGTTTATCCAAGACTGTTGTACATTTTTCAAATGCACCATTGTTACATTCAGACAAATTAAAGTGGTTAACGTATACAGTCAGTCAGTATGTGAATTGTTTAAATGCTGAATAAAAATATCCAGGTCAGTTACCATATGTTTAGATGAATGGCATCATCACCCGTCAGTCAGATCATGTGCGCTTAATGAAAAAGTGTGAGGTCGGTGAAAAGCGGCTGCACTGTCAGGGAAAAAGTGTGTCATCTTGTATGTTTGACTTTGGTGGGCTGTCTTTTCCAGCCCATAGGGTGCGACGATAACAAGAAAATATTGCGGTGTCCACGTCTCACAGTGTACGGCCCCGCAACCCCCCACCGCCCCAACCTGACCGAGGGCCACAAGGCCCTTACAACAACATATCTGCACTGAGGCAGAGGAGCCGGAGTTACAGCCTGTGTGTTAATAATGGCTCACTGGTGATTCCCTCACATGTTTGCTCAGATTCTGGCTTTGCTTAAACATACAGGCACAAATCAACACTCAGTTCCTCCCTCTCTCTCTCTCTCTCTCTCCCTCTCTCTCTCTCTCTCTGTTTCAGTGAGGTCTCATCACACTCAAAGGCCATAATCTGCACCGCTTTTGATCTGCGACTCTTTCAGGCTTTCTCAAGAAAAAAGAATCAAATTAATTTTTTCCTCATAACACCAACTCTATCATTTCTCTCGCTCTCCGTCTCATCCATGATGTGTATCCACCAAGGCTGAATAATATTTGGACAGGTGTTCTCTCATATACATAAACTGCAGGGGGTCTGCTCTGCTCTCTCACTGCAGTCTCATAAAGAGAGGAGAGAAGAAAGGCTGCATAACCTGGCTGCTACATCATCATGACGCCGGTGCTCTGTACCACACTCTGCATACTCAATGTGTAATCCTTAACAATAAAAAACTGTTTAGCACCAATTTTTCCTCTACTTTTAAAACCCTCTTTTTTTCCCTGTTTCAGACAACTGGAGTCCACATCTGGAAGACAGATGTGGTCCCAAGGCTTGTTCTCTGCCTTTGACTCTCTCTCTCTCTCCCTCACATTCGCTGCTTCTCACTCAGCCACTCTCTCTTTTTCGTGTCTTTCCCTCCCTCCTCTCTCCTTTTGGGAAACATGAGAGCTGAGTTAATTCTCTCTCGCGCGCGCTCTCTCTCTCTCCGAGCCGGACCACCCACATTCGGAAACGCCTAGCTGTTCCTAAGGCAGAGCCGGCGGCAGTTTGGAGAGACAGTGGGAGAGTGAGAGAGTGAGGGAGAGAGATGTAAGGATGGGTTATGACTGACGGTTTTAGCAGAGTATCAATTATATCAATGTCAAAGCCATAACCTGGCAGCGTGTACAGAGGGGAGAGTGTGTGAGAGACAGCTGCTCTGTGCTCATGCAGCATGAAGCCATGAGGCCTCTGCTCCTTTACTACACTTATCCATCTATACTATATCCACATATCACTTCATTCTCCACAAACCTGACCTTTCTCACAAACATGCATCTGACAGCCAATAACTCTTATGGCTGCATTCCTCACATGATCATCAACAAAATGGTTTCAACTGTATATTTAACCAGAACAATAAAAATAATTAGAAAGTCTGTGTTTTTTTATAAGAAAGAATAAAAACAGTGAAATGTTGTTTAAAACAGCAGTTGTTTTTTATTTGCTTGGTAAGCAGTATACAAGTATCTCTCAAACAGTCCGCCTCACACTTCTCCAATATCAACTCAACGTCGCCACCTTGTGGAGGTTTTATACTTTTGCCTGCTTAGAGCGTTTCTGGCTGTTGCATTTCTCTCACCAGTATGACACTTAATGGTGCAATTATACATAAGTATTGCATCAATTATGAATATTATAACTAAAATACCCAATACAACTATAATAACCATTATAAATATAACAGATAAGATGACGATGAAGTGTAATGGTAATTAATTTTGGTTTGTAATAAAAAAACATTTGGTAATAAACATGTTGGTCTTATTAGTGGTGTTTAATGATCTGATATGTGACACAGTTCATGAACTATTCATAAAGCCAGTAGATAATACACAGTGTAGTAGCCTTTATAGTGTGGAAAGTAGCTGCAGGAGTTTAGTGGTGAAGCGTAATACTCTCCTGGCATGCGTCAGCTGATAAGCCTGTGTTTGCCGAATACAGTGAAGTGACTTCAATATGCATCTCCATACATTAGTGTTAGAATATCTCTTATTTAGTTTGCTGTGTTTTTCGTTTCCCCACCTCAGTAGCCACTGATCCCACGGTGGCCCCCAACATGCCCCCGATCGGCCCTCCAACAAACAGGCCGACCAGGGCTCCAAACAAGGCCTCTCTTCGCACCAGCTTCGGCAGCCAGCCTGTCAGCTTCTCCCACAGGCCCCACAGAAACGAGGGAGCAGGGGAGGAAGACGAGACACTGGTAGGTGGGAAAATATCATCTATATCCAAACTGAGGTCACCTATGCTCCTCTCTGCTTCTTCTCGGACTGCTTCCATTTCCTCCTCTGTAACGTCGTCGCCTGGGGAGTCTGCGTCAGACCCCTGCTCCTTCATCTCATCTGCTCTTCTCTGTCTCACCATCTCCACCTGCCTCTCTCTCACTCTGTCCTCAACCTCTTGGCAAAGGGGGCTGGTCAAGAGTTGTGTCCCGCCCTCCCTCACCACCTGCTCAACCTTCTCCAGAAGCTCCTCAACAGCCTTCCTCTCCTCTGGTTCTCCACCGCGGGTTTCCAGGGTGTGGTAGCGGCCACCACATGTTTCCACCAGCTGCTGGAGGTCTTTGCGCCAAGTGGTGAGGTATTCTTCCATCTGCTCGTCCTCCTCCAGCTCCTCTGTGTGGGTAAAGAGCATGATGGTGTTTCTGCTAACTGCAGAGGGGCCAAACAGCTTCTTCAGCACAGCCAGCGCCTTGGCCTCTCCATCAGCCGGCTGGTTCACGGGGACACAGAGCAGGAAGGCATGTGGCCCAGGGCTGGATAAGGTGATAAAGGAGGAGATGTGTTTTCTCCGTTCCTCTGGGTTGCACTCGGAGCCGAACCATGCCGGACTAGAAACTACCACAACCTGCAGAGTGACGGCAGGAGCAGCAGCATGACATCAAGGCTGAAGTGCTTAGTTTCTTTATGTGTAGCTTAGACACATTAAATGGTAAAATGTATACGTTTAGAGGACTGAAAGTCTTGAAATGCAGGATTGTAAATATTTGTGTGTGCATGTGTATCTCTGTGATAAAACACTCATCCGAGCGTATGTGGGTACGTTGTAGCTTTCATTTTGAATATGAATGGTTCATTCACTGGGGAAGTTGTGTATTCATTTCTACATTGGGTGTAATGATATGCATATAGTGTGGCTATGCATAAACTTACATAGTAAAAAACGTCAACCCTCGTATTGGTCTGATAGTGCTGCAATAACCAACTGAATTACAGTATGTCCTTTAGAACATGGAGGCTTTAGTATTCTCATTTATCATTATCAGAACCATTTTGTTTGCATTGGTACAAGTGTAGCTATAATGGTCGTCTTCTGTTACGGCTGACTGAGAAGTACGTTACTGTTCCTGGACTTCATAATCAAAAGTGCCATCAACGCAACCATAACCAAATCATGGGGATTGTACGTTTAATTTGGCCACGATGACATAAACTGAGGATGATTTTCACCTCAAAAATATATATTAATATAATATTAATAACTTATTATGATTATTAGGTGACATTTTCTGCTCATGGTTCCTGGGTGATGGCATCACTGATAAAGTATGACGTCATATTCTACCTTAGTGGTCTAACAGTCTAAAACTATGTCTCAGCTTATTGCGTAAACAAGCTGTTGACGTGAACCCGGCAGCAGTCTCACCTGTCTGTCTGCAGCGTGTCCTCGGTGTTTGCGGCTCTCCTGGCTCCCAGCAGCGTCTGTGCCCTGCTCTGTGTCTTCCAGGCGCAGGATGGCGCTGACTGCGGTTGTCTTGCCGGCCCCGGGTCGACCCAGCACCACCAGCCTCAGCTCTGCCCAGAGGGATCAGAACAGCACATATAGATCATACAACGCCCTGTGTTTATATGACGACACACTGTGTGTAGAGTTTCACTTAGTTCAGGTGCTTTAAAGCAACGTTACTTGATGTATTTCCGCCTTTGCCCGCGTGGTAAAGTATAAGTCTGCGTGTTGTTCTCGTCAGAACCGCTCCTCATTTCCACGAAGTGACAGCGCCCTTATCAACACAACTACAGTCTCAACACTTCTCTTCTTATCTCACACAGCACGGACACACAACACAACACAACACCTCTCCCTGCGGTCACACACGACCCCACCTACACACAGCACATTTATGACTGTTTACCTGAGTGTGGCGCAGATGCTGACATGCTGCCGTGTTTGGTGTGGCGTCTGGAATCAGCTCACTTCCGGGTTCCTCTCTCAGACCAGCCCATATAAATAGAGTCTGTGGCCCTGCCTCTGGTCCTGACTCCTCCAGAGGCGCTGCAGCTGTCCATCAGAGGCGGCCCTTGATTACATGTCACATATGTCAGAGCCTAATGTCACACTAGTGCCTCTATTTTAATACATTTGTACTTGACTTTATGGGTATTGATATAAAGCTGTGATTAATACATTGAAAATGCAAATCTGCAGTGAGGTACTAACCCACACAGGAGACTCAATGTCGGGTCAATCACTTCCCAGTCCTTTCACCAAAAAAACATAAAAATAAATAAAAATAAAGCTAAACTGAGACGTTTTGTGGCGTCAGAGAAAAGGGTCATCTTGGTGAATGGTCTTCATCATGTGGGCACCACAAATTGTAATGGTCCATGAAGACGCTTGTTGAAATGTTTCAGTCTGGATGAAAGAGCTCCATCGTTGCCAAACTTACAATAACATGGGAGGAGCTGCATCAGAGCTGGGCAGATCATCATTTTAATGATCCCACTGTGTGGGACGCTTGAACATCTCTTGATTACAATGAAGCACCTGAACGTGTTTTTCTACCACTTTGACATTATACAGTGCCGACAAAATCTAAATGCTGTTTGCTCGGTAAAATATCAAATCTATCAAATGAGCAAGTCATGACAGTACTTTTTACATAGTATAAGAAAAAAATAATCGGGGGTTAAGTAGAGTACGTTATGATGATGATCAGAGATCACTGTAAATGTTCCTGTATTTTTCAGTAAAAAAGAAAAGAAATGTAAAAAAAGGCATGACACTCAACAGTCACCCACCAAACAGATTATCAGATGTGCACATACAACCAGCACTTAACACGCACCCATTCATACAACAGTCCTCTGTACAGTAACAGTAAAACTAAGCTGGCATGCGGCCAGTATATGTTTAATTTAAAAAAATTCGACAATTAGAATATTAAGAGAATGAGATTTTCTTTAAAAAATACACTTAAAAAACATGTTGACACTAGAAATATCCAACTTTTCAGATGCCAGGCAGTGGCTTAAATAAAGTCCGTAGGTTGTTCTATGATGGAACCGTTCCAGTCACATCTGCTGACTTTGCCTGACAAATCTGTCCACACTGATTATGATGCTTCACTCACAGTCCAGGCATGATGTAGGCGATGTTGTCCAGTGTATTTGACTGATATAAAAAGAGAAATCTTTATTAGGATATTGCAATGAAAAGGTACAGCTGATCACTGTCAGGTTTGTATCTCTTCAATGTAGTTCACACAGTAAAATTAAAAGAGGTTAGGAAGCTAAAGACAGGCAAACTAATTTTGCTCATGCATTTACAAATGTCAGTACTATACCAGGACATTTCGAGGACATCCATTTAACTGTGGTATCTGTGCAGTAAGACAGGTCAGCGGCCCCAGCGCACACAAGATGGAGTCCAGAAGTACAGACAGACTGCCAGACACAGCAACCATTCCCTAACACAAAGAGCCATCAGTCACAGGACTTACTTAATCCACTGCATAGTAATGAAATATCTCTAATATCTAATGAAATATCCCTTAATTTATAACTTATATAGTTTATAATCAGATATTTAGAGAACACTAAAACACTAACTTGTGTGTAACACTTAACTAATGTGTGCACACAAACAAAGCGTGTGGAAACTGACCTCTGTTTCCTGCAGTCGATGTCCAATCAAGGATAGGGACTCTCCAAGAAGCTGCAGGTGAGCTGCTGCATCGATGGGATCAACATCAGGAATTCGAGCAGGCGACAGGGACATAGTGGTAGGAGCTCTGTTTGGAGACACCACCCCTGTTCCTGTTCCTACAACTTCCACGAAGAAACACAATTCAAAGGCAAACGTTAAAGATCCAACAGTGAAAGGAAAAAGAGATGAGGACACTGGGTTAATAATACCTTTGGCTTTACTCTCACTAGCGCTCTTGTGTTTGATTGTTGTAGCCTCAGCTTTGTTCTGTTTGTGCTGCAGATACTGAGCCTTTTGCCTCCAAACCTGTACCAAGAAATACATGGTAAAACGTGAGGTTTAGTGCACAACTGCCAACAGAACCATGATATTGTATTACACTGGATTCATTTCCAAAGCATTTGACAGTGTTAATTTCAAATTAGTAAAATAAAAAACTTACTAGTTTGTCTTTCTCAGGCATAGCTTTCCACACCTCTGCCAACTTTTTGCTGAGCTCACCAAACACTGCAGATCATACATATACACAGAATGTTTCCATGGTTTGTTTTAGCATATCTTCCTTTCACAGGATAATCTACTAATGAGTGCACAATGACTGTAATTAGAGAGTTATACTATAGTTTACCCACCAAGTCCTGGCTGTTCTGCATTTATGTTGACCCTGTACTCCTTACAGAACACCTGATATGCTGTTGTATTCTTCTTCTTGGGCTAGACAGTGTGATGTTAAAGATGTCAGTTTTAGGTGAAGGTGCTTGATGGTTGTCATTGCCAACAACAGGAATTTTAGATCTCAGAAGTATCAACCACCAAAAAATAGTATCTTGCCTTATCTTTATCTTTTTCATGCTTCTCTCGATCTTTCTCCTCTTTCTTCTTCTTCTTCTCTGTCGTTCCATCACTGCTTTGATGGTGGTGTGGAGGGATGGGCGTGCCCATGGCATACATTGGACCAACAGCACTGTGAGTGACAGTAGGATGGGAGTGGCTGTGGGCCTTCGATGTGTCTAGAAAAAAGAAAATCATAGACAGATGGCGCAAACAGTGACGGTTAAATATAATAAACTCTGAGGGATGTATTGAGACATTCAGACAATAGTTCACTGTGATCTTTAACACCGAGCTAGTGGCAACATGGCCATGGCTACGGCTCAACAACTTGGTTTTATAAAAATAAAAATATTGGTAATAGTGCCAATTGTTATCACCAGCATATTTCACTACAGGACACAACACACTTTTCTGAATAAACTCACCAACAAATCCTTTGCTGTGCTTTTTGTCTTTCCCACTTTTATCCTTGTCTCTGTCTTTCTCCTTGTCTTTTTTCTTCTTGCTTTTCTTGCTCTTTTTCTTCTTTTTTGACTGGTGTGTGTAGGAATCATCTATTACTAGCTCTCCCGCCTCCAGCTCACCTCCAGACGAGGAACTGTCATCTCCCATGCCACCTCCATAATGACCTGTTTAAGAGTGAGCAAAGTAAAACATTAATGAACACAGAGTTTCAAGTATCAAGCACTCGGTGGAGAAGTGAAGTGCTTGTACTGCTGTTATAAACCAGATGTACTTGAGTGACAACTGCATCTTCCGGAGCATCATTTGAGTTTCTCTTACCTTCCACCTCCACCTCTTTCCCCACCACCGGCAGGGGATCTCGACTCTGCTGTTGCTTCTTCTTGGGTGACTTAGACAACTGCATCCTCTCTCTCTCTTTGTCTTTCTTCACACCTGCTTTGGGTGTGTGGGGCGTGAAAGGGAAGCTCTCTCCTTCGTCCTTCTCTGGGGACATGATGAGCTTCATCTTCAGCCCGTCGGCCTCCCTTAACGTAAGTGGCTCCTCTTTAGGAGCTCCACCGTGGAACAGGGATGACTTTGACGAAGAGGAGGAGTGCTTCTTGGAGGAGGAGGAGGAGGAGGAAGACACAGGGCGGGAATGAGAGAGGGAGTGGCTGGTTTTGCTTCCACTGCTGCTACTGTTCTCACGTTTACGGTCCTTTGAGGAATGTGAGGAGAAGGAAGGATAGGATGGTTTCTTGTGTAAGTGGGGGCTGGGGTCCGAACCTGTTGCCAGGGGGGAGGTGATGGCCTGAAGAAGGCCCATTGCTGTATCTGTTGGGTGGGAAGATGATGGAGAAGACATAGATGGGGAGTGCTCTGCAGACTTGTGCTTTTTCTTGTGGGGAGGTGGGCCTGAACCATCATGCTCTGACACAGGGGAGAAAATTAAAAATGCTATTGAAAATGCTGTTCTTAGTTTATTCTTGTGAATTAAAAGATTGTTAAAACATATTAAAACCTCACCTCGGTAATAGTATTCATCACTATGTTTCTTCTTCTTTTTATGCGGGTCTCCTCCCAGCATGAAAAGTTCAGAATCCTAATTAGACATAAAACTATTACTTTTTACTGTCAAAGCTAGACAAAGCATTTAGAATGACAAAATCTCACATGGTGGTGTCATATCTAAAAAGCTTTGAGTTGGTGTTAGGATTATATAAAGTTACTGCACAAAGACAATCACCTTGGGCCTTTTCTTGGAAGTCTTTCGAACCTGAGCAGCGATCTCCTCCTCTTCCCTTAGCAGATCCTTGTATGACCGTCTCTTCTCTCTCTGGCTGCGACCAGCTACCAGGCCCCTGTCTCCATCCATCCCCACATCTAAAACATAAATAATCAGAATTATACGCTTTATGTTCAGAATAAAAACTACTTTTTAGGACATGAACAGTGACAAATATTTGACAGTCCAGAAGTTGGCCTTTACATCTATTGGCATGTTTTTATTTTCTTTCTTGATCAATCAAGCAATAAAAAGAGTGCACCAGATCTTTGCAGTTTTATCACCACTTTTCATTGATAAGTCAGTATGGTAGGGACACTAAAACAATAACAAGCAGGCATTACCCATTCCTCCTTTAATCTTGATTTCCTCAAAAGCCATGGTTCCTCCCTTGTCAGTGCATTTAACTGTCACAGGACTGACACCATGAAGGCAGAGTAATGACCTGTTCAGAAAACACACACAAAAAAATCAAATACAGAAGAAACAGAACATCAGCACAGACGTGACTGTTATTTGTATTTTGTCCTAGAGGAGAGTAACAGCAGTTCGACGTAAAAGTGTGTAAAACTTAATCAATTATATCCTGTTTATCGTGTAGAGTTACATAGTCAACCTTGTAACCCTAACCCCACTACATCTACATGGGGACACGACTGCTACAAATGTCCCTGGTACTTCACTTACAAGCACAAGCGGTACAAGCAACACTGGATAACGAGGAAAATACAACTTGCGTAGTATTACAATAATGATCAGGTCTGCCGGCAACAAGAGTATAAAAAAGATAGCTAAACAAATTCCCGCCTACTTTCGTATAGATGCACAAACACACCCCCTCTCCATCCACTTTCACTCCTTAGCTTCCCATTCCCAATATTTCCAGGGCTAGAATCCGCCCCGCCGACTGTGCCCTCCACTGGCCGGTGTGAGCGGCTGAGGAAAGCCGGAGGCTTTCACTCACCGCTAGGCCGCGGTCGCCTCCAGAGGACAAAAACACAGTGGTAGACATGCATATTACTGTGCTTATGTCCCCCCCTTGTCTGACATTGTAGCATGAGTAGCTTAAACACACCGGGAGATGATGAAACAATGTGTTTATTAAATTTTACTACCTCTATGAGACCTCCAATTTACGCGGGTCCAGTCGCCATCTTTTATTTTCGCCCAAACAATACGCGTCCGACTAGGGGAGGGGCAAGGATAATGCAGCCAATCAGCGTGGGGCAAAGTAGCCACATTAGCAATAAACTTGCTAAGGCTACAACACATTCTATTCTAGCACTCATAAAGTCAATTACAAAGGGCGCTAGCATTTAAAATGTTGGCATTTAAGCGTGCATAATTTAACATTATGTCCATCACAAAACCCAGAGGGCTAGAATCCGCCCCGCCGACTGTGCCCTCCACTGGACGGTGTGAGCGGCTGAGGAAAGCCGGAGGCTTTCACTCACCGCTAGGCCGCGGTCGCCTCCAGAGGACAGAAACACAGTGGTAGACATGCATATTACTGTGCTTATGTCCCCCCCTTGTCTGACATTGTAGCATGAGTAGCTTAAAGACACCGGGAGATGATGAAACAATGTGTTTATTAAATTTTACTACCTCTATGAGACCTCCAATTTACGCGGGTCCAGTCGCCATCTTTTATTTTCGCCCAAACAATACGCGTCCGACTAGGGGAGGGGCAAGGATAATGCAGCCAATCAGCGTGGGGCAAAGTAGCCACATTAGCAATAAACTTGCTAAGGCTACAACACATTCTATTCTAGCACTCATAAAGTCAATTACAAAGGGCGCTAGCATTTAAAATGTTGGCATTTAAGCGTGCATAATTTAACATTATGTCCATCACAAAACCCAGACAGTTATACCAGCCTTTAACACTCTGTAGTTACACAAATATGGCCAAAGATACAGATTTATTGATTCACATGTGTCCATTTTCAACAACATCCACGTCAATTTTTACAATACAGTTCACATATAAACGTAACATGCAAGAGAAAAGGCAATGTGCTCCAAAATGGTGTCAATAAAAACAAAAGTATCAACAATAAAAACTGTTAAATAATTGCAAAAGAATTACATCTCATGATGTATTGATCAATTAGCTTGACTGATCATGGCAGGCAACTTTAGAATGTGTCAGTATGAAGACACTTTTGTCAGTCTCTCACACTCTCTCTCACACACACACTCTGACACTCTCTCTCTCTCTCTCACTCACACACACACACACACACGGAGCTGGGGGTTCCACTAGCTTCCTGTTTTGAATATATTTGCCCTTAAGGGTTTCTTCTATCTTTACTCAGAAACACCAACGTGTTTCCATAAGAATGACTACCAACTACACTACAGTATTGTCCATTAAAATCTGACCATCTTGTCAATTTAACAAAAATAACAACAACCTTGTCTGCATATTAGTCTCAAACAAAATAATTAACATTATCTTGGTTAAAATGACAAGGTGTTCAAATGTTACTGTACTGGTACTGTGCATAGAATTTGTTTGGAATATGGACTGATACCATAACATAATGGTTCAGGTTTGCTTGACTGAAAAGGGCTTGTGGGGCTGTGGGGCTCTACCTATCCCCCAAATTTTGTTTCTGTAGACTGAGTGATGTAAAACTGGCCAATAAATCGGTCACCTCATCCACCTGGAAAAAGAGAAACAAACCAAATATGTACAGATTGATGAAAGACAAATGCACAATAAATCCTCATTATCCAACATGGACACATCTCAGTTACACTATAAATCTTTTTATGTGAATCTGAGTATATGGGCCTCACCTGCTCTTTGGTGCGTGTGTGCTGCAGCTGTGTTGAAATGTGCTCCAGCCTCTCTTTAGCTTCACTCTGGCCCATTAGATTGAGGTATTCCCTCAGCATTTGAATAATCTAGAAAACGGAATTATATTGTGCTCTGTTTGTACAATTCAAATCCAGTTTTTAATCATAACACCATGAAAGGCAGTGTGATCCTGACCTGTGTGACTTCCCCTCTCAGAGTTTCTAAGCTACGAGAATCTCCCTCTTGCAGGATGTTGAGTTTAGAGCGGGCTAAATGCAGTGGGGTCCTGCCTGCTCGGTCCAGCGCGTCCACTCGAGCACCTTCCCAGAAACAATAAGAATAAAAACATACGCTTATTACATTTTTTAAAGTGAAGTGCTTTGAATTACTCTATTTAAGAATAATTGTGCATGTTATACAGGGCCAGGAACTGGCTTCTTACATGTGTTGTTTACATATGTCATTTGTGTTAATGCCTGGCTCGCTTTAGGTTATGCATTGTTTGTACATGTACTGAGGCTCTATTTTAAATACTGTTGTAATTGTACATACCACCTTTACTAATGGCAGAAGCAATGCTGAATCTTGACAAAAGATGATTTTATTGCCATGGAATGCCATAGCAATGGAAACAGAAATATATATACAGTATTCTCAAAGACGAACACTTTAGCAGTAATCTCACCTCCTCTCAGCAAAGTGGTGATTACAGGCACGTGGTTAGTACAGGCCGCTGCAGAATCACAAACATCACAAGAAAAATAGGGTTTGTTAGTCCACTGTATGTGTGTACATTTTAAAAGGTGCACAGTTATTTGTCTGGGTAAGCATAAGCAGGTTTTAAGTGTAGTGATAGTTCTTCTCTCGTACCAAGATGAAGGGGGGTATTTCCCAGACTGTCTCGCTGGTTTGGGTCAGCGCCATGGCTCAGCAACAATTGGACTATATACACAAAAATAATATAAGACTGGATGAATAAATACACATAATCACAAGGGCTACATAAGGTATAAATAACTAGAACTATTATTGTGGACTTATCTATAGTGTGAGGTATACAATATCACAATAAGTCATTATACTGTACAAATACGCTGGATGGTTGTGATTGTCATTGGTGCTGTCATATTAATAACTGGCACTGACTTACCGATGCTCTCATTGCCATTGCAGGACGAAAAATGAAGAGCTGTCCTTCCCTTGTCATCTGCGGCACAGGGGTCTATGTCTTCTTGTAGGAGCTTTCGGACTGAAGCAGCAGAAATGTATTAACAAAACCCATCGTTTTCTCACACCGACTGAAAGCTTGTCTACCTGTATTATCTGAGTCAACGTACCTGTGTCGATATCATTGCTGTTCGCTGCTTCCCTCAGTCTTTTCACAGCTGTGGAGATAAGACACTGAACGTGAGTGGTATGTCAGTGCTTGAATAGATAAGATAAGATATTCCTTTATTCGTCCCACAGTGGGGAAATTTCAACGTTACAGTAGCCACAGGGATAGCAAGAGGAAATGTGCATTAAACAGATAATAAAAGAGTAGTAAAAAATAAAAAAAAAAAGAAATTGCAACAAAACACTAGACATCTCAGAAAAAAACAACTAAATATATCAATATGTGTATTTAAGGTAATTGTACACATTGCACATGTACTACACGTAGTAGTATACACTATATACACATACATATATGTCTATATATATACATATATATCTCCTATATACATATACAACAATGTGCAACAATACAGTAATGTACACAATACAAAAAATACAGTAGTGCAATCATGTAGCAGTATTGGGTTTTGTGTGTTGTGTGTGTTGTATAGGAAATCAAAAATAAGAAATGACTCTATATATAATATTGTGAATGGATCCTGACAGTGCTACTGGAAGTTGTGGTCATCTGAACAAAACACTAGACATCTCAGAAAAAAACAACTAAATATACCAATATGTATATTTAAGGTAATTGTACACATTGCACATGTACTACATGTAGTAGTATACACTATATACACATACATATATGTCTATATATATACATATATAATATATACATATATATCTCCTATATACATATACAACAATGTGCAACAATACAGTAATGTACACAATACAAAAAATACAGTAGTGCAATCATGTAGCAGTATTGGGTTTTGTGTGTTGTGTGTGTTGTATAGGAAATCAAAAATAAGAAATGACTCTATATATAATATTGTGAATGGATCCTGACAGTGCTACTGGAAGTTGTGGTCATCTGTTATACACTGTTATCGATCTTACTCAACATGTGTTGGTTTTGTGTCAGGTTATCATGCCCGACTTTCAAAATGGAGTGAGAGCACAATGCTAACGTACATCATATAGCTTGTCATTACATCTCAATAATACACAAACTGACGTAACGTGTCAGACGGATGTGTTTTGTAAATTCACAAGTACTGCCAATAAGGTTCGCTCTCTCTTTACACACACACACCCACACCCACACCCACACACACACACACACACACACACATTTTGTTAAATGATCAATAAGCCAAATCCCTTACCATAAATGTCCTTACCAATAGGACCCAGGCTGCGTGCGGCTCTCTGGTGCCGCCTGGCCCTGCTTCCCGTCATCTTCCCCAGCCTGTTCGCCACCCTCCCGGGGCCACCCAGCTCTGCTCGTCCCGGCCCCCACAACAAGTGCAGGTACCTCAGTTCTTTGTCGTCTCTCTGTCCTACTCGACCCAACACCACTTTTCCCTCGCCGATACCACTTATCCCAAAGCCGACAGCTGCGGTACAGACGTCGTCCATCCTCTCCACGGTTCCCCGCTGCTCCTTGTCCGACACCTCCCGGGTTTCAGCCTCGGGTCGCGGCTCCACCATGTACTCCCCCTCGGAGCTGGAGGGGTCATTATCCGAGGCTGCTGCAACGATAGGGCTCCACCCGTCCATGCCTTATCATGACATATATGGGGGCTGTGTTTCTACAACACTCGTTGTACACAGTCCGTGCTACTCCTACCGAGGTAAAGGGGAAATAAGGCAGTCACAAATACAAGGACTCAACTTTGTTTATGGCATCTAGTGCGTCAGTGACTCCGAAGGCCATTGCACGGTGCGTCAATATAAACGGTCCCCCATCACCGCCTCTCAAAGCTAAACGAAGCGATTTAAACAAATGGTTTACCTTCGCTGTACCAAAATGTCCCCTATTTCACGTTTCCCATTACATCGGATATAGGTAGTAAAAAACACACCCATTGTACAGCGAACAGCTTCTGGTGCGCTAACAACCAATCAGCTTCCCTGTTGTTCATGCGCGCTGGTCCAATAGCTGCAGCGCAACCAAGCAGCCAATCACACTGCCCTGACAAGCTCGCGCATGCGCAACGTGAAAATAAAAGTTTATTTTTTAAATATCAGAATTGAAAACAATGAGCTAAACTTTGTGGTCCCTCTTTAATATATGTTTACGCAGGTAACAACATTTAAACTATATAATGCATAACTAATTTTTACATCCACCCTCCACCTGTATAACAGATATCTAAATTTCCATCATATGAAAATGGCCCATTGTAATATAATTATGTATACATATATATTTCAAGGGACAAGTAGCCTCTCAATAAAGAGCAGTGGTTTGTAACTTGTAGAGTTTGGACCCCCAAGAAATATCCATATGATATTTCTAACGGGTTATAAAATGACAACCTGAAGAATGAACTCACAAAAGTTATG
Source organism: Trinectes maculatus (assembly GCA_016785345.1). NCBI lineage: Eukaryota > Metazoa > Chordata > Actinopteri > Pleuronectiformes > Achiridae > Trinectes > Trinectes maculatus. The sequence continues at coordinate 47,019 of JAFBJQ010005477.1, forward strand.
CTTATTTTTTCAGACTTTCCTCTATCCTTTTTTTTTTGGATCATGAAACCTGGACCATTACACATCATTTAACGTAAAGCAATAAACTTAACTCTTTGGCTGAAACAATCAAGTGTTGTAACTCTGCAATTGGTGATGATGGTTCCAAGTAAAGAAGCCAGTATGGTTGGAAACCACAGCTATGTCAAAAAAACCATTTGGGCTTGTGGAGGGAATGATCACTGGTGCTGGAGGTAGCAAGTCCGAGAGGCCCAAACCGCATCATACGCATAGCTTTAACACAGTGATGTAAAAGACTCAGAAGTCAAGTTTAAGTCCTGAAGACACAGAGGCTCCGGCTTGTGCCAGGTAATTGGGGTATGCTGGGTCAGCCCCTGATGTGTCTGCATCCTGCTCGGAGGGCATCGATCCAGCCTCATGTACGTGCGGCGACAGCTGACTGTTGTGAGCAACACCCTGCCGCTTTAAGTATCCGTGCTGACAGAAGAGTGGCGGCTTGCGGTGGGTAAGAGATAAACGGAAACATGATTCTAAAAGACAGGATGAAACACTGGGATAAGGCTTTGGCTGAGAAGTGACATGTTAAGGTGTCATCAAGTGACAACATACACTTTCACTGTTTTTATAAAAAATAAAATATAAATATATATATGTGTGTGTGTGTGTGTATATATGGCTTACCTGCATAGAAGGTCCTGAGGTCAGTGTGGACACAGTGCTCTAGGAAGCGCCGCAGTGGCTGAATGTGAGATACTGGACTCTCCCATTCTGTGAGGAAGTCTTCTATCATGTGATGGATCGCCTTAGGTCTTGGTAGAGGCCAGCCATGAGGACGCAGCTTCATTTGCTCCTCTTGGTTAAAAATACCCATATTTTAATTCCTGGCAAAACTGCAGTAATTGTATTTCTTAGTAGTATATTTATTTTTTACATGCAAAGCAACTTTGACTCACCAGTAGGAAGTGTGTCATAGTAGTATAAAACAGGGTGCAGGAAGTTAGATTTCCAAGCCTTGGTCCAGTCTGTCTCTGCCCTGTTACGCCCCAGAAAGTCTATCTTCTTTTTTCCATACTGCATGACCAGAACTACCAGTCCCTGGTTGGACACCTCATGGCCCGAGAGAGAGGTGAACAGAGGCAAGGCCTGGATTGGAAACTCTTCCACGTATTCACAGTGAGAGCTTGGAGGGGAGGAGAAAGGAAAGGAAAAACCTGTTGCTGCAATTCCAACATTGTCTGGTACTGATTGTCTCTGCATGACTTTAAATAATAAATAATTTTAAAAGGAAATAATAACAAAAAAAATATTTTTTAGAAAATGATGAGCTCCAGTGGTTTGGGGATCTAATGATCACTAACTTGCATATACATCTGTTCAGTGATGTTAAAGGAGTGTAGCTGGAGATGATACAGAAGTTAATCCTGGTGATGTCAAATACGTTTTCTTACCCTCGAAGTAGTATAATGTCCCCAAGCACCTCAAACATTTGGTACGGCCCAGAGGCCTCTCCGATGCGCTTCAGAATCCAAGACTGCAGCTGCGTTGTCAACAGCTTTGTAGATGGCCACTGGTTGCTATGGTAACGGCGTTCAAGTACGCGATGTACAGCTCGCGCTGTGGCAGAAAAATCAACACGTTTCATTAAAAACACCACAATCATTAGGGAAAAAAAACTCTCACAAAATGTGCACAGTTGGCAAAGTGCAGTTTGTCTTGCACTCTAGTTGTAACAGGATGAGTGCAATGAGTGAAGCCTCATCTGTTGGATTGTAACCTGTGTAACGGAATCCATGGATGAAGCCGCCGGCAGATGAGCGGTAGTCTCTGGAGTGAGCAGCGGTTCCCAGCACAAACAAACCAGGGGTGTTCTTCCCTTCATACCAGGCCGTTACCCCTGGCAACCTCCCTTTGGCAGTGTCGCTGTTTGGTGGGCAAGCAGAGCTATGGAGAAACATGAACTAACTGAGAACTGAAGATTACCACAGAGTGCCACTATACCATAGGTCTGCAATGTCATGTAAATCTATACCTGTCAAATATACTGAAGTTGAATCGGAATCCAAGACATCGGATCACGCGGTCATAAGGGTTTCGAATAGAGAAGTTGTCGATGTGATATCCCGGCAGCTCCTCAGCAGTCAGATCAGAGCTGTTTTTCTCGGCCTGCTGTTGTACAAACTTATTTAACGTCAGGTACAACTGGCCCTTCTTCTCCTTTGTCTTTCCACCGGGTCTCCTCCTTCCTCGCTCCTTTCTTCGAGCGATAACTATTTTCTCCAGGCGTGCCTCCACCAACCCATCGAGGGATTTCAGCTGGTACGTGTCCAGTAGCTCATTATTCACAGCTCTGCAAAACAATGGCAGCGGATGATGAATATGTTAATAATGTGAACTCCAGTGGAGGAGACTGAGAGAGGTTGACATCTGCAGAGCATTAATGTTCCAAACCCCACAGAATACTTCTGCAGTTTCCAGGTGGTAAATACAAATGTGGATGACTGATATATAAAAAACAATTGAGTTAAACATAAAAATGTGAATCTACGTAAACGCATGTGAAAATAAAATACATTCGAGATTGAAATATCTTCTGCCTCTCCAAGTGCCAAACTTGACCATATCAACATAAACGCTGAAGACTGAATGTGTCTTCACATTTGGAAATGTGCAGCTTTGTATAGTAATTGGTGCCTAAAATTCAATTTAATTTTCAATTCAAATTAAAAATGATGAGGTTTATCAAGAATCCATTTTTGAGATGAAGACGGTAAAAGACAAAAGCTACCACGTCTTTCTCAGTACCTGAGGTCTCCAACATAATGCGTTTGCCAAGCCAGTCGAACAGGGCTGGAACTGAGCATGTGCACCCGACTTGCCCTTCCCATGATGCTCTGGGCTGTTTCAAAAGCAGAGTTCCCCTTTCCCAGGATAAGTACAGCCTGGTCCTTGTAGTCCTCAGGGTTGGTGGAGATGGACTCGTAGCCCTCAACCAGCTCAGAACCGACAAACTCCACCTTCTGAGGAACCCACAGACCTGTGGCAACCAGGAGGACGCTGAGGGACAGTAAGCACAGACATATAATACAACGCATTTCAGAAAGTCCAAATATGGAGCATCATCATAACAGGTTCAGTGTGATGAAAATACCTGCACTGGTAGTCAGACGCATGTTGATCAGTCAGGATGTAGCTCCTGTCGGTGGCTGACTGCACTGCCCTGATCCTTCCTATGTCCACACCATACTGGACCTGCAGCCCCAGCTCCTTCACGTACATGGCCAGGTAGAGTGGGTAGGCATCAGCTGGGGGGTAAAACTCCCTGCTCACTCGTTTGAACAGCAGGTCTGGATTGTCGCTCAGGAGCGAGTTCCAGTCGTGGCGCAGGTTGAACTCTCGGTTCCTCCTTCCTGTGTGGATCTTGTTGATGCTGATGAGCTTCCTGTGTCTGGGATATCTGGAAACGCACACAGCAGAGCGGACAGAGCACGTGACAAAAGGGGATTCAGGAGGACAGACAGGTGCAAACAAAGCTGTCTCTCACTTGGAAAAGAAGCTGCCCGGCCCCGAGTTCCTCTCCAGGATGATGTAGTCTCTTTTGGCTTTGGAAAGGAAATATCCCATCTGTAGACCAGCAGGCCCGGCACCGAGCACACAGTAATCAAAGTGGCGCGTGCCATTATCAGACGAGCACTTGACACAGCCGATCAGGATGAAAAGGAGAAAACAAAGAAGACCTGGATCCATAACCTGCTGGACGTGAGGAGAAGTAGTATAAGCATGTATGCAATGAGAAAACAGAACCCAAAAAAATGACATGATGATTAAATAATGGCAATGAAAGGAAATCCATTACACTGAGAGAATAATATAATAATAACCAAACATTCCTATAAATATGGTTTAGGGAAAAAAAACTTAGGATGCGTTTGTCAATGTCAAGAGAAGAATCACTTCAATCATAGCTTTATTCCTAAATTGTGGATAAATTGTCTGACACATCTTATATAAACATGACAAATGTGATTTATTTACTAACATCATGCCTGTGTGGGCATTTGGGCCAAGGTTAGGTAACAGTCAACAGCAGTGGCGGCTGGTGAAAAAAAATCTTGGTGGGGCTGGTGTGGCAACAGATTTCCCTGCCTAATCTAGCATAAGCATTTAAATGAACAGTCGGAAAATAACTACAGTTCCACAATAATAATTTAATTTC
>JAFBJQ010005478.1:0-34207 GCA_016785345.1 Trinectes maculatus
TCAGTTCATGATCTGTATGATGGACGATCAATATGTTCCCAGTTTACGGCTGAGAATGTGGTGACAAAGATCCTTGTTCCAGTGGAAATGAGTCTATAAACCTGTAGAAAACAATATTAAATTAAATCCAATTTAAATACAAAGCAAAATATCCATATATTAGAAGGATGAGCTTTGTTCAACATAAAGGCAACTCACTGTGTTCAGGGTTTTATGTTTCTCATTTATTCGCTGTCAGATCTCAGCTGCTTCATCTCATCGCTTACAGCTGTACAGTCAGAAACACACTGTTAGTCCACAAACACAACAAACGACAACACAACAAACACAGCAAGAAAACGTCCCGAAAAGCTCCGTCTGAATGAAAAACACAAAGCTCTTTTCATCCACTCACTTCATGTGAGACCACAGAAAACACCGCGAGTTAGAGACACTGCTGAACACCACACGACAATTATCATGAATGCCTTTTTTTTCCTTTCTGATGCTTCTTGTTATAATCATCCACTCTGCGGCTGCAACACAGCTAATAGATAGATAGACAGATGGATAGATATACTTTATTGATCCCAAATGTGGGACTAATAAAGCAGCATCTCATGTAAGAAGGGAACCAACACAGGGGAGGGAAAACCTCTGGATTTATTTTATTTCTAGCCTCCACACTTAATCTGGATATATGTTTATATCTCAAACGAATATAAATCTAGGTATTGTTGTACAATCATGTGTTTGTTTGTTTGTTTTTTATATGACATATAATGTCCATATAAAACTAAATAAAAAGGAATAGAAGAAAGAATAAATAATTGTACTTACTGGTTGGGGGGTTTGTTGTTGGGGTGTGTGTGCCTGAAATATAAGTTTTAGTTGTTATATAAAAGAACAGACATACATCAGTTATATCAGTTTTATATATATATCACATTATTTTACCGCTGCCTTCAACAACAATGTTCAGGGGGTCCTTGCTGACAGGCTGCCGTGCAAGGAGCTCGTCGATGCCAAGTGGTTTTGCCTCCAACACTCTGTGTGCCCCTCTGCCATCACAGCCTTTGGGAAACAGAAGCATAAAGACGCTGACTGTGTCCGAAATCACTCACTCACTCCCTACTCCCTACTCCCTACTCCCTACTCCCTACATAGGGACATAAATGTAGTGCACTATGTAGTGAGCTCAACAGGAAAATCTTTCGGACACTACTCTTGGCGCCGGTAATTACGTCATCACTGTCGCTCAATTAAAACGTACCACATTATTGTCGTCTCACACAATACGTGTCCGTTTACTACTGCACTTTTATTGAATTAGAGGCTTTTGATTACTGTCCTGTACTTTTTATTTTCGTATTTTGTTTTCTATTTAAGCATATTTTCATATTTTATTCTCTTGGCTCGTTAGTACAGAAAGTTTCAGTGTAACCTCCTGGAATGTTTAATGATATGCTGTTCGTTTTACACGTTTTTTTTGTCAGTGAATGTAGGAAGCCATTTAAACTGCTCAGTCACTCAGAGAGATGACGTTTTCTGGACGCGACAGCATTGTCTCCCGTAGGCGGAAGGAAGCCGATAGACATCATCATGATATGGTCAAAGAAAAGTTTAAAAAAAGACATCAACAATGTTTGCTCTCACCTTTCTTCTTCATTATTCTGTACACGACGAATCCAACGACACCAAGGCAGACGACAGCAACAAGCACAGCCATGATGATGATGGTGTTTGTGTCTATGGGCTTCGCTGTCGAACACAAAAAACCCAAACCATTGTTATAGTTGACCTGTAATCCTGACACAACAAACACGTAAAGACACATGAAGATCTGACAGTTGTATTTGACTGCAGATGAAATCTGCCACTAGGAGTCTTTCACAGACACATTGGTATCTGTGTTCATGTTCACTGATATCCAACCTTTTGTAATGGAATAAACACAGTACACAAATGTTCTGCTTCATCTTCCCCTGTTGGACTGACAGGATCACAGACGTAGAGACTGAAGGTGAAAACACCAGTGTGCATATTTACACTGCATGAAGCTGATCTTAATGTAACATTGTTTTCAAAGCCAACAAGAAAAATGCAATATTTATGTATTTGGTTGCATTTATGTTTTATAATGACCTTTTTTATTCCTGTTATTCATGTCAGTATGTATGACAACAATAAGATGCTCTGAAAACCAGTTTGAACTCTAAATATAATGTGATTATTTGACACTTTATACCACTTGATCTACTGATATTTTAAAACTGACCAGTGGTGAAGTCAAAACAGTGGCTCTAATGTTGATGTAGGGCAGTTGCCTGTTTTCGTCACTAGATGGTGCTGGTGCGCTGTTTCTGCCCTCAGGGGGTTTAGTGGTTTTTGGACGTTTGTCCCGTGTGAGCCACCGTATTTTAAGGGGATTGGCCGCGCGAGCGCCATCTTGGTTAGTTTTTGTTTTGCCACTGTAAAGGTGAGCACGTTGAAGCTGCCTTCTCCGATATATATGAATGTTTCTGTTATAAACTGTTGCAAAGTATTCTGTGGAAATAATATGTGTTGAAATTAATATGAATAGTTTTAAAACAGGTAGCGTGAGTTAATTTTGTATATTTTTCTAAATGGTTATGTCGGCTGTGAGTTAGTTGGTTTGTGAGCGTGTAACGTTTTTTATTATTTTTTACACTGACATGTGAGTTTTTGTTTTACCACTGTAAAGGAGTGAAGCCGAGTGAAGTGAGTTAATAAACGGCGCGGTCCAAGCCACGATTTACGTCGCCCCCGTGTGTCCGGCTCGTCCCTCTGCACTACACGCCCCCACCCCCCCCACCCCCACCCCGCACATCGCCATTACCCATACACAACACAACGCAGAGTCTCCGGGTGCCGAGAGGAGCCAGAGGCAGTGCGCACACGGGCTGGGTTACATTTAAAATGAGGTCATGTTGTCTGTCGATACCAGAATTACATGTTTTACAAACCGTATTTTCCGGACTATAAAGTCGCAGCTTTTTTCATAGTTTGGCCGGGGGTGCGACTTATACTCCAGTGCGACTTATGTGTGAAATTATTAACACATTTCTATATCCTGTCACATGTTTTCACACTAAACCGCAAGAAGGCGCTCTAGGCCTGTGTTGATAATTGAATTGATAAAACATTGGCGACGTAGAAGATGAAGCGCTGCATCTTCTACCTCCTGAGTTAGCGGAGTTGTTTGAAAGTGACACCGAGGATGACGATCTCATTGGATTTAGTGATCTGGAGTGACACGGATGGTTTGGTAAACTTGTTAGCATGTTATTTATGCTATAGTTATGTTATTTATGCTATAGTTATCTGAATAACTCTTAATATGTTATGTTAACATACCGTTCTCAATTCGTTGTTTATGTGTCATTTAACGTTAGCATACCGTACAATTATTCAGCCTGTTGTTGCCTATATTCTTTTTTTTATTTTAAATTGCCTTTCAAGATGACATGTCTGTTCTTGGTGTTGGATTTTATCAAATAAACTTCCCCCAAAAATGCGACTTATACTCCAGTGTATTTTTCTTCTTTATTATGCATTTTATGGCTGCTGCGACTTGTACTCCGGAGCGACTTATAATCCGGAAAATACAGTATGTTTAAGCACTAAAAAAGTTTTACTAGTGGAAAATAATAAGATATAGAATAATACTGACCACAATGACAGCAATATTTTTTATTCATAAAAGTGAACAGCGGGACAAGCGGTATAGAAACACCGCTGTGAACACTTCACAACTCTGATTTGACAGAGTTTTGGGGGATTTGTCAGGATCACATGATGATCCCCAGATCGACACGTGTGTTGATTTAATACAAATCTAGTTCTCAATTCAAGAACAATTATAAATATGTAAATTCAATATGCTTTCCATGTTCGTCTCTTTGAATCAAGTCTTACCTCTGTTGGTCCTGATCACTGCTGCGTCCAGTTTGGTTATGATCTCGTCCTTCACACCTGAGAGCTGAAACACACACTCATACTTCCCCCAGTCTTCAGGTGGGACTGATGACACCTGCAGGTCACTTCTCATCTGGAAGGTGCCGTCATGGTTGGGCAGAATCTCGCCATGGTCCACGTCCTCATGAAGCTCCTCTCCATCTTTCCTCCAGAACAACATGGCTCTGTTGGGGTAGAAACCTGTAGCGTGGCAGCTGACAGGAGACGAGGGAGACTTCTGCAGCAGAGACACTGAGGGGAGGTCTGCAGAGCACAAACACAAAACAGCTCCTTATAATTAACTGCAGCCACAGATTCTGATTCTTCTTCCTCTGTGATGTTATTTACTTTGCAGAACCCGACTGACGTATCAGATTTATCAGTTGGTGGATAAAGAGCATCAGATATGAGCCTTTTACTGACATGTTACACAACGTTTGTCTCCTGCTAGGAAATCTTATTTGAATTAATTAATTTTAATTAACAAAACAGGAAATGACTTATTCTGACACATTATTTGTTCTGATGATTATTTCTTTTAAATGTTCAACAAAATTCAATGTCTCTAAAATATTTACAGTGCAGAAAGGATATGCACCAATGTTTACATTTTACATGACAAATAATCTAAGTTGTATATACTATATACAGTACTGTATTAGAGTTTTTTTAATTTATACTTAGTTTCGATTAGATTAAGATTTAAACAGACTTTATTGATATAGAGGGAGATTTGTCTTTAATATCGGTGTAAAATTCATTGAAAGACTGCAGCGACTTGATCACGTTTCTTATTAATATTAATACTCTGAAGATCTGTGAGAAACAGTACAACGGGAGTGAGAGAGGTTACAAAGTGTCGTGGTGAAAATACTGTGTCGTATGTGACGATGTGAGAGAAAGAAACAATGAGGAGGAGGAACAGAAGAAAAAGAGCAGTAAAGAGAGAGAGACAGTGACAAAGTGGAGGAGAAAAGAGAGAGAACAGATGAGTGAGTGTGTGTGTGTGTGTGTGTGTGTGTGTGTGCGTGTGTGTGTGTGTGTGTGTGTGCGTGTGTGTGTGATGACATATTTGTTTTTCTTCTAACGTACATGATCAGTGACATACACTAACATACACGTGATATAAACATACTGTACTTTCTTTATTCATTTACAATCAAACAAAGTTTTAAATAAATACAGAGGTGAGCTCACGTGACGTCGCGGGGTTTATTCCCATCAGAAGCAGGAAAACCAGGATCTTCATGATGAACCTGATGATTTTCCAAACTGTGTCTACATCTGAAGGAGAAAACAACGAGCTTCTTCTCAAACACCAGCGAGCAGTGAAGAGGAAACGCTGCGGTGCTTTTATACCAGCAGCCAATGAGCCAATGGGAATTTAGTCTGAGCTATGACGTCACTTAGATCTGGGTGAAACTGCCTGTGTGAGGTTATAAACGAAAGTGAAAGTAACTGTATCTGCGTATAAGTGTTTATGATTGTTATTATTCATAATAATAGTAATAAGCTATAGTTTGTTGTTGTTTTGCTTACAATAAAATGTGCTGCGTTGCTATAGTAACCCTCACTAAACTCGTCAAATGGTTAAAAACACGGTTAATTATCACACACACACACACACGGCGGACTTTGAAAATAAACTCTGAACAACATGGCGTCCTACACGGAAAAATGGGACAACGCAATAGTGCCACCTTCTGACATCAAGAGGCAACTGCCCTTTACTATCTTTATAACACTATAACACTATAACACTCATCTGTTATAACACTACAGTACTACCGATAATCATCATCATCATCAGTGCATGTGTATAAATTAAATCAGCCACATAACGAACATTAGTGTCTTTACGTTATTTATTGCAATATTTATCGGATGTGGTGGTATAAAATAGTAATGCAGCATATTTTAATTTAAGAAATAAATGACAAAACATAAAACCTATAGTTGTAGTATTATTATTATTGCTGTTGTTGTTGTTGTTATTATTATTCTCATAGTGGCAGTGGTATTGGGGGATACAGCAGAGGAACCTTTGTTAGCTTGTGTTAGTGTTGCTCGGGGGCGTTTAATTTATGTAACTCACAACACCCCGTTGTTTCTATGGGAGCCACCATGTCAGGACACACAGTTAGCATCAAGCCCAACGTTACAGACTTGACAATATGAAACTACGGACACATGTAGCACTTTATACCGGTTTTAGCTGCACACATCAAGAGTTTGTTTCGGTCAAGTTCATCGCTGTTTCCCGACAAAAGGACCAGGATGAACCGATTTAACTCCACCGTCTCCGTTGACGAATATCTCGGTAGGTTGTGTGTTAGCCGTGCGGCGTCAACGGTTTAACTCTTTAGCTTCACTGTCACGCCACAGCCCACCTCATTGCTTCATTGTAGGTGTGTAAGTTGTGTCATTGGTGTGTGTTCTGTGTCTTTTGCAGCGGGCAGTGGCGTGCTGTTCTACCTGAGCGACGCAGTGACGCAGCTGCTGGAGCATAAAGAGGAACATAGCCAGTTCGGGGTGATCCGCTACTTCGCTGAGTAGTAGGTGACACTGATGCACATGTAGCTAACGCGTAGAGACAGGCGTCTTCCGCAGACCTGCGGGAAAATAAAGTGGAACCGGATGTTGGGTTTGTGAAGGTGATGTAGATATGATCGAAGGGGAAAAACCTGTAAACAGTGAGAGGTCTGCAGAAACTAAATGTCCAACAAGACGAGGGTTAGTGTCGTGGTGGTGGTGAGGTCTGGGCGTCTTGTGTTGAAGATCACTGATCACAGGAGTTTGACGTGAAGTGAAATGTTGACTCTTTTCCTGAAGTGCCTGTGTGTGTGTGTGTGTTTGTGCAGTTTCAGCAGTGTGAAGAACAGTAACCACGTCCTCTTCAGAGAGTATAACTACACCAGGGCCACCCAGCATAACAGAGCCTCATTCATCAGAGTCTTCTGGAGATGTTACAGACAGATCGGGAAGAGTGGGGGTGAGTGAGGGACTTTTACAGTAGAAACACCTGATAGTTTTACTTGGGGAAACTAAAACTTGTTGTTGTGCTTGTTGCCTTGTGTCGCAGACTTACTGTCCATGCTGGAGTACAGGTCTCTGCTGCAGTTGTTGTGTCCAGACTTCCCACTGGAGATGGTGCAGAGTGCCGCCAGGTCAGTGCCCTGACACACTTTGACCTCTCCATCATTATTGTTACTCCTGCTGCCTCATTTCAGCAGAACTCATTTCTCTTGTTTGTTTGGTTACCACGACTTAAAGACTGCATGGTATGAGGAACAAGTAGCAGATCATGTGTTGCAGTCATTTATAGTATGTACATACAGTCCAGACATAATAATCTAATAATCTGTGTACTTTATCTTGTTGGAAGGAATGTAATGGCCAGTATCTTAGAATTTATTTTCATGGCTCATCCACTTAAGATGATTTTTGATCCTGTGCCCAATCTGTTTTTTTTTTTCTTATATAGTCTTATTAATATACTGCTGTAACTGGTCTTCTTCTCTTGTCCTGTAGAATTGTTCTGATGGACGATGCCACAGACTGTCTCATGTCTTTCTCTGACTTCCTTTACGCCTTCCAGCTGCAGTTTTACTACCAAGGTACAACAGAAACTACTGATACTCTTACTGGCTGTGAACAGTGTGTCTGGGCATTTACATTCAGCTCGGTTAGTTTGGCTCTAACACTCATTATCAATGACCTGGTGTTATTCTGATTATTTATAACATTTCAAACATTGGATTCTATATGTTAGACTAATTTACTAATATTTAAAAACTGAAACAGTAAAAAAATAAATGTTATATTCACAGTAAATATATTCAGGTTTGATTTATTATGAATTGATATTTGTTTATTCCATGATTAGTTCCAGTTTGTTGGTTGTCTCAGAATCATCATATCAGATTTGGCTCATATAGAGGTTTATGTGATTTGTATAAAACACAGTGTTCAAAGTGTCCACATTTGACTCAAACAGAATTTAACCCCTGACCTTCAGTCGCCCGTCATCCCCTGTGTCTGCAGAGTTCCTGGACAGCGTGCTGATGATCTACCAAGACCTGTTGGCAGGGAAGAGTCCGAACACTGTCATTGTCCCCACATCCACCTCCATCGAGCAGCTCCCCCCTGTGACAGCAGAGGAGAACGACAAGGAGCAGCATCAGCGTGACGGCGTGGAGTCGTCCACTCTGGCTCAGTGTATAGACGCTCTCTGTGACAGGTTCAAACACAGGTGAAACACACGTACACATTCCTTTCGTTACTCACTGGGACCAGATCGTGTTATACTGTATAAAGTAAAGGACAATCTTTCTGTCCCCTTGTCCATTTGTGATTAATGTGACAAACAGGCGTAGTGTTACTCAGCTCTAAGTGTAGCACACTGTGTGTGTTTTTTGTTTCTGTGTGTAGTCATCCCTCCAGGTCCTGTATGAGAGAAATCCTAGAAGAAACCGATAAAATCTGTTACTACAGCTTCTTAATGAACCTGGCTAAACACGAGAGCATCAACCAAACTATTGGTAAGTTTAGCATTACACAGTGAATCACTGTAACAGTGACTCCAGACTCCAGTTTTTGTTGGTCAGTCGCACAAATCAGCTGCCTCGGGGTAGCAATGCACCAACAATGCTCGTGAGCACACCACTAGGCCAACACACTAGTGGTAAACATTAAACCAACCATTAAACATGTTTTCATTAAACATCCAGCAGACACAGTTAGAGATCACCATTTCCTCCGTCTGATTAATGATAGCGTAACACTCACTCTCTTTTTGTTCTGCCTGTAGTAATACACCTTTAAAAACTTAAACCCTTCCTGTCTCACCTGTTCCGTAAAGGAGTGTTACCGAGCAGGGCAGAGCTACTCATTGACCCAGAGATGGACCAGGAACTGGATAAACTGTGAGTGTACATACCGTATACTGGTGTGCACAAACATGCACACTTTCCTTCCTGTCCTCCGTGCTTCCTCTTATCCATCCCCTCTCTCTCTCCTCATCCAGCATCCAGCAGATCTCAGTGAGTCCTGGCAGCAACAGCAGTGGCAGCGCAGTGGGGGGGCTCAAGGAGCTGCAGAGGAAGGCCTCGCCCAGGAGGAACATCCACCACAGGCGTAAGATGGAGGTGGAAAGTGACGGCTCCACGGAGGAGACCGACTCCTCTGAAAACTGACATCGGACCTTTCACCACGGTGTGACATGTCAGAGCCGTATGACACACACCAAAACTTTTCTGCCTATATGTAACACACCTGGAGATGATAGGTGCCATGAAGCTGGTCATTGTCTGCTCCTCTTGAGAAGCCGTGAGCAGTGATCAGGTGATATCCAGATAACCCCTGAATGCAGCGTAGCACTCTGGATTCACTGTTGTAAACTGTTTTGATTTTACTGTATGGTTATGTGTTATTGACAGTCTGCTCTTGTCATATTGGAGAGGTCTCCAGAAATGACCTGTAAACAAATACCTCCATGGAAAACGCCAACGCTGCACTCGATGATATAGAACCAGCCTTCAGTGTCGTCACCCTCTGTGGTATGGACGTTCTTCTGACTGCGTCAAATCTTCCCTGTCACAGGATCAACAACAACTTCAGTTTCCTGAATAAAGTAAAACTTACGTTAAGTGCAGCACAGATAGAAATAACAGATAAAAGTTCAGTTTTTTCATCTTTAGTACTGAGCATGACAAGGACAGAAAAATATAATGAGTGTGTGTGTATATGAAATATAATGATTCCTGCTCTTCCTTTCTGTTAATGACAGTAAACAGCTCAAAAACAAACTGAATCAACAGCACTCATTTATTATGATACAATGCTTGTATGTGAATCTAATATTACATCCTTGCTCATACTGTGAAAAATAAAACCTGATATCTGATATTAAAGATTTCTGTCGCCTCTATGAGATATTTCATTGGAAAAGACAAAAAACTGCTTTGATAGTTACTGGATAATCCAACAGCACTGAACCAGTATTACTGTAGACAATTACTCACCTGGTTTCTCTGAGGTACAAATGGTCCACACACTGTTGTAATCAAGCTTTTGTTCTGACACACGGCCAAGAAATGTAAAAATTAATACGTTACCGAACACCTCGCCTCTCTGTGTCAACTTTAATCATTTTAAAACAGTTCAATATTTATTTGACAGTTATTTACATTTTTTATCGTTCACATTATTTCTTTTACATTTCTTTTTGTAGTCCTTACATTTTTTTCTGATTCACTGGTTGTACATTAAAAATATAAGTATGTGAAAAATAAATCTTAGGAATTTTTCTGAAAAGAAAAATAATCTGGAGAACTAAAAATATGGACTTCTATATAGAATCCAAAAAAAAAACTCCTTGCTTATATCTTGTAGAGAGATATATGTCAAATACAGTTGTAAACGTGATTTATTGACAAGAATAACCACCATCACAATCACCAGTTTGTGCGTCTTGTCTTCATTTTACAACATCAACATCATGCAGTGTTACACCCAGGATCTGGTTATACCAACAGCATACAATAATAACTCCTATACAAACATACATACATACAGCATCTATACAGGATATATCTATGTTGATGAGTTAAGTACAGGTGATCCCCATGGTTAGAATCACAGGAGTGGACTCCATTAGAAAGGACACTTTCTGGTGGATCGGAACAACAGACGGTGGTGCACCTCAGGGAGCTGGCCGGGAAACCAAAGTGTTTTACACTGTGTTTATTATTGGAGGTGTTTAAAAAGGTCAAATGCATGACCCCCGGGCTGATCAGTGACATGGCGACGCATAAAGAATGATCTGATCGGTATTTTGCATTAAGTAAATTTCCACTTGCGTTAATGAATTGCTTATGACACAGTTGTGAAATGAATGGAAGGCAGTGGCTGTTTGAAAGGAAATGAATGGAACTGTAGTCCAGTATGTGAGAGGGTCAGATGCTGCCAGTTATGGAGACCCAGTACCACTATGTTCAGACACAAGCCGCATGCCTTCTACTGCTAACCACCTTCATGCTGAAATGCTAAGCTAAGTAATTAGCATTTAGGTCTGCATTTTTATGCTGCAGTGAGATAAAGGGACAAAAAGTTCTGCCCAAAACTCTTTGCTATGCGTATCGACACAGCTAGCACTGATGCTGAATATAATTAATTCTACAAACAAGTTGTTTTAAAGTCACTTTAGATTTGTGTTTTTCTACAGAGCACTGGAGTCCATTGCAGCCATCTTTGGTTTACCAAGTCATATCTGCGTACGCGATACTCCATCAGTTAGTCTGGTGAGGATGACGACGTCTGACGTCAACAGGTAATTCATGTGTTTACTGAGGACAGTCATCGTCACGGCAACAAAACAAACAATAAACACAAAAGGCACGTTTAAAAGAAATCTGACTTTCCGTTGACTTTACCTGCTCAAACGTGATGTGTTTCAGCTGTGTGTGTACGTTGTGTATGTTTTTGAATTTGCTGGAATTTCTTCTAATCGTGACTCTTAAAAATGCATTTTTGGCCACTTGGGGCAGCATTACAAGCTGAAAACGCAGTATTCCCACAAAGAGGCAACATTCATGTCATTTAGGTGCAGACGAGTCAATAAAAAAATAATTGTGCCAGACTCACTCAAACATATTCAACGAGCTAACAAGCAATCCGGTAATCTACTGTCGCTAGCTTTCTGAAACTAGTTGCTAACTTAACTTAGCAGCACGCAGTTTGTTAGCATCGTGCAGATTAGCAGACCGGTTGCATTGGATTTGTTAAAGTGTCAATAACTTTCCTAAAGGGCAAAGCGAAGTGAGCTGGAAAAGCGAAAAATAAATGAAGATGTAAATAAAAAATACCTGAATAGATTTTAGGGTTTTGTTGCTCAGAAAACAAGGAGGAAAATTAGTTATAAATCAAGATCAGTATTTCTTTATTTATCTTTATGTGTCTAATGATAAGTTCTCCCACATTCACTTCACGTCCCACATCTGAGCAGGTAAATCAGACCAAGCGGACGCTGAGAGGGACGAGGATGGACATGGACGTGTCCACCACTCCTAAACCAAACTAACTGCACAGTATCATTTGGCCCCTGTTTCAACACAGAGTCAAAGAAACGATTCCGAAAAAAAAATCTGCATAAACGGACTGAAGCTGGAAGAAAAGAAACATCGAGGAGCAAGAGGAGAAATCCGGCACCTTAACACCACCGTCAGCAGTAGATTGTCAAGTCTGGGGGTTTGAGACACGTCATTCTACTCTTGTTTCCGGCAACATCTCTCCATCCTCATGTGTGCAAACAAAACAAACAGGTCCGTCTGTTTGTTCTATAAAATCTGCTACAGAAAAACTACAGGAGGACATTTTGTTGCTTCGCGATTTCTTCACCACCGAGTCGAGGATGACGTGAATTTAACCACAGATGATTGACCTCATTTCTTAAAAACGCAGCCGTGATGAGCTCAAACATTTTTGTACCTGACATGTTTTAATTGGTTAATCAATAATAAAAAAAACTGTCAATAATTACTTGATTAGTTAATAAAAAGCGTTTGCCATTAAATCGAGTCCATACTCCTGAAGACTGTCTACGTGGTTTTATATCCAGGATCTATGTGTAGTTACATATAGTGTAAGTTAATATGTGTAATCCTATCAAACAGATGAACATCAGGTGTTTGTTTGGGCAGATTTATGTGATATTTGTATGGGACATCTCGTGTGATCCTGTCCATCTGTAGAGGTATTTATATAGCGACGTGGCCAAAGGAAGGAAAAAGCTCGCTGTTTCACTGAATGCAGCTAAAAGAGGAAAATCCACCATGCAAGTGCTCTGATGGAGACGTACTGTATCAGAGGTCCAGTCTGTGCTGTGAGACAGCAGTGCTATTCGATGAAGATGTCTTCAGTGGGACAGGAGTAGCCGATGTGCTCCTTGTAATACTGCCGGAATGCTCTCCTGTGGGACACCAGAGGACAATCAGGAAGCTGATAGAGACCGACAACAACACAACAACACACATCTGTACTACTGTATTCTCATCTACCATCGACTGTGTGGTTCTGCCCACCGAGTATCAATTCTCATTGTGCCGATTTATTCAAACAAGTTCAGATGCATTCCTTTAGTAAAGAACGTTCCAGGATATTAGATAAATATTCAGAACCGGATCGACTTCCTGGGTTGTGTTTCATTGTCTGGCCACAGGATGTATTTGTTGTTGGTTCAGGAGGTGGAAACAGCACCGTACCCTACAGACTGCGCCAGGGGGTGTAATGACGAATCTGACATCATCACGTGACAGGCGAAGCGCTGCTGGTCAGGATGTTTGGTGATGAAACCGAAATACCTGCAACGCAAGAACCAGCATGGAACCAGAGATTTACTGCAGCAATAACAACACCACGTAAACAGACTGAGAGAAAAGGCCCAGTTCATAGATTCATACAGTTCAGTATATTTCACCATGTGTGTGCGAAGTGATTAGATCAAATAATCACTGAAGTCTAATTCGACTCACCTGCTGTGTTTTGGATGACAACTACAGAATGAGATGTTCTTCAACTGGAAAAAGTAGAAACACTGGTCCCCCTGACGGAGACAGAGACAGAGACAGAGACAGAGACAGAGACAGAGACAGACACAGAGACAGAGACAGACACAGACACAGACACAGACACAGAGACAGAGACAGAGACAGAGACAGAGACAGAGACAGGCAGGTCATTATGTGTGTGAGTGTGTGATGCTGCTGTTTTGAGGAAGGAAGGAAGGAAGGAAGGAAGGAAGGAAGGAAGGAAGGAAGGAAGCTACATGAGTGAACGTACCCTGTGATCAGAGTGACACTGATCGTGGACATTGATCTTCACACCTCTCACACTGACCTCCAACACACACTCAGAGGGAGGTTGTCCTGCTAATCGCCTGTTACACGCCACCTGTTCACACACATTAACAGTCAATACCAACAAGAGAAGCCAAAACACCTGTATCGCCCCCTGCTGTCTGGCCGCAGCATACGACATAAGCTCCGCCCCCTCTGTGTTAGCAGAGGGAAGATGACCATGTGAAATTTAGTTTTTTTATACTTTCTGGTGTAGTTTTACTTGGTTCCAATAAGTCTGGTTTTAATTGGTTTAATTAGTTATGGTCAGGATGTTTGGTGATGCCAAATAACACGAGGCGTCATGATGATTGACCGCTGAGACTGATTGGTGATTGGCCAGGTGGGTGTGTGCCTTCTTTCAAACTAATTAAACTTTACATGTTTAATTAGTTTGCCTTTTGTGTTGCGTTTCCATAGATCTCATGTTAATGTACCTTCTGCATGGCAGCGCACAGCACATCGCTGCCTTTGTGGAACGGGACCTGAACTGAACCCAGAAATCGCAGCAGGAACCGTTCTGTCCAATCATCTTTCTGCTCTGTAGGAAGAAAAGACAACCGTGAGGCATCACTGATGATGATGATGATGATGATGATGACGATGATGAGTGTGTTTTTACAGACGAGTTGTTTGTACCATGTTCAAAATCTCTGGCCAACTTGACAGTGTAGTACGCAGGGAAAACACCGGTGGTGCCGGTCCTCATGTTGTAACCCTGACACCACAGGTCCTCGGACTGGTTCAGCATCAACACCGGGTCGTCTGCCTCCAGGTGGAGCTCGTCTGCATGACGAGGGACAAACCTACAACCAGGAAGTGAAAATGCACAGGTGTGAGTGTGATGTGTGGATTCGGACGTGTCCCGGTTGGTGTGTGTGTTTGTTCCTGTGTGTGAACCTGTAGACAGCTCTGTGGCTCTGCTGCCGCTCCACTCCGTCCAGAACACAGGAGAAAACACCGAATGACCCAGCACCTGAACACAACAGCATTGACGTTACACACACAATAGCCTGGTGGCCTGAACATTGTGTTACATTCACTGGTACACATCATTATTGTTAACGTTGTGGTTGAGGTGTGGACAATTAGCTCGACGAAGACACAGCAGATTATTAATATTCATCTATGTGGTAAATCAATTATTGCTGATCTGTTATTTGGAGACTGTACGAACCGGTTGCACTGTAATGGCTGCTGTTGCCAAACAGGTTGATGAACTTCCTACTTCTGGGAGCTGCAGCTCTTCCACCGCGAGACTCCTCGTCTTTGGAAGCAGTGGTTGACGTTACCTTGGTCTGCCTGCAGATCCTTGCTACAACCTCCCTCCGCCTCTTTACCTCTTCTTCCCTCCTTCTCTTCACATCCTCTTCCCTCCACCTCCTTGTCTCCTCTTGCTTTTTTCTTTCTGTGCACAGAAAACATGAAATCATAGATTAATAATAATAATATTTTATGGTTTAACACGCGTGGAATGTCAGAGAGACTGCCTGTGGTGTTCCACAGGGCTTAGTTTTGGATCCTTTACCCTTTTTTGTTTTTACATGCAGATCGACATACAGGTAACTGCACCTGTTGTCTGTCTGCACCTGCTGTCTAACTGCACCTACTGTCTAACTGCACCTGTTGTCTAACTGCACCTGCTGTCTAACTGCACATGTTGTCTAACTGCACCTGCTGTCTAACTGCACCTGTTGTCTAACTGCACCTGTTGTTAAGCAAATGAAACACAGCTCAAAATCCAGTTTTTAACGTTAGTTTTGTACTTCTGTCACAAAGTCTCTCCAACACTATCTGACATGGACATGGACATGGACATGGACATGGACATGGACATGGACATGGACTATTCCTTTATATTTACCTCTGGCTCTGCCACAATTAAATAGGAAGACCACATAATTGTCTAATTCTTAAAAACATTATATCCTAATAAAATTTTAGTTGTAGTTGAGCGCAACCATCAGGGGGCCACATTGCACACTGAGACAATTGACGCTCCCACATGGATAAACCCTTTAACCAAATGAGCTTTTCTGTGTCCTCGGGACAAAGTTTGCTTCATCATTACCTTGATCCCTTGCCTCCTCTTTGCTCTTCCTCTCCTCTTCATACTCTGGCTCTTCCTCCTCATTGGCCGACTGGTAGACAGTCTCCGTGTCACTGTCATCTTTGTGCTGACTGTCACCGTGGAGACAGTCCTTCAGACTGACCAGCTCCAGCTGAGTGTCTTCATCCACCACCAGCGTGTATTTAACAGAGTCATAATTTAACGCCGCTGTTGCTCCGCCCCTCGGAACCGCCTGAGCAGCCATAGACTCCTCCTGAGTGACCTCCACCTCCGTTTGACCGTCGCCACCTTCCCCCCCTGCACCCCGCTCCAACTCGGCAAAGTCCATCTCTGTCCTCTCGTCATCTGCAGGGGTTGGACCATTGTGGACGTTCAGGCAAGGAGTCGGGTCTCCCTCCCCCTCCTCCTCACTGATGTCCGGGTTGGTTCGGTGGGACAGAGAGGGGTGCAGAGGCCCCGGTGGGGGCCCCTCTGTGTCAGAGCTGAGGGACATTCTGTTTGACCCCCCCTCGCTGCTGGACCGGGACAGAACAGGGGCTTTGTCCTGGCTTCCCTCGTGGCTTTGGCCTAAACACGTGAAACACGGGCAGTGGGTCGATGTTAGTGACCACAGAAATAAAACACAAAAAATAAATAAAAACGAAAACTAAAGAGCGATCGCTGCTCGACCACTTCCTTACCTTGCTCTTGGTGCTTGTCCTGGGTTCTTGGTGCTACAGGTGTGCGGGGAACAACCATCGCTGGCAGGTAAACTTCCTGTAGCGCAGTATTTGGCTTGAGTCCTCCTCCTCCTCTGTTTCCTCCTTTAGCTCCTCCTCTTCCTTTCCCCTCAGCTCCTCGGCTTTTCGGTCCGTTCGCTTCTCTCGGCCGCTGATGTCCAGTTCTGTCTTTCTCCTTCCCCCTGGACTCTGCACACAGTCTCCCTGTCCTTCTGTCCTCCCTCCCCCCTGTCGCTGCATCTTTTCCTCTCATGTCCCCCAGACTCTTCTCTCTCATCCCTGCTGCTCCTCCGCTGCTCCTCCTCCTCCTCCTCCTCCTCCTCCTCCTCCTCCTCCTCCTCCTCCTCCTCCTCCTCCTCTTCCTCTTCCTCCTCCTCCTCTCCGCTGACTCCTGGGACTGCTGGAGGACTGTGTGTGTGTGACCCCTGACACCTGCTTGTCGCGTAGTCGAGTGCGTGCGTCTGCGGCGGAGGCGGCAGACTGAGTGTTGGTTCTGGTCTTGGCATCATTGGTGGTGGGGGGTTTGGGGGCTGGACGCCTTGTGCCGCTGTGCCGGACTTTGTCCTCTGCTTTTGATTGGAGGTCCGGTGGTGTTAGATTGCCTTTACACACACACACACACACACACACACACACACACACACACACACACACACAATCCGATTATGTATTAGGCAACAAACGCAGAGGGATAAGTAGCTTTCAGTAAGTCCAGGAAAAAACTATACTTTATACTTCAGGATCTGCGTCATAGTATTGTCCAGACTTTTCATTCAGAAAAATATAAATATATTATGATAATAAATAACAAGAAAGTCTCGTTATTGACTGTATTCAAGTGGAATATTATATATAGAGTTATATATGTCAACGCTCCTGTGAACACATCGACACGGGGGAGGGGGGGGGGTACTGGAGGTCACACGGGTACTGGAGGTCACACGGTCCCTGACTCTGCTTCAGTCCTGGATCCGGTTTCACAGGCCCCTCCTCGTGGCAGGAAGTGGTGTCGCGTCGTCCGTCTTCATATCATATGAATTTGTCTGTTCTGTTATTGTCGTTTTCAGCAGTTTGTACCTGTGATGTGCGGCGAGGACGAGTGCGAGTCCTTCCAGCTGTCCTTCTTTCCCAGAGAGTTGTTGTTGATGGAGTCCTGGACAGAAATAATGAGACAGAGCAGCAGCTTTAGAACACACACACACACACACACACACACACACACACACACACACACACACACACACACACACACAGAGTCTAAAAACAACATAACGAATTAAATAGCTCTGTCTCTTGCTTTGTACTTCGTGGCTGTGTGCATCATTGTTATTGTTAAGTTGGATTAGTTAATGTTGTTGATCAAATTTCTTTGGTCAAATCCAGACAAATAAATTCATGCATCTATTCGTCAGCCGCTCCGTTTCTTTCCCCTCTGATGACATCATTGCCAGGAAGAAGTAGGAGCATCAACCAGGAAGTGTGCAACAGAACGTCACAGGGACCAAAACGTCACAGGGACCAAACCACGCACAGCACTGACTCAACTACTGGCGTCCATCACGCATCTGCTCCTGCTGTCGCATACCAACCTCTGTTACCATGGTTACCCACTCTGTGTGTGTGTGTGTGTGTGTGTGTGTGTGTCTGTGTACATGAAACAGAGAATCACTTCCACCTCTCTCTGATGACATTTCAGTGTAGAGACAAAACCAGGGCGTCTGACTGGTTTGTCAACACTTGTACTGATTCCAGTAACATTTTAATTGGGTTTCATAACTTTTCTCTCAGTAGGTTTTCATCCTGCTGCAATAATCAGTGTATCAGTGTCTATGCTGACATGACATGTGTGTCAGTAATAGTTTGACATTATTTACCTCAAGCGCAATGCCCTGTCAGCTGCTCAGCGGCAGTGATGCTGTTCAAGCTGGTGTAACATTGATTTATGCAGCGTTTCTCCTGCATCACTGAATCACTGAACGTTTCCTGCAGGAGCCACGTCTGCCTGGACTTTACACTGTAATGTGGCTTAAACAGGAAATAAACTGTAGAGGCATTAAATATTATTACAACAACAACAACAGAAGATTGGTCAGAACGTGGTCTCATTTCGGTAAACGTCTGAATTTTGAGGTGGAGCAGTGAATAAATGCAAACACTGATTTAATCCACTGAGGAAAGTTCTGTTCAATGCTGCGGTACTAAAGTCAGCTGATCTCGTAAGGTCCCTGAAGTCACGTGACAGTGAATGATCACAGGTCAGATCTTCAGTTCATCTGTGAGGAGCCGACGAGGACGTTTCTCCTCATCGCTCAGTGGAACTCTCATGTTTTATTCAGCTGTTTATATGTAACGTGTAACACTAATATTCCTAATGTTCTATTATTAGCACTGATCAAAGAGGAGCCAGTGCTGATTCGTGTTTCTGAGGAAGCTGAGTGATCGTGATGTTGATTCTGGAAAGAAACTCGGGACGTGGTGAAAAGACTCCGAGCTGATCTGTACTGTCAGAGTAAACAGGATGTTACACTCATTTAAAGGGCAGCAGGACACTACTGTACTTGAGTTGGTGATAGCTCCCCCTACAGACCACAGCCTGAGGAGCTACACCACCATCATCCAGACTCATTTTACAGAAAAATTCCTCTGAAGATTTGGTGTTTAGGCATCAAATCCTCTTCTTATCTGATGATTCTGCTGACGCTGACCCTGATCTTATTCATATATTTCTATACAAACTGATGGCAGATCAGCACAGAGAGTCGCACTTTAACAACACAAACAGGGTCAGTCTCAACAACAGCCGGCGTGACCTGTCAAAGTGTCCTTGACTGGAGATCCACAAACACACACACACACACACACACACACACACAGCTACAGCTGAGCCATTTTCAGCACTGACCCACTGCCAGTGTACACACACACACACACACGTACACACACACAAACGTAGCCATCCAGTGCTGTCTCATTCTGTAGAGAGGATCCTCCCTCTACACACACACACACACACACACACACACATACACACACACACACTGTATCCCATTTATTCAGCTGATGCCACTGCTGCCTCATTCTAAACACAAAATACACCCTGATCCTACACACACACACACTGCAGGGATCCTCCCAGTCTCTTACCTGGGTGCCGGCTTGTGGCAGCTGTGGGAACAGAGCCAGGGTGGTTGGTCTCTTTGGTCGATATTTGTCCATGACAGCACAGGTTGATCCCCTCTGACGGGCGGCAGCTTCTTCCCCTCCCTCCCCTCCTCCTCCTCCTCCTCCTCTTCTCCCCCCTTTATTAGGCCAGCGTCAGCGCTCCTCAGCTCAGGCAGGGCCTCTCCCACCCTCCTCTACCTCCCTCTCATCCCCTTCTTCCTCCTCAGTCTTCCCAGCATCGATCAGCACCAAGCTCTGCCTCCAGACACACCCCTCCTGCGCCATCATTGGCTGGCCGCCGTGTCACATCACCATCGTCATCCAGGGAAGAGCTGAGTAGAGTGGATAGGAGGGGCAGAGACGGGAGGAAGTAGGAGGATGAGGGGGGGGGGTGTTGAATAGACAAGGACTGACAGGGAGGAGAGGAGGGAGAGAAGGGGGGAGGAGGAAGCCAAGGCCAGCCAATCAGAACAAGGCATGACATCATCAGCTTCCCTGCCTGTGGCATTTCTGACTTAAGGCTAATAAACAGTGAGTGTGCCTCTGTGTGTGTGTGTGTGTGTGTGCTTTTGTGACCCAGAAATATAAGCTGTTACAGTAAACAGTGTCACCATGAAGACAACAGTCAAATCAAACAGTCAGTCAGTGAACCACAAACCAGTCTGTCACTCAGCCATTCCGCCTGTCGCTCTCTGTGAACGAGTGTGAGTAACGTTAGCAATATTATTAATAACCTGCTCAAGAGCTGACAAGGTGTAGCTCACTTCCTGATTCTCCATCTCTCACAATGTTTCCTGTTTGTCGGATTGTAGTGAGCTGTCCATGGTGCTGAAAGAGCGTAAAGCACATTTGAATGTAAAATTCCAATAATAAAAAACAGCTGTAAATAATTATTCACAGTGGTGAGGGTTAATTAAAGTGTTAAGTTACTGTGATTTAGTTTGTAGGTGTAGATAAATGTATATCATTATCCGTCTTTCCATAAGTCCACGTAACAGAAATCACACATACAGTCCTGCTTCAATCACAATTCCTTCAGCAATTTATTGAAAATAAACTCTCTTTGTACAATAGAAAACAAATAAATATCCTTGTTACCCAGAGTCCTCGGACAGGCCTGCAGCCCTGCAGGGCATCATGCTGCTGCTCGCTGGAATGTACAGTAAAACACAAGCAGCGCCTTATCGGAGCTCGTGTTGTGTTCAGGGAAAATGGTAATTGTGGGAACTTCTGGGTGGACTGATGTATTTTCTTTTCCTTGTGAGGATTCAAACGTCACAATCTCCCACTTATCCTGAACAACAACAGCACAACATGACTCCACGGGCTCCGAGGCTCGTCCTTATAAAAAAAATCTGGGAAAAACTTTGACCAATCCAGGGAACAGTAAGGAGGTTTCACAAAGTCTGAGTCAGCAACAGCTTCTTTAGTCTGCACTGAGAGATACACGTCAGCAAAGACAGATCAACAGCTGCAATGCAACATCTGAAGCCTTCTTGGCTTCAGTTCTGGTTTGAATGGAGTCAAAACTTTAAAAGTTCAAAATAGAAATTCACTGAAGCAGATAAGAGATGATGAACCTCAACAGCGACGTCTCCACAAATAAGCTGATCTGGTTCTGATTCACTCTTTTGAATTTTAGTGGCAATATATTTGCTTTGTTGAGAGTACAACTGATTATTAGCTTTATTATTAGTCACTTTTTGTCTTTTTATCAAATATGTTTTTTAACTGATTTGATCTCAGTTAAATGATTCGAGTAGCTGACTGTAAGTGATGTTCTGTAAGTGCTGACCTGTTTGTTTCTCTGATATGTACTTTATAAAAAGGGCTGTCTTTGTTTTTCAGACTGCTGTGACGAAACCCTCCACTGTAAAATGTTTGACAAGAAAACAGAAGTGAGGTTACCAGACAGAAACAATGTACAAGCCTTTATGAAACCCCCTTAAACATGCCATCTGTAAACATACAGGTTATGGTTTTATATATTTTATATACAAACTCAGTTAAACACATGGGGAGAACACGCAATTTTTCTATCTTTACATTCTTTCCACACAAGCAG
Source organism: Trinectes maculatus (assembly GCA_016785345.1). Taxonomy (NCBI): domain Eukaryota; kingdom Metazoa; phylum Chordata; class Actinopteri; order Pleuronectiformes; family Achiridae; genus Trinectes; species Trinectes maculatus. Next base: position 21,868 of record JAFBJQ010005478.1, read on the forward strand.
CGCATTAAATTGCCGGAGAAAAAAAAATACGGCAAATGCAAAAACGTTTTGGTCTCTAAGACTTAACATCATTATCCCCTGTGCCAAGCTAAAGTGTCTAATTTATTCCTATTGACATATAGTGTTTAATTCAACAATCTGCTCATATCTCACAGACGTGTGACCCAGGCGTGACCTCATCACTGCTGCTCTATGACACACATTCAAAACAACAACATACATTAACATATTAACATGTAGCTTTAATCCTGTTTGACGTTGTTTGCAAGTGGTGAAAACAACAGCCTGGGTCACATGAACAGAAATATCCTACAACTCCTCCCGAAGCAGAAATGTCTGTATATTAATATGAAAGTCGTCTCCATCAGAGAGACGTCCCAGAGGTGAGGGAGCGACGACATTAAACCAAGTTCTAATACGTCTCAGTGGAGCAGCGTCTCTAAATAAAGGGCACGGTCTGCGCTTTTACTTTTTTTGTTTTGTACTAAGAATATTTTCCCCCTAATCTGAATTTAGTAATAAAAAATCATTACTGCAAAAAGTCAAAGTAAACTGATTCATCAAACAGCTTTGATGCTGTAGGACGACGGGTTCGAGTTCAGGCAAGCAGAGACAAAGGGCGACGCTGTGAGAGTTGTAGGACATTGCACTGCTGCGTATCATCTGTGTGTGTGTGTGTGTGTGTTTACAGTGTACAGTCGGTGTGGACATGTCAGAGTGAGTGAGTGATTGTCTGAAGTTCATGCGAGTAAGATGCTTCTCCTCTTGTGTTGTGTGGTATAATGTGTGGTGTCAGTGTTCATTGTGTGTCTTTGTGAGTCCAGTTTTGCGGGACAGACGTCTGAAGAGAGTTTTTCTCTACACTCCACCTGAAAGAGCAGAGAACAGTTTCAGTCAGTGACCGAGTGAATCATCCGTCACACTGAGCTCAGCTGTCTCATACAACACCTCGCCACTGATGTCTTAAAGGTCAAACAATGATCACAAATGACAGTATAGTTCTGAGACAGACAGTTCACCGTGTTTAATACAACTCTGAACAGATATTAATTTCATGCTTCTCAGTCAGATAACAAAAATGAGTGACACCTGCTGACAGACCAGAGAACAGCAGGTTGGAGACCTGATTGATTCATGCTGCATGAGATCTAATATTTCTTAAAGCAACATTGTCATGACAGTCTGTCTTCTCAACATGTTAATTCTCCTTTGACTTGGTCTGGACCTGGACACTCAGTGTTTGGATTTTGTACCTTGTATTACTGGTGGTGATGATGATGATGTCTCCTCTTCCATTCTCTCCTCGTGTTCAACATCCTCCTCCATCCTCTCCTCCTCTAGCGTTTCCTCCCTCTCCTCCTCCTCCTCCGCTCTCCTCTCTCCCTCCCTGCCTGAGGCTGCACAGCTCTGTCGCCCTCGCTGCCTCTGGCTGCGACGCATCTTGCGAGCAAGGCCTTTCCTCTTCTGAAAGGTGGCAGCCAGGGTCGTGGCTGGACTCGGGGCCGGGGACATGGTGGGGCAGGAAGAGGAAGGGGAGGATGGTTTTGAAGTCGGGGAGGGAGGAGCTGCTGTGGACGAGGGGTGGCTGGCAGACGTTGATGTTACGGCTGCAGAGGGCTGTGAGCCTGAGGAGGTGCAGCCTGTGTGGGAGGACGGGAGACTGTTGGCTGGGTCAAGCAGGTCTGGATGAGGGACACAGGTGGAGGATGCACAGACTGTGGATGAATCAGGAGCTGTGGAGCAGCCAGCAGATCCACTGTGAACAAGATCTCTGGGAGGAGAGTCTATAAAAACACAAGTAGAAAAAACAGTAACATGTTTGATGTGTGACTCTGTGTGATGATTTTCAAAAATCCATCATCCTTCTCTGTTTGGTCCTACCAGGGCCACTGCTGGTCTGAGACTCATCAGTCATCGGAGGCTCTGCCTCCTCCTGGATCGTTGGTACTGAAGCAAGCAGACCTGACACACACACACACACAACATTTATTAATATGTTCATTTCAGCCTGACGTGTGAATGTTCCAGATGTAACCGTGCATGCTAGTTCTCATGGTGAACCAGTGCACACAGACTGTGACTTACTGAGTCCTCTGTAATGGGAGAGTTGCTGGTAAACTTGTTTCATCCTCTCGATGTTGAGCCTGCTGCTCTCTGCGTGGTTGATCATGGGTTTGGGGTAATCCACCCCCACCACACAGTTAGCTGCCTTCTGCACCGACTCCGGGGCGTTCCAGGGCTCGTAGATGTAACGGTTGGGATAGTCCTTTAAGATGGGGATGTAGCGCCTGCAGGAAATTTCATTTAAGGAAATCACTTGAGCTTTTGTCCTATTTGCAGCAGAGATTTATAAAGCAAATCTTTATCACGCTTATGAAGGAAAATGATACGGGAGACACGGGGCAGTTTACCTGATGTAGTCTCCTGATGGATCCGTTCTTCTTCCAAAGCCGACGGGACAATAGCAGTGGAAGAACTGCTGGAAGAAGGCACTGCAGGACAGCCACATCCAGCTGCCAGCATTCACACTCCAGTCTGCATCCAGCAGCAGCTCCTCAAACACCTGTCAGAACACAGACTCAGAACTCAGAGATCCACACCAGACGTGGGCTCCACCTGTCAGACGCCAGGCGTGTGTCTGAGGACCTCTTACCTTCATGCCGCTCTCCCAGCTGATCCACAGGTCTCCCCTGGTGAGGAAACAGGCCACAGCGTGTCGGGCCAAGTGGTGGATCCAGCCCTCCTGTCTCAGCTGGGTCATGATGGCGTCGATCCAGGGAAAACCAGTCCGACCCTCAGCCCACTTGGCCAGAGCCTCTGGATTCTGGTCCCATGGGATCTGGAGAGAGGCATATTGAGTGTGTGCTCTTCTCCTGATACAGAAGACAGCGTCTCTTCTGTCTTTACTCAAAACAACATATTTCTTGAGGTCACAGTGACCTTTGACCTATCAAATCGATTTGAACATTGAAATACACGACAGCAGCTGCCCAGAGCTCTGACAGCTTCATGTCCTAAAATACTGATTCTCAGTTCTGGTTATTGCTGAGACTCACCTGGACACAGATGGGGTTTCCTTCCATGCGATCAAAGTTGGGGTTGTTGGTGGCGGCTGCGTAGAAGAACTCCCTCCATAACAACTGGCCAAACAGAGACAGAGGAGGGCTGCAACGCTTCCGGAGCTGACGGGGAGAGCGGGAGAAAGAGAGTAACAGGAGTGAGAAGGGAAGCAAAGGAATAAGACTGTCAGTGTGTGTTTGTACTGTTGTCTCCACTGACACACGTGTTATAAATGTTTTCTTGATACAATCTCAGTACAGACAGGTACGTATCAGAGGTACACACCCCACCTAACACATTTATGTCACATGGCCATTTATGTACAGTGGGCACGTGCATGCCAGCGTAAACAGGAAGCAGCATTTTGAATCGTATCTATTTTAGCACCTTGGCGACTCCAGAGTTGTGTTTTAAAAGCGGAAATGCGGTCATGTAGATGTACCTTCATGTAGAGCTCTCTGAGGTTGTAGTACAACACCCGACAGGACAGACAGCCGAAGCGCAGGTAGGGGCTGAGGCCGGTAGGATTGGCATATAGAGAACACGTGTTGACCCGAGGGTGCTCGAGGTTCGCAACCCAAACCTGCACAGACACACACAGTGGACAGACATCTCAGATCATCTCAGACAGTACGTTGTCTGAGTTTTTTTTTTTTTACAGACAATTTTAACATCATCTTACCTTCTTGTCCAGATGTTTGTTGAGCCTGTCCAAGGCCTCTGATTCTCCTCCCTGCCACACAGCTGGAGGTAAACCCTGTGTCCTGAAACCTGGACACCAGGTCAAACGCAAAGCAGCTGTTACTTAATGAACCAAACTATCTCCAAGTTCCACTCATGTTGTCACTGATCACTGTACTGATTATGATAACATGAAATAAATGAACAAATAGAGCTGCTGTGTTTTGCGTGAATGAAATCCATCAATACCTAGTTCTTCCAGTGAAGGAATACTGTAGAGCTGGTCGTGGTTGTCAGCGATTTTAGTGTGACACTGGTCCATCTGCTGCTGGGTGATCGGAGGCAGAGGTCTCCTGGGCAGCTCCAGTCGGCTCACGATGGTCTGAAAGCGTTTAAAGGTCAGAGGAGGGCTGTTGTTGTTCATCTCGATGATCCTGTGATCCACAGAGAAGACAGAGAGGCAGAGTGTACATTACAGGTCCAGCCAGTGGTCATGTTCCATATGAATATCTGCAGCATTAAAATGTATAACAGACGGTGTCAGGATCTGATACGATTCCGACACAGGATCAAATGACCTAGTTATAAATTTATGTATGGCTACATAACATGCTAGAAATCAATATCATGATAAAAATATACACATATCTTCAACACGACACAAACAGTGGCTTCAAGAAGAAATGTGATAGTGTCTGATCCATGAAGACTATTTAGGTGAGTGCAGATTATTTAACTGTTGTTGTTCTCATCCATCCATTCATTCATCCATCCATTCATCCATCCATCCATCCATCTTCTGTTGGATTGTGTATTTAGCTGTGAACACCTTAATGTTAACCTGCAGTTGTGGGGGGAAAAAATCTGAAGTGATTGTAAATGAAAACTACTAACCTAAACTATTGAGTCATGATAGAATATTTCAATGTTACATAATCCACCAAATTTAGACCTTTTATTGTGAAAATCAAAACCAATACCAACCCATTTGTATGTTTGTTTTATTACATTTGTCAGAGTCGCTGGTTTTGACCCCAGGAGTTTACTTATGGTAAGATCTTAATTTATTTAACAATGTTTTCAATAACAATTCAATAATAATAATAATAATACTAACACACACGCACACACACAGCTCAACTCCCTCCTGCCTCATCCTCACTCCAGTCATGTTCCTCTTCATTACATAATACAGTGCTGTAACACACTGCTGGCCTGAATGCTCCCCATGTCAAGAGACAACAAGTGTCTTATGTGGAGGAGTCCTGCGCCTGCTGTTACTCACTCTGCCACCTGGTCTCTGCACATGGACAGGGGTGTGACCTGCAGTGACAGGAGACCGACCCTGGGGGGGCGCCGCTGCACGCATCTCTATCTGAGAGGATTAGTGATGGTACAGGCTTCGTCATGGACATATGGCGATATTCTGACATGTCGACCTGTCAGCAGTGCACTGAGTGGTCACATGACCCCACATCTCTTATGATGGACTGTTGTAAAAGAGAGGACTGCTCCTTTTCTGACCCTTTATCGATTTCTCCAGCTTTGAAGAATGTTTCATTACCTTTTTACTTTTTCTTCTTCTTGCACATCAGCTGACACGTGTAACTGTGTTAACTACACAAAGCTGTGATAAGAGTTACAGTAAAGACAACAAGACCGAAATGTCTTGACACTTTGTTGACTGACACTAGAATCTAAATAAAATAATATATCAAATCAAAACCAGGGCCCAAAATTGTGTGTGCGTTTGTGTGTTTTACAAACCGGTCGAGGTTGTAGAGTGTGTGTGAGTTCCTGATGACGGTCTCCACACCAAACTCCTGAGCCATCTTGATAATGGCCCCGTCCCTCTCCTTCCCATAAGGCTCTGGGTCATATTCAAACGTTAATCTGGTCACTTTCCACTCCTGCAGGAAAGCAGACAGAGACAAACAGGGACTGAGAGAGAGTGGAATTCAAAACAATGAGAAGGCACAGACAAACCTGAACCTGTCAGTTTGACATGTGACAACTACTGAATGACACTTGAAGCAAACACAGTCATTCTCATTAAACTCCTGACGCTGACCGTGTGTTCCACTGGAGTGAAAAGCTGCAGACTCCAGTTGCAGGTATCTGTAGCACGTGAAGTAAAATTAGCAGCTTGTTGTGCAACAGCTGCTGAATAGAGATGAGCGGTGGGCGGTCGGTGTCACTCCTTTGTGCATTTAACAGCAAAAACAGGGTGACAGTCCCTATACCAGTAAAAGAGTTCATGCTATGTGTCTACTTGTTGTTTTGACAGTTTATGTTTTGGATCATGACGGAGAGAAAGGAAGGGTGGTCTGGGAATACAGACCTTAATAAGCCTTGGGAAAACATCTGTGGGCTGTCCTCTGATCACAAAGAGCCGGGAGTTGAGCTTCTTCAGACTGTTGTCTAGGTCCTCCAGAGACTCCAGCAGGAACCTGCACGCACGCGCACACACACACACACACACCAATAAGGGAAATGTAACAAAATAAGAAATAACGTCCTCCAACAAGGAAGCAGGGCCCAACAGGAATTTACCTTCACACAACCAGTGTCTGTGACATCACCCTATATCTGCAAACACGCTACAACAGAAAGGTTTTGGGGGCGTGACCACAAATACCTAATATTTTGCTTGAAAAAAAATATGATGTGATGAAATAAAGTGGCACAGGTACATACTGTATTACCACCTCTGCCCAAAAGAAATAAATGTTAGTGATGGTCTGCTGAACAAGACCTTCATTCTTTCTCAGCATCAAATCATGGCCAGAGTAAAGGTTCCTATAGAGGCAGTGCACAGGAATCATAAAACGATAAAAGGCTCTGAGAGATCAAAAAGCACTGCACCGTCAGAAGATCAATACATCAAGCTCTGCTCCCTGAGAGTCAGAAAGGCAACTTCATCACAGACGCAAAAGTGGTCAGATAAATAATGCAGTCAGTGAAAGCACCATAAACACACACACTTCACATTACATTACATTCTGTGGAGTCGACGGTGGCGTTAAAGCAAAAGTGGGTAAAAAATGCAGAAATTCATGTGAATATTAAGAATTGGTTTTTCATATGGGAGTCAACTAATATAGTTTTATAATCCATAGCTTCACCAATAACTGACACATAACTGAATTAAAAAAACAACAACACTAAACAAACTAAAAAAGATCACACAGATACATCACCAGCTCATTTCAAATTATTAATATTAAAACATAAAGGAAGAATCACTTCACACGTGTATAAAACAGTGTTGACAATACAATAACAGAAGAGTGACTCCTTTTTTAAAAGGTTTAATTATTTAAGATAAAAATGTAAACATCCGGTAAAACCTTTAAATGATCAAATCTTCCTTAATTGGATTTATTAAACCAGTGAGTGAGTCCACTGCCTTCAAACCGAATCAGCGCTGTTTTGATTTCTGTCACATAACGTCACGTGTGTCAGCCATATTGGTAAATGTGTTGTTTTTCCGCTTTACGTTCGTCACCTATAAATCATTTACACGTGACACTGTGATACAGGGCCGATATGAAAAACGATCATCATCGCTGACGCTTGTCACGTGTTAGTTTGACCAAAACCTGATCCCGGTGTCGCCTGTTTTAATGGTCCGACGGTAAAACACTCGCTTTGCTTTGTGAATATGGACTCGCACATTTTACGTACGTGAATCAACGACTTCATTTTAAAATAAAACGCTGGTTCCTAAGTGACGACTCGTGCGTTATATTTCAACGACAGTTTTCACTTTATTGCGCCACAAACAGTCGGAGAATAAGTGAATCGATGGCGAACATTGTAAACATCTCACGTCTCTACTTTCACCAGAGGGTTTTTAGTTGCATAACAGCGGAGAAGTTAGCCGAACGCAGCACGGGACTGTGCTGGTTCCGAAAAACGTGTCTAAACCCCTCCGATATTTTTAGACGTTAATATGTTTGATAAACGACGTTAAATTGGTAGCTTGGTCTACGGTCCTCGGCGTGTCGTCCTCTCCGCGCTAAGCTAGCGTTAGCTAACTGACGTGGAGCGGAGGCCCGGGCCTGAACCCGCAGCGCTGCTCGGTGACTAAACTGTGTTCACGCCACAGAGCGACACATCGAACCGGACTGTACCGGCTCCCGACCACAGCTAGCGCTCATTTACAAACCTCCATCGGTTGATCCCCACGTTAGCGGCTCCGGCGAACCACGGGTCCAGGATATAAACACAGCGGACCGTGTCGGCTCCGCTCAGGGCCTCCTGCAGCGCCGGATTATCATGCAGCCGCAGCGCTTTACGAAACCAGTGCACCGAATTCACCACCATGGCGTCGTCTTCACTCCATCCTCTGACAAGACGACCGGGTACTATGTGCCAGCGGGGCGGGAACCGGCGACACCCGGGTCCGGGACTCGGTCTCTCTGCGGCCGAGACTAACTTTACTTGTCAAACGAAAAGCAACACTCAAGGGGGCGTGGTCAGCACATAGTGGGAAGGGGTGGTTGGGGAGGGGTGAAGGGGGCGGTCCTTCATGTTCGTGCGCCATCATGATTAAAACCAAAACAACTGCTGTAAATGATCCAATCAATCAATGAAGCGATATTGTCCGAGAGTCAGTGAACGCAGCATTTGCTCTATGGACACCAGGAGAGGAAATTAACCAATTAGACACCTCCTTCATTAGAGAGCAGATTAGTATGTGCATCAGCTGCACGTGTAGGTTTGTAAAGCATCATCAGATATTACAGGGGAACTGACACACTGACTGACACACACACACACACACACACACACACACACACACACACACACACACACACACACACACACACAGTGGAAAACCAGTTTTTTTTCCTGGCTGCCTCTCGGCTGTTCTAATGAGCCATCATCTCTGCCAGCTGTGAGGGGCCTTTAAAAGCAGCTGGCAGCCTCAGAGGTCACTGTGCTCGCGGACGCTGTTGTGTTGGTAACAGGTAAGTTATGCTCCTGTGAGCTGCAGTCGTTTAACTCATGGTTCATGTTGTGTGTTGACATCACTACAAGGCTTTGCTCTGCCTCTGCAGCCTTTTTTTTCTCCAGACATCCTGAGTTTATCCACATCCTGAACCAAAGATGATGTAAGTAGTTTGCTGACTCTCATTTTCCCGGTTTACTTTGAACGCTTCAGCTAAGACCACGTGTTCTTGCAGGATGTTCTGGATCTCTTGTTTGCTGATTGGAAGTGCAACCTGTGTTCCTCTGAAAGGTAAGGAGATATCTCCTGAAGGCGACTGGTATTGCAATTACAGATGATCACATTTGCTGTTTGCTCTCCTCTGTAGGAGCTGCACCACAGGTGGCCCCTCACGGCCTTCCAGACTGGGGTAGATGGTTTAATTTTGGTGCAGGTGGCGGCAGCCACAACCCAAGCTCTGTGGAAACTGGTGCTCCATATGATGCTTGGAGTGCTGGCCCAGGCAGTTACCCCAACAGCTACGCAGCTCAGGGTTTTAGGGATGAAGGTTACAGTGGCCCTGGAGTTTCAGCAGCATCTGGTTATGATGGCGGTTTTGCAGGTTACGGTTACGGTTACGATGCAGAGGGTGTGCAAGGAGGCGACTTAGAGGATGGAGGTGCTGAGCCAGTCTTCAGCGACGTGTCTGACCTGGAACCAGTCTACTCTTACAGTTCTCGTTCAAGCTACGAGCGAGGAAGAGCAGTGCTTTCTCAAACCCGTTACGTCCCAGAAGAACCTGCTCCTCCTCCTCCTCCCATGCTGGTGTCAGAACCCATCAACGTGAATCCCCCTAAAGGAAGCGCTCCAGCCAAAGGCGGCTACTGAGACTGAAGACAACTTGCTCAGTGTCGTCTGTTAGCTGACAGTTGCGTCTGTGTTTGAGATGTGTTACTGATGACTATGGACAAAATGGCAATAAAAGTCTGTCATGTACATGCTGTTGACTGGAGTTTTGAATTGGGCTGTTTGTTGGATACATGCAACTGTCAAAACAATTTGCTAAAGTGTAAACTAAAGAACTGACAGTCACTCCTTGCTACATATACATACATACACTAAAGATACAACAACAAATAGACACTTCATCTGTGAGGGGGAAATTCTTGTCAGTGGTACATAATACAGAAGTGTTCAAGTACAACAAGAGCAAATAGAACATGCAGATGAAAATGTAAAGTATGTACTTAAAGATGCTTTGGGTTTACCTGTGAAGGCTTTACTTCAGAATGTAAATCCAATCTACCCCAGTGAAGTCTCACAGCAACCTGGACTGGCTCCTACCTACAACATAAAATCAGCTGTCAAACCTGATGGGATGTGTGATCCTCTTCAGAGGCCCAGAACAAGTGTCTGAAGTTGGAAATGGTTTCTGCTCAGTGATAGAATGAAGGAGGATCTGTGGACTGAACATGAGAAGCAGGTGATTGAGTCCAGAAGATAAAGACCAGGCTTCATATACCTGTTATCAAATGGGCAAACACTAAAAAGAAAAAAAATCTTTGAAAAATGTCTTACAATACTAAAAGATACAATTTCTGACTTCTGTTTTCCTCTGGGGACGTCAGTACATTGGTTTAAATGGGACATTTTATGGTTGCAGGTTTTAATGAGTCTCAAAACATAGGAAGCTCTGCTTTATGTTGTCTCATCATCAACATGTTGTATATGGGCTGTTAAATTACTCCATACTTTATCAGAGGAGTTTACTCATCGGATAAACAATGGTGCCACCAGGTGGGGGCCAGAGGGACACACCCATCCTGATAAATGGCCAACCTCACTGCCCGCCCCCCAACCCCATCAGTTGCATTTGCATGTGTTTTAACAACCAGGTCAGCAAGGTGCGCTTGACTTTCAATAACACATTGCGTGACAACGCCCCCTGGTGATTCCTCTTGATCTTTCCTATAGTTTTCATCAAGCCTTGAACAGCATAACATATTTCCTGAAATTCAGTATGGCTTTTGGTTTTGATGTGCTGCCCCAGTGTTTTCAGGAGCCCTCTATGGCCACCCCTATGAACATTTTCTGGAGTCACCACTGCTGATAAAGTCTGCCACTGCAGGTGATGCAATAAAATATTCCAATGGAACCTAAACATAGAATTTTCCAAGCAAACACCAATGGAGAAAAGCAATGAATAAATAATAAATACAGTCAAGTATAAAAAGGACATGTGAGACAGAGGCTTTTCTTTCACTCTAACAGGTGTTTTTGATTGTGTCCTTTTACCCTCGTCAAGGTGTAAACGAGGAGTCCATCACTTCCTCTGTTAGCAGCTGATACCACTCAACAATCAGTTGCCACAGAGCCACTGATCATATAAAAGCAGCCCCTGTCTGCAGACACAGACAGGTTCCTGTTGGGAGAAGCTGTTTGACTGCTACAGGGTAAGAACTGGTTATTTTCAGCTCTAATGCTTCATCTGTCTTTACTGATGAAACATCTTAACTGACTGAACCTTTCCTCATGTTGTGTTTGTGCAGTTGCTTGGGGGCCCGTCACAGATCATCTTATATCTCTGTCCTGACTCGACCAGCTCAGCAGCAGAATGAGGTAAGATAACTTCTTGTAATAAAACTGTGTTTAAACCATGTGGTGTCAAACAAAGATGTGTCCCCACAGGGTGTTGTGGATTTCCTGTCTTCTGGTTGGACATGTTATCTGTGGACCTGTGGGAAAAGGTAAGAATCTCAAAGTCTTCCAATACTGAGAAACTACTGGGTTTGAACCCAGTCTGAAATGATCTTGTCTCTGTTCAGGGTCTGGATCAAACAGAGCTGACCCAGGAGTTGGGAGGCCACTTTCTTGGTACCCAAGACCCTCTGAAGCTGCTCGAGATGCAGGTGCTGGTTATGGCGGTTATGGTGGTTATGGCGGTTATGGTAATCTGGGTGCTCACAGAGGCTCCAACATGGCCGACAATTTCAACACTGGCTACTTGAGCTTCAGAGACGACAACAGCGCTGGGGTTAATGCACCTGGTTATGACAGCGGTGTTACAGGTGGCAGTTATGGTTACTACGCAGATGGAGACTCTGGCTTTGAGAATGTAAATGCTGAGCCAGTCTTAAGCGATGTGTCCGATTTGGAACCAGTCTACTCTTACAGTTCACGGTCAAGATACCAGCAAGGAAGAACAAGGTTTACACAAACCCGCTACGTCCCAGAAGAACCTGCTCCTCCTCCTCCCATGCTGGTGTCAGAACCCATCGTGAATCCCCCTAAAGGAAGCACTCCACCTAAAGCTCCAGCCAAAGGGGGCTACTGAGGCTTAAAACAACTCGGCAATGTCTGTCCTGCCTGTTAGCTGACAGTTATGTCTTGTCCTTCCAGGTCTCAGTGTTTTGACATGTGTTACTATGACTTGTAATTACAACCAAAGACCAATAAATGTCTCATCTACATGCTGTTGTCTTGAATTGTGCTGTTGTGAGGTTAGAGGTTGGCTACATGCTGAATTTAAAGTGTTTTATAAAACATTTGCTTAAAGGTTTAAACTAATTTTAAGAATTGGAAACACTGAGAATCCTCGGCTGTATACACTAACTTAACGACCACAAATTCAAGATGCTTTACAGCCTTGTGTCTGGGTTTACC
>JAFBJQ010005490.1:0-29411 GCA_016785345.1 Trinectes maculatus
TTGTGAATATGGGCTATACAAATAAAACTTGATTGATTGATTGATTGATAGCACAAATGGACAAGGGCACTGTATTATGGGTTACGGTGTGAAGAAGCCGACCGTCGAGAGCAAACACTTCCCTGTTTACAGGTAGTGGTGAAAGGGGTACCTTGAAATGTAGCGGAAAGGCTGAGTCAATGAAGTTATCATCTGCACCCGAGTCAATCACCACCTGAGCCTGTGCGGACCCATGGTCCCAGGATAGATCTCTGTCCAGGAGGATCTGCCGAGGAGGGGGTGAGGTGGAGGAGACTTGGCTCATCTGCAATCCCATCATTACAAATGAGCCTCCTCTTTTGGCTTCCGCGGGCAGTGTGGGAGTCGGTGGTCAGGCTGAACGCAGTACAGGCACAGCTGATGCTTTCGACGATGTTGCCCCTCTACTTGTGACAGACGTGTGCTTCCCAGCTGCATGGGCTCAGGAGTCAGCACAGGTGGATGTGATGGCTCGCCAGGACCAGGAACGGAGACAGACTGAAGAGGATGATGTTGGGCTGGAGCCGAAATGCAGGCAGGGCTCCGGGCCGGAACACTGACATGGCTACGGAGATTATCTGCTAATCTTTCCCTATGTCTTTCGCGGATGGCCAAAGACATGAACTTGTCGAGTGTGGTTTCATCTCTGGCTGCTAGTTCGTCTTTAATACGTTCACTGAGGCCGTGGGTGAATACAACCCTGCAGCGCTCGTTCATTCCAGCCGCTCTCTGCGGCGAGAATGCGGAAGTCGATAGAGTAGCTGGCTACGGAAGCGGTTCCCTGGCGTACAATTCACTGTCTACCTCTTTGCCTCTGAATGGATGGTCAAATACTTTTCTAAGTTCAGTGGTAAAAGAGTGAAGGCAGCTATAGATGTCAGGGCAGTGAGATTGTATGGCTAGGGCCCAGACGGCCGCTTTATGAGTCAGCAGACTGCAAATGTAAGCAATTCGTGATCTGCCTGTGCTATAAGTGCTGGGTTGCTGGTCAAAAACTAATGTGCAGTGATAATTGACCGCAGCTACCTGAAGTGCCTGAGTACCTGTCCGGTGCGAGAATGTGAGGCTCACGGTTTGGAGGTGAAATGAATAACCCAAGGCCCGGAGCCACATTCACAGCAGGCGCAGGTGGGACAGGGGCTGGAGCGGTGTCCCCAGCTAGATCGGCCCGAAGAAATGGGTCAGCTGCAGGCGATGATGTTCCTTCGGCGTTGTGAGGTGAGATCTTAGCCAAATGCTCGTCAAGGCGACTCATGCAGGTGGGTAATAGGCTAAACTGAGCTATCATCGCGTTGATAGCTGCCTCGTGCTAGCCCGAACGGTTCCCATGGTGTTTAAGAGCGTTCTTAATCCACTCAGTTTCCGCAGGCTCCATTCTGTTGGCTGGATTATTCTGTCAGAGTTGGGTTACTGGTGGATCGACTACAAACTACAAGTCCGTGACTGTAGAGCAATGCAAAAATTCAGACAGGTCTGAGCTGTGCCTCGTATTGGCAGCAATACGAGGCAAAGTCACAAGTGGAGACAAAAAGATGCTGTCAGCATAGAAGACCATTAGCACAGAGAAAAAAGCACAGCCAGGCAAACAGTATACCATGAGTACTGTATAACTGAAGTGCAGTCCAGACGTTCCTTATAAAGGGGCTTGATTACAGATAGGAAGCATGTGAGCCAAAATATTATTTATTTCAGTTTATTTCCTTATTTATTTATTTTTTTATGTACTTACCAATATCAGTTTTGTATAGACAGGAAGAATACTCTCTGACAGCCAATTTGGGTCGAACTCTGTCACCCTATGGTGACAGAATTTGTGATACATTGTATATGTATCTATATATGTTCATCAATGCCCCCTGTATAGACATTTGTATGTATATATGTTAATCTATGTGTATATATATATGTGTGTGTGTGTGTGTGTGTGTGTCTGTGTGTGTGTGTAGTGTGCTCTTTATTAGTGCTCTTTATTCAGAAAACCCTCATGTCACATCTATATTTCAGAATCTGGTTATTATTGACACAGAATAAATGTTAAGTATTAATATTTCAATATTTATCATCACAGTAACAGTGTTACACTCATTAGTAAACACTATTTCTTTTACGTATTATATGTATGTATGTATGTACTAGTATGTATTATTATTACTATCAGTAGCACACTCATAAAAACATTAGAAAAACACATACGTTGGTTTGTTGCTTACCTATATCCTAAACATAAAGAGTAATCATCAATCAATCAATTAATTATAATCATCACTTACTTAAGTTACATACGTTGTTTCTGTTGCCTATTTGTTTCCCAAATATATTAGTGTGTGTGTGTGAATGGGTGAAAAAGAGGCATTAACCTAAAGTACTTTGTAGAAAGGCTCTTTATGAAGTTAAGTCCATTTCCTTATATTAGTTTACGGGCAGATCTGCCACATCCAATATGGCGGACACGCTGACGTACCGCAGCAACTGACCAACCCGCTCAATGCGGCGTCTCGATTACGCCGACGACACCGTCGCCGTTTTCGTACGTCATCAGCTGTGTACAGACGTTCCTTCTTGTTTCCATTTGTAAACTAGCGCAGTTTATTTCTTGCAACGAACGGCTGGTGTTATGTTGCGGGAAAGCACAGAGACGGAGCAAAAGTGTTCGCAGACCGCTTCACCATGCTCTTATATCACCTGCCCGAGGATGTCTTCTATTATATCTTGTCATATTTGGACTACAGGTCTCTTAGTCGTCTCTCTCAGGTCTGTAAGTGCATTTACGGCTCTGTGAACAGAGACACTGTGTGGAGGAGGATCGCCAAACAATTTCTCAACACTGGAATCAATCAGGACGGGACGGACATGTAAGACGACACGTCTGACAGCAGCTGTGTGCGTTAGCTCGATGTGTGTTAGCTTAGAATGGTAGTATTGAGCTTCCACTGGCTGCACCTGCAGCCGTGCTGTTCAGCGTGTAGTTCCACTGTATGTACTCAAGCTATTCCAGCTAAGCATCTGTTGTCTAACCTCTGTATGACCACATGGTGCGTGGCATTTTCGTGTTACCCAGACACTCAGAAAGCAACTAATTAACAAGAATAGTTATAATTCGCTGTTCGCCATTTTAATTGCTTAATGTGCTTTGCAGGCACAGTTGGACGATGACACCACTCCATGTCATGACAGTTATTTCCTGCTTTAAACAAAAGAGACTTTGAAGAACCGGTTATTCTACATATACTTAAAGAATTATTTTGTTCATCCTCAGATATACGAAACAAGTTTGCATTAGGATCAATCCCTCTCTTGGGAATAGAAATGTTCTAGGAAGTAGTCTTGACAAGTGAGATGTAGCAGTTAGCATGTTGTAGCTTGGCAATAAGCTTGTTATGCATTCTCGTCAGTACAAGCACAACTCATATGGTTACATCAGAAACAGCCAATCATGCAAACAAACAATGTAACAGCCAAACATCACTGGTTGCAACTGCTTTGTCTCATGTCGTTATTTGTCTTTGCTGACAGGAAACAAAACTTTTGTTTTGTTTTTTGTTTTGACATTTTAGTAAATGAAAAAACTATTTATTGAAGGAAACAACTCCTGGATAAATTTATAACGAAATGACAGTGGGTTGCAGCCTCAGAGTTTTGAAGACTGTGAAAAAGTTAACAAGACTCTCATGGCATTATTCCTATTAGATAACTATAATGCTGGATGCAAAGTGGGTACATCGGATTCATGTCTAGTATCTTAATTCTTAGACCAACAAGACATCTTGGTATAATTATGTTTTATTGCAAAAATTGTACCTAAATCGAGAACCAGAAATCCCTCAATACAGCTAGTTTAATTCCTGCTAAGACATGTCAGTCCTCCTGGTGACAAGCTGCTTCCTTCTGTTCTGTGTCCTTCACGCTGACATGGGTTCGCAAAATATTTGATAAACATGCCCCCTACACACAGACTCAGTGCTTTACACAAGCATTTTATGTTATTGTCAGTATCAGAAGGCCTAATGTTTACTAAATCTTAGGTTTTGAAGATGTTATTAATACAAACAACAATGTAATTACCTACAATTACCAAGTAGATTTGGAAATAATTTTTGTATATTGACTGGTACATGTAGGAGGTTGTTCTTTGCTATATGCAAAAGTTGTGCTCTTTGAAATTCAACCAGATCTGTGAGTTTAATACACACTCACAGTTTTTGTGCACACATCTACAACAAGCTTCTCTTGCCTTTGCTTGACAAGCCCCAAATTTAGACAGGGCTTATTACACGGTCAGTTGGAATGGGGAAAAAAAAGTATTGATAAATACGACATTATAAGAAAAGGGTAGATGCTAATTGGTACGTTTGCTGCAGTTGTTTTGGTCAGAAAAAGCAAATAACTCTTACAGAACTGTAACATCTGATTTGTTCGTACAAACAATAAAAAAGTTATGAAGTGAACTCAAATCTCGATATAATATATATCAGATATTCAAATGTAACGTAAGTGCTTCAGCTTCTTCCTATAGTCCTTGTCTCTTCACAGTCCTGTAATATGATAGCCAGGGAACCTGTCCAGGTTTAACTCTGTCTCTTGTCCAAAGTCAGACGGGACTGGCTCCATCACATTATCTTGTACATAAAATCATGTTCATCTGTCTTTGTTATTGTAGATATCCTCACATCCCGCTAAAGGAGAGAGTGAAAATTGCTCAAAACTGGTCTGATGGGGTCTGCAAAAGGGTAATTTCTCTCAAATGGAAAATAAAGTAAGTCAAATTAGGTATGCACTGTTTAATTGCTGAGACACTTTGACCTTTTAACTGCAGAGGGGGCATTTCACTTGCTTCCCACGTCTGTATGTTAAAACCTGTTTAATCGCATCGGCAACATCTGTTGCAAAGAAAGTTGCCGGTGGGATTAAACGGGTTTTGTAAAGATAACGACTTACATATTGACTGTAGCTTAATAGGGAACACATACTGTAAATGAGATTAATATCTATGATTTTATTATTATTATCGTATTATTATACCCAAATGCTAAACAACACAAGACAAATTCTTGCATTCTTTTTTTTGCGTACTTTACTAAAATCAGTGTGACTCTTTTGTTCTACAAGCGTCATTTCTACATTTCTTCAGATCTACATTTCTTGTAAATCTTAAATTATTCAGATTTCTTAACTTGTTCATAGACTTTTGCCATGGTTGCAGCTGGATGGAGATGTGCTGTTTCTGTCTCAGGCGGCTGATATTGGAGCTTACCATTTACACCAAGACTCTGGAAGACTCCAACATAAGCCATTTGAAATCTTCTCAGGCCACAATGGTGATGTGTGTCATTTTGTTCTGACGGACTGTCACCTGATCAGTGGTGGAAGGTAGCTTGTGTTCTTCTTCTGACAATCTTACAGAATCAAAATAAACAGGAGTTACTGAAGTTTTCATTTGTTTCTCCACAATATCGTATTCTGTGACTTTTATCACAGATTAATGGCAACTTAACTGATGATTTGGTGATTTTGATTTGTTTTCTTAACTCTTGTAGACTGGTGCCTGTTGATTGGGCTTAATCTTTTAGGACAGTAAAATAAGTTAATAGCAAATCTGTAGGCTCAGAATATAGCGTTGTAATCTAGAAACCCCTTAATTCAGATGAAAGTTCTTCATTCAAAAGAATATTTATAGTCCAGTGGATTTAGAAGGTATTCAGACCCATTAATAATTTTCACATGTTCTTATGTTGTAGCCTTTTACTCAAATAGTTTAAATGTATTTTCCCCCATCCTTGTACACTCAGTAACTCATAATGGCAAACCATAAACAGACTGGTATGTTTGTCTCGTAAGGTGAATCTTCAGTCTGGTATAATATCATGAAAATCTTGTCCACATTTGCTTTCAGGATGTCGTTACTTTTGGTGATGAGTTGTTTTTTGATTTGGACAAACAAACAAATCTACAATTTGAAAACATAATCTGCTTGAGTTTAGCAGCAATAAATGGTAAGGCGAGAAGACATTGCCATTGCAACATTTATTTAGTTCCCAGGTGAGCTAGTAGAATACACTTTTGAGCTTTGTCATATTAAACTCTGACAGATTATTTAACAAGACAGGGAAGGACCAGAGCTGGTCACTTTGGACTGTAGGTACCATATCACTGGATATCTCCTGTTTAGCAAATAACTGCATTAAGAGAAGAGGAGCCATGCAGTTTGAAATTATGATAAATATTTTGGAACACAAACCTGTTTTGTTATAAATGTCAGTAGTGAATGTTATTTTCAGTTCCAATAAGTTTGGGGCTATATTGAAACTGACAATTTGGTCAAAGTAAGTCATAGACTCCAGTGTTTTTCAACCTTTTTTGAGCCACGGCACATTTTTTATATTAAACAAAATCCCGTGGCACACCAGCAATCAAAAAAGTTACAAAATGTTACAAAAAGTTTCCAAAACAACACTTTCAGTGTCTGCAGACATGTCTTCAATGCGTCTGACAACATTCAGCCCTGGCCCTCTGGCCATAACACAGGCACAAACAATCATTTGCAGTGACCAATTTTTTTGACCAATTAATTGAAACTGGACAATTTCCCACGGCACACCTGACGATCTCTTATGGCACACTGCTGTGCCACGGCACGGTGGTTGAAAATCGCTAGTCTACTCAGTGCAGAGAAATACAAACATGAAGCCTTAGACTTAAATAATTATTTAAGTGATAAGAGGCACAATGCCCTGATTTTTAATTCACTGAGAGATAGAAGACACAGTAAGGTTTGGCATAATTCTATAATTATTTAGATAGTTATTAGGATCAGGCTAGTTTTAAGAGTATATTTTCTTTGTCAGTGATGGCAAGATCCTGGTCCACAGCAGAATGAGTGACACAGTGGTGGAGTTACTGGGCCATAACCAGGAAGTTAATTGCCTGGACAGTAAAGATGGACTCATCATAAGTGGTTCTAGGGACCGAACAACCCGGGTAAGAATGTCTTTTATTAATGTTATGCAGGATGCCAGTGTTGTTTATAAACTATCTCTGTATTAAAAAGAATTGTACTGTGTAAAATCCCGGAGGTAGAAAAGGTACCCCCCCCCCTTGCTGACTATAAAAGATAATGCACCTACTGTAGTTGTTTGTCAACCACCATTAAACGAAGAAGAAAACTGGGAGATATAAAACTCTGCTTTGAAACATGTCCAATACAACATTTCCGTGTGTAACAGTAAAATAACATTTTATCTGTCTGTCTGTCTCTCTGTCTACAAATCTTACTATGTCTGCATACATTATGCACATTATGAATTGTGCTTACTGGGTACTTTTATTTTTGTAGGTTTGGACTTTGACCTCAAGCTGCCCCAAAAACACAATTCCCATGTTTGAAAGAGTATGGTCCGTTGCTATTAGTCCCACACTCAGGTAAGCTCTTGTGTAGAATCGCAAGATGTAGCGTTTCTGAACCCTACATCTGAACACACGCTGAAGGATCTAAGCTTCCTTAGGAAATAGTCTGCTCATCCCCTTCTTGTACACATCCTCTGTGTTGGATTTCCAAACCAGTCTATTACCAATCACCACTCCCAGGTATTTGTAGTCCTCGACCTCCATGGACATGGACCTCCATTTGCTATCCAGTGGTACCCTGAATGCTGTTAAGCTCTAGGATTAAATCTTTAAACCCACCATTAAACCTGGGTTCTTCCTGGTCCAAGACAAGACTTCATGTAGCCAATTCCTAAATGACAAAGGCATTGATGCATCTGGCTGACCATGACATTGTCAGGAGTGCACAGAGGCACATACACACACATTAAACCAGCTTATGAGTTGTGAAGAAATTATTAAGTGTATATGACACCTCAAAACAACATTTCTTAAATAAATAGAACAAAGGTGGTATTACACAATCGATATATATGAACGCCGCGCCACTGAGCTATCGAATTTCTGCGCGACTTACTTCCGCACGCGCTCAAAACCGGAAATGGCGTAGGAACTCTGTTGAACTTGTTCCATTTGGGCTCCGTATTTCCTGACAGAAAAGTTTCACATTTTCTCAGGGAACCTCCGGCTATTTCTTAGGGATCAGTTTGTTAATTTGCCTTCACGGTGTGTTGCAGCATATTGCTCGAACGTCAGTTCCCCTTCTTTTAGCCTTTTCAAATTTCCAAAAGACGAGAAAGTACGCGAGAAGTGGGTGCAGAATGTGCGTCGCACAAGTGGTCCTGAACCGGGAGGGAAAGAATGGACGCCGATCCTGTACTCTTCGCTGTGCTCTGCACATTTTGCAGAGGATTGTTTCGATCCTGTCCCAGTGATTAAGAAGATGCTCGGGCTCAATGTGCAGCACGGTAGGATTTTGCTGCCCGGTGCTATTCCCAGCATCTTTCCCTGAGGCTCAGCGCCGCCCAAGGCCAAGCCAGCCAAGAGCAGGGAGTCATATGCAGTAGCCAAAAGACTTCGGCTGGAGGTTAGTATACTGTACAGTTTATTTTGTGTTATGAGCACTTCTACACGAACTTGTCGGCATGATTGCATTGGGATATTTGCAAATGTTTTAATATGACTTTTTGTTGTTGTTGTGAATGGAAACGATGCACAGCTTCAAGACCCTTTTGTATATACTAGTACTACTAACTAGTAGCTGTTACAACTTACAATTTGTACAAGAATAAAAATCTCTATCTATCTATCTATCTATCTATCTATCTATCTATCTATCTATCTATCTATCTATCTATCTATCTATCTATCTATCCATCCATCCATCCATCCATCCATCCATCCATCCATCCATCCATCCATCCATCCATCCATCCATCTATATATAGAGAGAGATAGATATAGATGTATCACCTCTGGATATCTCTCGGAATTTCCCCGTCTGCTTCAGCGTTTCCGTGCGCCACATCCACAAGGTCGCGTTCCTCATCACTGTCAGAACTCGGTTCTTTTGCTGGCTCGTCTTCCAGATACGGCTCGCATCTGTATGGCTCAATGCCCACAATCTCCTGTAAAAACTGATCAGGATCGTAGTCTTCCTCAAAACCACACTTCGGGTGCATCGGGTTTACGCATGACTTCAAAGTACTATGTTTTATGTATAGTTTTGATACTTATATGCCTTTTACCTATTTTTTAAGGTGTCATATGCACTTTAAATGTTTAAATACTTTTGATTTTGAATCCAACCCTCAGTCAGTTTATGATTTTATTTTCTGTGGCCAGTTCTAATCACCTTATAATTTAGCTAACTGAATTACCCAATATAAATCAATCAAGATTTCAACATGGCTTTGTTGACCACCACTCTGAAAATATAAAATTATGCCATAGCAGCCAACCAAATCCAGACTTTTCTAACAGCACCCCTATCACCACTGCCACCACCACCCAAGCTCACACACATGTACACACACACATTGCCCTGCCCCACTCAACCGCAAAGAGACCCACAAATTCATGTCTTTCTCTTTGGTCTCTCCCATGCTGCCCCTGTGGCTCAGGAGTCAAGAATTCAATTAGTTAAAAAGGAGAAGAAAAGAACGAGGCTGCAACAATGCAGTGATAAGGGGGCAGAATGTGCGTTCCCACCAGTTAAATACAGGGCGCTTTCCCTGGGGCCCACTGAGCCAGAAGACCCACACCACAGGAGGCGAGAATAATCACAGCTCCCTCTGAACCCCCTCATTATGTACACACACACACACACACACACACACACACACACACACAAACACGTATCACATTCTTTACACACACAGATAGCTTCATGCACACACGTATTATAGGCAGTCATTCTCTTAAAGAGAGACACACCTTGCAGACAAAGTACCCCACACAACACACATAAGCCTCATACAGGTGTTGTTAGGGCTCAGGTTATGAGGAAGTGTTGTAGAAATGGATGGGTGGATGTATCTTGAGCTTTACATATGCAGCTTGTCACATAGAAATTGACATGTTTTTCCTTAAAGTTAGATTGGTTACATATTCTCTTCTTTCTATTGTTTACATATTCTATTGATATTCTCTTGTATTGCTTAATTATCCATTTGTCAAGGTTTGAATGATTAAAGAAGTATTTTGAGATGGGTTGGGTAATATAGTTGAAATGTTTTCTTTATTTTATTTAAATATTGTGGCTTAACAAACATAAATCAATGGTAACTGCTATCTTTCATTGTTGCTGATAAAAAAAACAAACAGAAACCCTTCCAGTGCCCACTTGTCTATTATGCCATAGCAGCCAACCAAATCTGGCCGTTTCTAACAGCACCCCTATAACCACTGCCACCATTACCCAAGCTCACACACTTTTATCCCCATTGCCCTGCCCCACTCAACTGCAAAGAGACCCAAAAATTCATGTCTTTCTCTTTGGTCCAGATTTTAAATTTAAACTAAAACTAAATAAAACCAGCTTTAAACCTCAACTTTTCACAACACTGCTGCTAGGGCCTTAGTTTTGGTCTGACATGTTTCCTACCTTCTGAGGAATTTGGCTGTCAAGGGCAGCATTGTCAGTCTAATTGTATGGCTGACAATAATAATATCTGTATGTGCTTATATGTAATAGTGTGAAAAAAAATAATAGTAGCAATGATATCAGAGCTTATTTGCGATACAGCTACTAGTAGTAGTAGTAATTATAATACACACACACACACACACACACACACACACACACACACACACACACACACACACACACACACACACACACACACACACAAACACAATGCTCCACATATATGAGTATACCCACTGTGAAAACCAGGCACTTCCAACTGTGTGTAAATTCACTCAAGGCAAAAGTAGCAGTATTTTGTTGTGTGTTTGTTTGTTTGTTTGTGTGTGTGTGTGTGTGTGGGCGCGTGTGCGTGTGTAAGAGTGCTGGGGGTTAAAATGTGTGTTAAGTGTTAAAAGGGTGGTAGGGCAGGCCCGAATATGTTGCTGGATGGGGGCAGGGACAATAAAGTTAGGAATAGAGGCAGCTGTCAGGCCCTTTAAAGCAGTCCAGTGGCAGTTCCTCGGTAATTAATGTTGGGAAAACTCATTTATGGCCCAAATGGGTCGAGCAGGGCCGGGACCAGTGTGTGGGGTGGGTGACCTGACCTGATGACACAAGATACAATAGGGTCATGGTCACACTTACTATCTGGACCCTATTACTCTCCATTATTCACATTACTCACACCTAGTTGGGTCGTGGCACTGATGGTGGCAGGGTGGGGTACACCAACCATACAAAGAAAGAATAACCACTCTTTCATCTCCTCAGCTCTTGTCTGATCTGTGGTCCGAGCTTGCACTGATATTATAGTGGCTATAGTGTCTCACCTAAAGTGGGGCAGATTTCACCCTAAACTCACACACACATAGTGTGTGTGTGTGTCCTGACTGTGCTTTCCCCCTTTCCCTACCATGCTCCTCATTATTAGAGGCATGCTGGGTTTTGGCTGCTGTTTGGGTAACCTCTTCTGCTGGCTGTATTATCTAAGGATCTGTGCAGTAGAGTTCTCAGTGGAAACTAGAAGTCTTTATTAGTTAGCACAAATCACTGATCTGAAAAAAAAACATATCTACATTCATTACACTTATGCACAAACACAAAACTAATAACAGTACCAATAGCTCCCAATCAACACAATGATTACACTAAGAGCATCCACTACCACCAACACGCTAATACATCTATTTAGTCAAAATTAAATAATGTAAACTAGATAGTAATCGATAAACTTTTGGCTGTGTATCATTCAGCATTTTAATTTTGCATTTTTAGGTGCTGCTTTGTGTGAGCTACCAGACTGTAGATAAGAAGTGTGAATGGGGCAGGACAAGTCTGATGGACGTTTTACATCAAAGCCAAATGGAGCCTATTAAAATACACCCACTTAATAGATAGATAGATAGATAGATATACTTTATTGATCCCAAATTGGGAAATTACAGTAATCAGTATCAGCTGTCACTGTGGAGTTTATAAAAGATGATACAGAAATAACTAAATTTGTGTTCGGACAACACATAACTGTGCACCGTGAAATTGAAAACTTATTAAGTTATTGTGTCAAAATAAGCCATGAGGCTATTGAGAATTGTGTTTTTGTCTCCAATGTTAACGCTTGCCTAAATGGCCTAAATTTTCACTTATGACCCTGAGGATAACAATTTGAGCGCTATTATTTCTTATTTCTTTGAATAGAATTTTAGAATTAGGCAAAAACATAAGACAAAGAACACAAACAATATAGATACAAGAACAAATGTGACAGAATTTATCTCTTAATATTTAGCCTGTATCCAATTAGACATAAATGCTAGAGAAATGCCCACATGTCCAACCTGGGAATGTAAAGGCATTTGGCTCTGGACACAAAGGACCCCCCACCCTCACATGCACACAAAAAGAGGGTTGTTAATTTGTTGCGCTTGACCCCAGGCTTTGTGTTTGACGTGTATCTAGTTTGTAAAAAGTGCTTTTATCTGCCTTCTAAATATGTCTAGGCTCAAAGGGTTATGATGCTTTTATATTGGTCAAGGAAGGAGACAAGAGCTGAAGGTGCAAGTGCTGAACCCACACAAACGCACGCGCACACACACATTCTCTCTCTCTCACATAAACACGCTCACACACACACACACACACACACACACACACACACACACACGCCTGGACTAGTTCTACCATCCCCAACCCCCTGTAGCTCTTTTTTAGCTTCTGTTAGTGTCTCCAGTGTTCATGTCCAACAGGACATTCTTCTCCTTGCCTCTGTTCAGCCGCCTGTAACAGACTGGCCAAGCACTATACAACAGCACACTCATTTTAGCTAGAAAATTCTGGTAGACCTTTTGATGTCAACGATACCTATACAATACGTATCTTATAACAACAAGTCAATACGTCTGTTAAAGCAACCGTGATCACTGCTGCCACAAGTAACATTTGCAGTGTAATCAAATGGTTAATACTGAAACAAAGAGTAAAAGCAAAATATTTATTTTGTTTCTATGCAACTATTTTCTAGGAAATAAAATTATGGCCAGAGTCTTTTCTGTGTTCACGTTAAATATCCACTATGATATGGGAAAATCTGAAATCAGAGGGTGAGTCAGCATAAACAGAAATGCAATCCATAATGTATTTAAAGAGGATATCAATCAAAGCTCTCTCGTTCGCTCTCTCTGTCTCTCTCTCTCTCTTGCTCTCTCTCTGTCTATACATATATATGTATATGTACATATACACACACACACACACACACATATATATATATATATATATATATACATACATACATATACACACGTACAAACGCACACACACACACACACACGGTTGAGTTTTGGGACAGCTGTTGAGAACTGCAAAAAAAAATCTTTCGTTTGGTTTAACACATGAGACACCTTCATTTTGCCTACCAATGTGACTAATATGGCCTAGTCTTAAAGATAGAATGTCTGTCAACTATCTGTGTGGAAAAGGATGCGTCGTTGCTTCAGAGGTGTCATTTTCGAAGACCTGCTCTTAGTGCACATACTGAGGAATAATTTGAAGTGAAAAGGGGCGTCAGTGCTTCATACCTTTTGTCTTTTTAGAGATTTATGTCTTTGAGCATGCACATACAATCAGGGACATGAGTATATTTGTATTAAAAAAGATATTATTTTTGCTTTAATGACACATTTTCCACTCTCCACCCACTTCATGATTATACAGTAATGCATCTGTCTCTTGGTCTCCATCAACAGTGCTCTCATCCAGCCAATGGCATTTGTAAGTAACTACTTTTCTGTTTGTGAAAGGCAGGTCCTCCCCCTGTCAGTCAACCCTGTAGGAGGGCACTAAGCCGTGAGACTCAGGGCTGGCCCAACAGAAGCCCCCCTGCCACCAGCACTCCTGGTCTCCACCCCACCTACATAGTTTCTAACAGCCAAACATACCCTGTCAGCCCTCTCCCACAGTGCTTCTCCCTTCTCCTTTCACCACTCCCACACCTCTCCACATGCATGGGATTCATTGTGCATAGGTTGCTAATTCCAATCTGCCACTCCAATCAAAAGATTGAAGTGTTGTAGATTTTTTTCTTTTTACCTCTGCTGGGAAACAATATTCAGTGAATGGAGGCAGGGACAAGGGTTTGTGAGTCCTGTTATATGACAGTAATCCTTCTTTGTCATATGTCAGAACAACACCTTTATGCCTTCATCACAAAAAAAAACTTCCAAAGTGATGTGCAGGCAGTCCCTGTGTGATATTCAGTTTTGTACACAAGTTTAGGAAACATAATTTGTATAAAAATAAGTCATTTCACACTACTTTACAAATCTAAAAATGGTAGGGGGTTCTTCTGAAATGCCAACTGCAGGCCAATCTATGATTCCAGTTATTACTCACGCTGCAGCATTTTACATTAATTTGAGGCTTTTTACAAACTCATTGAAACAATTTTTCATTATTCTTTGTAGAAAGTTTATAATTTAAATAGTTTTATGTCATTTGTGTGGTTATGTGGTTTTATGTGATTTTCGAATGACACATCCTGGTCAAAAATAGCTTCCAAGGTGGATCTGGGAGCCACGGTAATGCCATCCAAGGGAACTATATGATCACATGATGTATTTCCAAGGTCTTAAAAGCTAAGTACAATAGCTTTACGTAAAAACTTACGGGTCACCCAAGACTTATGTATGTAAGTATGTAAGATATTATTCAAGACTACCTGGTTTGTTTTGTATGGCTTCTTGAATAGGTACAGCTGGCTGTTATCTGTGTGGCAAAGGAAATTCATGTGGTGCTTTCTGACATTATTTCTTAATGGAAGCATATATAATATATAATGCAATTATTTGTCAAGGCAAAGAAGCTTACAGAACTCCGTCACTAACTCTGTTTTGAAAAAGTTATTGTTTATTAACAAACTTGAAGCAATCAGATATGTAGGATTTATGCCAGGTCAGAGGAGTAGTCAAATAGCATGATCTGATAATTTATTCTGCAATAGATGTTGGATCAAATGCAGCACTAAAATCAAGCAGAATGAGTATAGATATACAGTAAAATGTCTGAGGCCATGGAAGGTCCTTGGTAATTGTGACAAATGCGGTTTCTGATTTTAAGGATTTTACAAATGAAAGGGAGGTTGGATAATGATTAAAACATGGGTCAGAGTTGGCTGTTTCCTCAGAGATTTAACTACTGCAGCCTTTAAGGTCCGGTGTACATTGTCTGTTTATAAAGATGAATTTATCTGATTTATTTTTGGAGCAGTTATTTCAAGGTAAAACATCTAAAAGAAAGATGATGTTTTAGAGGTCAGCTAGTATTTCAGCTAGTTCAAACGCTCCAGTACTGGACAGTATATCTCTGCCATATTTGGGAAGGAGGTTTCACAAATTGTCTGTAATAATTGTTGCTTTATTTGCATACAAACCCATGAAATTATTACTACTCAGGTGGAAGAGTTAGATAGCTAAATAGAGCTGTGACTCTATTAGCCTGGCTGCCGTGCTGTAGAGGAGATCTCTACTAGTGATGAAAACCGGGTAGTTCTGGTGTTATGGTGGGACTCTATTTCAACATGTGTCACGTGTACCCCATTACTGTTGAATACACACATATCTAAGAAATGTTGAGAAAGATTTTGTTTTGAAAAAAAAAATTCAAATTTCCATCTTGTTTGCTTTATGTCCGAGCAAGTTTGTGGTTGTTTACTTAACATCTTGGATGAAATCTGACATGACTTTAAAAATTCTCAGTGGGGGACAGGGTCCTCTTCAAGTGATTCTGATGTAGTAGTTGTCTTAATATGTAGTAAGTGTTTATATGTAACTCCTCCTTTATTTACTTCTAAGTTAATTAGGTTGTCTGGGCCGATACATACGTATGACATACCCTGATTTAGAAATTCTGATGGCCGCTTCTCTTTCTTTTTCTACCACAGCTCCTTTGTAACAGGAACTGCATGCTGTGAGAACATTTCCCCTCTTCGCATCTGGGACATCGAACGGTAAGTCAGAAACCGTCCTCATGGAGACATGGGCTAGAACAGGTTCCTAGCAGCCCCTTGCTGCATAGATAGATGGATAGTTGGATGCAACTGCAACACAGTTAGAAAAGTTGGGATAGGGTCAACAATTGCATTATGGGTTAATCACTTGTGACCATCAGTCATGAACAACTTCCACCTCCAAACAATATCCGCTTTTAAACCTAATTTAATAAATTAATGTTCCCACATGGCTTTTGTTCTCCATCCGTGCATGAACACAGCAACAGTTTGGCCCTTTATCTGTCCAAACAGCAAATGAAGCACAAGTTTGAAAACACCACTGATGTTTTTTAGCAATGAGCAGTTCAAAATGTGGGGCCTCTGTAAATTCCTGTCTTTGAAAGCAAGGCTTAAACCCGATACATCTTTGACAAGGCTGCTGTAATTCCCAGCTTTACCTGAGCCAATTAAAACAAGCCGACGCAACACAACACAGGCCAAGACACAAAAAGCTGCTTCCTGCTTACAAATGGCCTGGAAATCTGAGAAGCAGAGAAGACAGGAAACATGCAGAGAAAGTGAACGGATGAGTGGCTAGATTATTCTGGAGTTTGCAGATGTTGAGGAAAGTTGACTTGGTTACAAGATGAAGCAGACCTAGATAATGCCTGTGTCCTCTACTCCAAATTATTTATACAGTAAGTTCTTCTTAGACAGACATTAAGTAACTGCCCACTTGACACAGAAATATTGGAGATTCACTTACTTTCAGAAAATGGTAACTGATAAACTAGAATAAGGATCTTCTTATGAGTTGATCTTTAACATGGAAATAGTGTGGTTGATACTGAAAGATGTAGAATAGATGCTTTCTAAATAGTTTTATTAAATGCAAAGTAAATACTAAATATACCACAGTAATCTTGATATGGATAAAAAAAATCCCTTTGCTGCAGTTAAGCAAGGTATTACAGTGAACCCTCGTTTATTGCGGGGTTTACGTTCCAAAAAGAACCCGTGATAGGCGAAATCCGCGAAGTAGTCAGCTTTATTTTTTACAATTATTATACAGTACTATAGAACGAAACCAAAGATCAAAACCTGTTTTCAGGCCCAAGCATTTGTTTAAGAAATAAAAATAGAAGTGTTTTCTAACAAATAACTATGATAGTTTTTAGATACTGTAAAATAATCATTTTAATAATCAACCTACGCGGTTGGACACATTGTGACTGACGCGTATTTCACAGTTCCTCTGACTGTGCCTCTTTCTACTGAAGGCCGCGTGTTTGTCGGTGCAGAACATTTTGTCAACATTGAAGGTTTTGTAGTGGAGACAATATGCAAACATGTAAATTTGCCAAGCCGAACGCATTCTGTACTGGACAGAGACGAGGCACGGAGGAGATTGACATTGGCCTACAGTCCCTTAGCCAATCAGGACACAGAACACAATGCGTGTGCATATACTGTAAAAAAACAAAGCATAACAAACTGCACTAAAAAAATCCGTGAAACAGCGAAGCCGCAAAAGGTGAACCGCGTTACAGCGAGGGTTCACTGTATATCTAGAATAAGAAAACACTTACAGGGCACTTACAGCAATAGCATATTAATTTCTTGTCAAAGGTTTGGTTTCTTCCCTATCTAAAGAAATGTAGAAATATACCCCTGCATCCTGTTCTAATATCAGTAGGGTAGGGAAGAGGGCAGTGTGCTGGATGCAGAATTTTTCTTGATATATTATAATAATATATTCATATCTGTACTTGAATAATTAAAATCATACTATTTTAATAGAAATACAGTAACCACTCATCTATTGCTGGGATGCGTTCCAGAGACCCCCGCAATAGGTGAAAATCCACAAAGTAGTGGCGTTATATTTATTTTATGATTTATATATGTTTTATAAACCCTTCCCAAATTCTTAGAAACCTTTCCCACTCTATTATTAACCTTTCCCACATTTTTATAAACACTCCATATGCTCTTAAACACTTTCAACAAACTAAATTCAAACAAACTGAAAATTTAACAAAATCACAATACCACTACGCACAGCGATCAGCCATCGATGTAAAGTGGACAATGAGAGATGCTGCAGGATACAGAACACAGTGCTGTGGTTGGTCGCCTTCCATTACATCAGCCAATAGTGTGCTGTGTAAAATGTCACGGCACAAATGAAGCGGTACTGGCATATAGCACTGCGTTTGCATTGTGTACAGTATGGAAAATTCTGCGACAGGAATTAAATAATAATAAAAAAAAACACGATACAGCAAAGCCGCGATAAGTGGCCCGCGGAATCGTGAGGGATCACTCTATATAATTATACCATCTGTCAAGGTCCTTGGTCAATTTTGCAAACCCTTACAATTATATAGTAATGAATTAGTAAGTCTATCAATACAAGAAAACGTATGGACACCAGGATAGTTGAATATAGAGACTCTTAGGGTTTTGGTACTCAGTACTTTGAATGCAACAGAATATTGACAAGTCAACTTAAACAGGCAGATCATAAAGTGTGTTACTCACACAAAGTACAGGACCAGGAAAATATAATTTGTGAAATTGAATTGCATATTCATCATGTAAAAGCGGTTACTCTCTCATTTCGTTGTTCATTGTATTCTATTTGTGTGTTTGTGTGTGTGGGACATAATAACAAAGCAAATGAAAGGGGCAACGTGAGAGCCTTTATCAACTGAAAAGTTATTTCCACTTAATAGTCTTCTCTAACACAAGTTTTCTATCCATGCTAGCATCAAAATATGCTTTTGTTCTGTTCTTTTTCTTGTATTATTAACTCGAAGAACCATAAGTAGGTAAATAGTTCATCACAATATATTCAGACATTTGTTTTTAAATGATGGACAGACAGCTGCAGGACAGTATTTTGGCCCATTTACCATAGTTCAATATTATTGCACTTAAATTTTTTTTCCAAAAATTTTAGCTCAGTTAGATACTACATAATTTTTTGGAAGAATAGTTTTCCTCTTTGTGTCGCCAGTATGGCAACTGCACTGCAGAGGAATGGTGAGTGGGCTAGTTATAAAGCCCAGGCCCCCATAGAGCGCTTGAAGGTTTGATTATTTTTACTTAGAACTTCCTCTTTTTCACTCCATTGTGATGAATTCTGTCTTTCGGATCCCACAAAGGGGTCTTATGATCAGCCTTATAGAGGGGGATCCCACACAAGTGGAGCCATCAGAGCAGCGCCTCAACTTTTCACACTGTCTTCGCTCATGGCTAAACACAGAGAGGAGAAAAAGCATCAAAGAGAACAGCATCTGACCATCACGCCCAACTCCCAAGATTCCCCTCTGTTCATTCAGAAAGGGAGACCTCCTTCTTTACAACCAAATGGCCAGGCAAGATTCTTGACATTCCTGACACTGAAAGGAGCAGGGTTAAATGTCTGCATTTGGCTTGACGTTCTGTTATACAAATTGCAGCTGTATTGTCTTCACAGTGCATGCATGTATGTGACATGTGGTCACTGTGTATGGGTCCCAGCCGCCAGTGCCCTCTACTGTGTCTGCCAAGAAGGCTCACATTCTTGGCAGAGTTGGAGTTGTGCTGTAGTGAGCTCAGAGGTGCAGGGTAAACTGGGAGGACATGCAGCAGGTTGTGTGGCTCCTCTCTGTTTTTTTTATTTTGTCAAAACCTCAGCAGGGCTCCTTTTTTCTACCTGTCTGACAGCTTTTGACAAGAGTGCCCATTTCCTAATGCATCCTCAGGACTTCTGTTTAGAGCTCAGACTTAAGAGCGTTAACCATTTTCTTCACAAAACACACACTTTTTTTACTGTCCCCAAACGAAAGAATAATGCCCTTAGATTCTTCTATTTGTTATGACATTGTTCAACATTGTTAAGTCATTAATGATTCCTTTGACCAATTGTTTGTGTGTGGCCGCTAAAACCAAGCTGACTCCTGCAGTGAGGCCAGACAGGCTTAAATCAGGACTTAGACTGTGTAACACGGCTAGTGCCCATCTAATAGCAATCACTAAGTCTATGCCCCCCTTAGACCACCAGTCTACACATCTCACAAAGTAGCTGTCACACTGTAGCTTAAATTACTTCATTCAATTTGCGAAATAATTTCTTTAAAATTGATTATTTCCAATTAGGGGTGTAAGATATGGGCAAAAAAAAAATTATTTGCTAACGATAATAGGGTTTACGATAAATGTAGTTGGTCGTGGTAAATAAAAGCCTTCACATCTTCAGAATTTACATCATGGAACGAATTAAGTTCATAATCATTCCGTGATCGGGTTCGTAGGTCGAAAAGTTCGTAAGTCAAAGCAATTTTTCCCATAAGAATTAATGTAAAAGCAAATAATGTGTGCCGAACTATCACTTAAGTCACCCCTTTTGCCCTATTACTCGGTTTAAAACACTGTAAAATCAGTAACAAAGTACACACAGAGAAAATCATAACAATAGATAAGAATTAAAAAATCAATTAACAAAAAAAGTGCTTTATCTTGAAAGACGTGACGACTTGCTATAGGAGTAGGCACTTGTGAGACGAGAGGTGGGAGGTGGAAGGCCGGTGGGAGATGACAAGTGGGAGGGGGCGAGTGGGAGAATCACATACAGTAGGCTTAATTTTTATGTTCGCTACACTGCACTTTGCTACTCTACTTTTTTCTTACATTTTTAATTTTATAATTGTATATTATGTATATTATTTATACTCTCACGCTCTGAGAGACTCGCTCACGGGTCACACGTAATGGCGGTGGCTGGGGAAGTTTTTTAATTTTTTTGGGCTCAGGTTCGGAATTCGAATTTGGTTCATAAGAGGAGGCAAAAAATCTTGAGCCTCCGGTAGATCTCGAAAGGTTCGTGAGTATAGGCGTTCGTAAGTCAAGGTTTCACTGTGTGTGTGTGTGTGTGTGTGTGCGTGTGTGTGTGTGTGTGTGTGTGTGTGTGTGTGTGAGATATATGACGTTTTGGACATCCTTTCACAAGCTCTGGGTTTTCGGTTTCACAAAGCCGGTTCAGCTGGACTCTGGGTCAGTTACCATAGCAACATACTCTGTGAACCTAACCTGCCCACTGGCAGTTTTTCTTCAACTAACCCTGAATTTGTCCTCTTTATCTGAGCCTGTGTATAGACAGAAAGGCATGGCAGACATGGTGTGTTCTTTTTTGGAAGACACGATTGATATCGAAGCACAAATACTGCAAAGGAATCTCCGTCGGGTGAGGATCATCAGACCCCGATTAGACGATTTATAATTTCCCGATTAATATTTATATGAAAACTACAGTTTTTAGCACTGTCAATCATTTATCTTAACAACATTCTCAGCCCTCACATCAGCAGATTCTTTGTAGCGCACTTTGTATTTTTGCAAATGGTAGCACAAACTGAAGCACAAACATTGATTAGAATTGAAACATATCAGCTCCGCTGCTGCGTCGGAGCGCAGACGCAACACACGCACATCTGGTGGAATGTCGGGGTTGGGGCGGGGGTCATAGAGGTTAAACTGAGATTCATAACTTTTTAATCGGACCATTCATTAGTCTGTGTAGCGATGCACTCACATCTTTTACATCAAAACCGATTTTCCAATTTAAATAAACAATATTAAATAGTGACAGTGTTGGGACAGCTGAAACACTGACATGCTGAGTGCAACCACACACTGCTGTTCAGGGCAGGCTAAACATAGCCTACCTGTTTGTACTATATTTTTACATTTCATCTTCAGTTGCTGCTAAGTACGTTTTGTACCTGTTGGACAGCACCTGTGTTCACACAAATAGAATATAAATGTTGAACATGTTAAACACTTGCAAACATTTTTTTATTTTTTTCAATCTTCTACCATACCACCTCACGATCCTTTGCAGCAGCGACTGTGCTGCTCTTTTTTTCTTTAATATGTGTTCATATTCGGTGTAGCAATGCATAAGATCGTCCAACTCCACCTGGAAGAAATAGGACGTGCAGGGTTTGTTTTCTTGAGTTTATACTGCGTATAATTGTTTGAACAGATGACTGTGGCACCTTCAGGCATCTGGAAATTTCACTCAAGTCCACAATTCTCTTCCTGATATCTTGGCTGATTTCTTTTGACTTTCCCATGATGTTACACAAAGAAGCAGTTTGTTTCAGGTGTGCCTTAAAACACACCCACGGGCGTGTCTCTAATGAACTCAAATTTTGTCAATAAACCTATCAGAGGTGTCCAAAAACATGACATCATCATCTGGGCTTTCCCAAATGGTTGAAATGCACAGTAATCTTAGTGTTTGTAAACTTCTGACTTTGAAGAAAGTAATAAAAAAGTGTCTCTCTCATTATTCTGACATTTAGCAAATAGAAATAATTTTGGTAATCCTAATTGACCTAAAACAGGAAAAGTTTCATTCACACAGTCAGTGTCTGTCTTGAGCAGGTCTCACAGTGGTTGTGAACTCTGCGATGTGTGGAGAGAATTTTCCCACACAGTTAATCATGCTCACAAACCTTTTCACATCATCAGCGTCTTTAGGTGTGGGCATATCCTAGATAGCCTTAATGTTTCCCAGGTCTTCCTCAATGAATTGTGCACTGAAAACGTTGCCCAGGAACATGACCTTGTTGAGTGCGAAACAGACACTTGTCATTATTGAGTGTGAGGCCCTCTACTGGAGCCTCTCCTATATATTGTGCTGCTTGTGATCACGTTGTTCATGTGTTGATCCAAAGACGAGGATATTGTCAGCATGACACACAGTCCCTTCCAGCTCTGTCAGCATTTGTGTTAGCCGCTTCTGAAAATGTTCGGGTGCCAATGAAATACCAAATGTCAGTCTTTTGTAGCAGTATTACCCGAAAGGAGTGATAAATGTCGTCAGCGGGAATGATTCTGGATGTAGGGGTATCTGCCAGAATCCGGCCGTGGCATTCAACTTTGTAAAGGCAGTCACACCAAGCTGCAAGCTTAGCCAGGGTTTCATCGATGTCTGGCAAGATATGTCTCTCTCAGCAGATGTACTCATTCAGATGGGTCATATCAGAGCAGATCTTAATCTTTTCTTTGGGCTTTGGTGCCACAACCATGCCTGCGCACCATTCTGTAGCCTCTATAATGGGCTTAACTACCCCCATTTTTTACATTGTCTGGAGCTCCACTTTGACCTTGTCATATAATTGTAGAGGTACATGCCATGGCAATGTGTAGGGCTTGGCGTTCTCTCTTCAGCTTACAGTTTTTTTCCATTGGTTTGGCTCATATCTTGAAACAGAAATTACATTCTCAAAATACTTTACTTTATTTACTTTATTTTATCCACACAATGGGGAACTTCTTCTCTGCATTTTTACCCAATCCACACATATATATATACACACATATATGAGTACATTTCTTGTGAATAGACACGAGTACATCACACACGGCACACACACATGTGGAGCAGAGGGCCAGCCAATGAAGGAGCCCGGGGAGCGTTGTGGGGTTAAGGGCCTTGCTCAAGTGGTGGACAACCGTGGATAGATGGTGGTGCCTCTCCCGATTTTCGGCCAATCCGGCGTGCAAATAAGCTTTAATAACATAGCAACAACTTGGCAACTGCTCACAACAGAATTTAATTTCTCATTCATTGAATCAAATTGCAAATGTCTTAGTACATGTCTCAATGTCTCAGGCCATCTTTCCAAATAATTAAGTGCAGGTAGCCTACAGTTAGCCCAGTTAGCATACATTTAGCACAATTTCCAAGTTAATAGATCTTGTTGATCTAAACTGATTGTTTAGATCTCAGTCTAATGGTTGTTCTCATTTCAGCATAATTTCATTGTATAAGTTATCACATGCACAATCGTAAGAACAAAATGCCATAAATACCACATATGAATCTCTTGGAACATTGATGAATTGATTACAGTAATTGGCAGTCAGGAGATCGGTGTAGGGGATGGTTGCGACATGTATGCTCTTTCTTCCCTCGTTGCATTTCAAGAGAGAATATTCCTTGAGATGTGGATGAGAATCTGTGGCCAGACAGACAGCAGCGTGTGCATGGCCAGGAGGGCAAGGACGGTGTCTACGAGAGGGAGGACAGAGACCAGTGAAAACGTTGTGAAGTTGTGAAACTCCAGCTTTATTTACAGCACTGTAGGCTACATATAATGTTCCTTTTTTTGTTTGTGTTTATATTACAGTATATTAAGTGCTTAAATTACATTTTCTTTTTACTCTGATGTATGGAAGTTACTTTATGTGTGTGAATAGTGGATACAGTTTCCTTGGCAGAATGACGCTACTCAATATACTCAATATACTATACACAATTGTAGTAACGATTAACAATGAATGACTGGGCTAAGACTGGGAGGTGGACATGAGGGATATTTCAGTGGTCCTCTGCCATAGAGACAAAACATCTAAAACATTTTGACTTGCGATGCTTACACATTGCCAAAGAGACGATGCATTTTGGGGGCACTTACTATTTGTATTGAAAAGAAATTTTGTTTTGAAGCATGAGTGAACAGACTGTTTTGCCAAATGATCTTAAAGTTTTGAGAATGTAATTTCTGTTTCATGAAATGAGCCAAACCAGTGGAGAAAACTGTAATTCTACACTCCCCTTATAAGCAGCCTTGTCCTGTGGAGACCTTGGGGTATGATTTTTCACGTTGGCCTCCAGCAGCCAACATGCAATAGCAATAGGTCTGAGACTGCTGGCAAACCAAGTAGAGGTGTAAGCAAGTTTTTGTACCACATACACTGGTTGCGTTGTCGTTTTGACCTTATATTCCATGACCCCATCAAACTGACCTCACACCTTTTAGAGGTTCATTGCTGGGCCCACACAATGGTATTGTTGTTTTGATAAGTGGGCCGTGCCATTCTTTTGCGTAGACGGAAGCTGGGATGTCTTGGCCATTCACTTTCAGTGTCTTGTTCCATGTTTTTTCACGTTTTGTTCCTGTGTCCTCTTCTCCCTCCTCGAGAACTGCACCTACTCTACCTGATTTACATACAGCTCGAAAGTGTCCTCTCTTCCAACATTTTCTGCATTCTGCGTCCCTTGCAGCACAGTTGTTCAGGGAGTGTACTGGTCCTTTTCCACTTCGTCCACAGTCCTTCTGTCCTTTCTGAAAAGCTTTTTGTCCCTTTCCATAGGTTTTTTTTCCTTATTTCATGCTCTCTGTGTGACTTTTTCTTGAATTTCAGTAAGTTCATGTTTGCTTCTTTCTATTCTGTAGTATTTGTCTCTCTCACTACAGGTTGCCATTTTTTAATTTCTTGCTGCCACACAGAACCTTTCAAACTGCCGAATCCAGTTGGGCAAGTTAGCAAAGTCTGAGAAGTCCAAGTTTTCTGGTGGATTCATGGAAAAAGTGGAATCCATTGTTCTTCCTCCTTATTGTTGTGCAGGCTCTGCTGCGTTGTCTCTTAACATCCTGTTCCAACACGCTCCCTCATTGTCTATCTAACCAGCTGTTTTTGAGTTTCCATAAGGCATATATGTTTTTGGGACTCCCAAAACATATATAGAGGAAGATCCTCTGGTCAGATTAGACGAAAATGAAACTTTAAGCCACCAAGGAAAATTCTGTCAGACACAAAGCCAAAACTTTTTATCGCCCATGAACACCATCTCCATGCATGGTTGTGGCAGCACCATGCTGTCAGGTTGTGTTTCAGGAGCAGAGACTGGGAAACTTGTCAGAATCAAGGGAACAATGGATGGTATTAAATATAGCAATATTGTTGAGCAAAACCTGTTTCAGTCTGCCAGTGAGTTGAGATTGTGAGGAAGATTCACCTTCCAGCAGGCTAGCGACCCTAAAAATACTGCTAATAACGCGCAAGTTGTTTAAGGGGAAACATTTTTATGTGTTGGAATGGCCTAGTCAAAGTCCAGACCAGTTGAACAGTTGAGAATCTGTGGTCAAACTTGACGATTGCCATTCACCTATGGAACCCACAGTATTGCATTCAATGATGTGATATACCCAAAATGCAAAAAGTACATAAATATTTATCAGAAAGTGGCGAAAATCACTAAGTCCTTGCTGTCAAGTGCTTGTAGTTTTTAAGTTATAATCAGGGAGTGAGGTGCAGTCTGAATAGGTGAGTTTTCAGTCTGCAACAAAAGCACTGGAGCGATTCTGCTGTCCTGATATCTATGGGAAGCTCGTTCCACCTTTGAGGAGCCAGGACAGAGAAGGAGTGGCAAGCCGTCTGGCAGTGGCAGATCGGAGTGGGCGGGCTCGGTTTGACCAAGTTTGACCATTTAGGAAGGGCCTGAACCATTTGAAGCACGGTAGGAGTACCAATGCTTTGAATTTGATTCGAGCCACTACCAGAACCCAATGCAGGGTGCGTAGTAGTGTGGGAGAATCTAGGTAAGTTAAAGACCAAATGAGCCATTGCATTCTGGATGAGTTGCGGAGGTCGGACGGCAGATGCTGGTAGAATAGCTAGGAGGGAGTCTGAACCAGGACCTGCGTTGCCTTCTCGGTTAGGAGGGGACGTATCCTCCTGATGTTGTGGAGGATGAATCTGCAAATCTGCAAGTTAGATATGGTGACCTAGGAGAGATTAATCCAAAGTGACTTGCAGGCATAATCACTGCAAAAGGTGGCTCTACAGTATTGACTTTATGGGGGTGAATACTTATTCACATTGACTTTTTCTGTTTTTTTGTCCTATTTGTTGTTTGCTTCACAATAAACAAAAACTCCCATCTCTAAAGTTGCAGGCATGATCTGTAAATGAAATGATGCAACCATGCAATCCATTTTAATACCAGGTTGAGAGGCAAACAAAACACCAAAGCTGGTGAATACTTTTGCAAAGCATTGTATTAATGCGGTGTAGCGCAGCTGCTGGATTCTCAGCGCAGCGGCCAAAAAATGACCAGTCTTGAAGTCTGTTGATTGTTTTGTCATTTATTATCATTAAAAAATTGTACCAGCTTACAGTATTTGTATTTTTTACTTATATTTCAATTTTACCTTTTCTAATTCAAGACAAATAATCAATCAGTAAATCTAATTTTATTTGGATAGCCCATGTTCACAAATTACAATTTGCCTCATAGGGCTTTAACAGAGTGCACAGGGTGAAACATCCTCTGACCTACACCCTCAGCAACAGTGAGGACAAACTGACAAAAAAAAACTTTTAGCAGGGGAAAAGGGAACAGTGGAGCATAAGGACTCTTGAGAAAGTGGAAAGAAGACAGAGGAAGATAAGGATAAGGTCTAAATAAGTGTCCCCCAACAATCTAGGACTATGGCAGCATAACTAAGAGCTGATCAAAGATAGACCTTGACCAGCCCTCACTATAAGCTTTGTCAAAAAGGAAAGTTTTAAGTCTGCTCTTAAAGAAGGAGAGGGTGTCTGCCTCCCTAACTGAAGCTGGAAGATGATTCCAGAGCAGAGAGGCTTGATAGCTGAAGGCTCTGGCTCCTAGTCTGCCCTTTTGGATTATTGTAATTGTAAGTAAGCCTGCATTCTGAGATTATTGTAGTAGGTATTTTTGGTGCCATACCATTTAGAGCTTTGCATGTAAGTAGAATGATTTTGAATTCAATTCTAAATTTCACAGCAGCAGCATTTTGATCAAGCTGCAGGGTCTTTAAGGACTTACTGTTGCAGCCTGATAATAGTGAATTTCAATAATCAAGCCTTGACGTGAACGAATGCGTGAACTCATTTTTCGGCATCTTTAAGAGACAGGATATGTCGGATTTTTGCTATGTCACAGTGGTGAAAAAGGGCAGTTTGTTTTATGTGACAATCAAGTTATATTAAATTAATCATAAATAAATCAGAATCAAAGATAACTCCCAGATTCCTGCCAGTTTCACTGGGAGTAAGGACAATGTCATCTAGAGTGGCTATATCATTAGATAATGACTCTCTAAAGTGTCTAGGGCAAAGTACTATAACTTCAGTTTTGTCCACATTTAATAATAGAAAAAATTGGCTCATCCATGATTTAATGTCTTTGAGGCATGCTTGGAGTTTAAATAGGTGATTATTTTCGAAGAAGAAAAACATACAAGCCCGCCAGGATTGTTTCATTGAAATGTAAAACTGAGTATCGTCTGCATAAAAATGCAAATTTACAGAGTGTTTTCTAATAATGTTCCCTAATTGCAGCATGTACAGTTGTGCTCATAAGTTTACATACCTTCGCAAAATTAATTATTTCATTGCCACTTTTGGCTGGTTGGGTGAAGCCATGTATTATCACAACTGCGTTTACTCTTTTTAAATAATAATGACAACGGAAACTACCCAAATGACCCTGATCAAAAGTTTACATATTCCAGTTCTTAATTCCGTGTATTGACCCCTTTGACATCAATGACTGCTTGAAGCTTTTTGTGGTAGTTGTGGATGGGGCTCTTTATTTTCTAAGATGGTAAAGCTGCCCATTCTTCTTTGCAAAAAGGCTATGATACAAGGGGATTTTGCGGAAGTACTAACAATTGTTCAATGTTGATGCCGTCCAGTATTGAATTCAATGCAGTAGTTAGGCTGTCACATGAATATTTGTTGCCTTAGACATTTCTGCTGCGTCTTAACGCTAATATGGTCGACCAAAGTGGTTAGCTAGCACTAATTAGTGACTTTATACTCACAGATTTAAACAAGGAAACACACAGCATTCACTATCTCTTTTGGTCCAGAACACACACACTGACCACTGTATTTTGTGCACCTAGGCACGCACGTATCAATAGTGTGTCAACACTGTGTGTGGTCTATTTAACATGGCTTTGCATACATGTGTAAACCAACCAACCCACTGCTTTAACCACACCCTTGACTTAGTTCTTGCATATGGCATCAATATTGAACAACTGTTAATACTTCCACAAAATCCCCTTTTATCAGATCATAGCTTATTAACCTTTGAGGTTCTATTATTGGACCACAGGCCTCTAACCAAAATCTCTCTGTCAAGATGCCTGACTGACAATGCTGTGGCTAAATTTAAGGAAATTATTCCATTAACGTTGAAGTCACTACCACAGCCTCATGAAGCAGAGTCCATAACTGGTTTTAATTATTTAATTTTGTCAATACCACAACAGAATCATTACGATCAGCTCTTGACTCAGTTGCGCCCCTTAAGAAAAAACTCATCAAACAAAACAAACAAGCGCCCTAATATAATTCTGACACTCACAAGCTAAAACAGGTGTCAAGAAAATTAGAAAGAAAGTGGCGCTCCACCAACCGTGAGGAGACCCACATAGCCTGGAAAAACAGCTTTAAAGCTTATAAGAAGGCACTCCGCAATGCCAGAGCTGCCTATTACTCATCGTTAATTGAAGACAACAAACATAATCCAAGGTTTCTTTTCAGCACTGTAGCCAGGCTGACTGGAAGCCACAGCTCTAT
>JAFBJQ010005490.1:34095-47563 GCA_016785345.1 Trinectes maculatus
GAATTGTGAGTAAACCTGCGTTCTGAGAGCGGAGTGCTCTAGTAGGATGATATGGGATTATGGGATTTTGTAGGTATGTTGGTGCCATACCATTTAGAGCTTTGTATGTAAGTAGAATGATTTTGAATTCGATTCTAAATTTCACAGGGAGCCAGTGCTGTGAAGCTAATATGGGGGAGATATGTTCTCTTCTCTTGGTTCTGGTCAATACACGTGCAGCAGCATTTTGAACAAGCTGCAGGGTCTTTAAGGACTTACTACCCTTACACAGATGGGTTCAGGATCGTGTCGATACCGTAGGTTTATTCACAACACAGGGTCTACACGGTTGATATCGGAAATCTAAAGGAAATGCTCATTACACTCGTGATATCAACCCCTACAGTGACAAAAGGCGATTCACCATAGTAACTCTTATTGTAGGGTGGTGTTATAGCGACATCTAGTGGCACAATGTATGCACAATGGCACAATGAATGTATGTTCCAACTAACGGCGAAATTCGGTTACGACACATTCTCAGGAACGGATCTCCGTCATAACACGAGGACCCCCTGTATTGTGTAGGTGAAAAAAGGCTGTTCTCGAAGTCTGTTTTATGTGAGAATCGAGTGATAAATCAGAATCAAATATAATTCCTAGATTCCTGGCAGTTTCACTGGGAGCAAGGACAATGCCATCTAGACTGGCTATATCATTAGATAATGATTCTCTAAGGTGTCTAGGACCAAGTACTAAAATTTCTGTTTTGTCTGCATTCAATAATAGAAAATGTTGGCTCATCCAGGTTTTAATGTCTTTGAGACATGCTTGGAGTCTAAGTAGTCCGACAATGTCTTTGCGTATTTACACACCGACTCCACATTAACCTTAGTGACTTCCGACTGACGGAGTCGAGAGTCGTTGCTGCCGACGTGTATTACAATCTTACGGTATTTACGTTTAGCCTTAGCCAGCAGCTTCAATTTGGATTCAATGTCGCCCACTCTGGCCCCAGGCAAACAATTGACTATGGTCGCTGGTGTCGCTAATTTCACGTTTCTTATAACAGAATCGCCAATGATCAGAGTTTTTTCCTCAGCGGGTGTGTCACTGAGTGGAGAAAACTTCTTCGAAACATGAGTTGGAGTGTCCTGATCAGCAGGCTTAGCTTTAGCACTATGCCTCCTTCGGACAGTCACCCAGCCGCCCTGAGTTCCCGGCTTCACGGGGGCTGTCAGGAGACCGCTAGCAGGGGCTAAGCTAGGTGGCTCCGCACTGACTACCGGGCCCTGGCTAGCTACCGCTAACTTAGGTTCTAAGGTACGGAGCCGGGCTTCTAACTCACTAAGCCTCGCCTCCATATCTGCCACTAAGCTACATTTATTACATTTACCTTTACTACTAAAGGAGGCAGAGGAGTAACTAAACATGAGGCACTGAGAGCAGGAGAGAGGAGAGGAAGAGGGTGGGAGA
The DNA here is from genome assembly GCA_016785345.1 of Trinectes maculatus. Classification (NCBI taxonomy): domain Eukaryota; kingdom Metazoa; phylum Chordata; class Actinopteri; order Pleuronectiformes; family Achiridae; genus Trinectes; species Trinectes maculatus. The sequence continues at coordinate 35,551 of JAFBJQ010005490.1, forward strand.
GAAGCCATTGCTAAACGATTACCCTATACGGTCGTAACCAGAGAAAAAAACTAAAGAGTGTGTACTGTTTATGTAACGTTAGTGGATCGACGATTTATACCAGAATGTTTTTCAAAACAAGATGAAACAGTAGAATGACCAAGAATCTTATACCACGTTTGAATGTCTTAACACCCGATCACATCATCATTATTTTCATCTTCTACTGTACTCAGATAATACAGCCTACCATACATGTCAATTTTGAACTTGGTACCATCTTTATGGATCAGCCAGTCATCACCATCCCTGAAGTGGATCTCAGCTCCACTGGCTGTCGCTGCTTTGACTGAAAAAATGTTTTGTGGAAACGAAGGAATGAATGAGTACCTGCTTGAGCCTTGTTTTCACTCGTCGTCCCTCGCAGTCCAGCAGGTAGACTTCGGCGTCTCATCTCATTTTTGCCATCCCGCTCACCTTGGTTCCATCAGCAAGCTCTATAATGTTGTCCTCTGGTCTGAAGCTCTCGTCAGTTGTCTTGAACTTTGTGGCATCGTTGATCATGTGTGTTGTGGCACCACAGTCAACCATGAAACCCTTTTGTCTCCTCTTTGGATCGGGCACTCACTAAACAGTAAATTTATATCGGAGAACTATTACAGAAACGAGAGTCAACACCAGCAAGGACAGCCAACAAAAGGAAGTGCGCAATACGCTTACTGTACGTTGTGCCAGGAAGAAACTTTTTCACAACCATATGGAGACCGTTCGTATATGCCTTGTTCTTTGCCTTGTCTTCGGCAAGGGCTGCATCGTCTTCCTCATCTATCCGCGGATTTTCCAGGATAACTTCTCTGAGGCTGCACAGCTCCATATGCGCCAGGAACCTTGTTTCCCAGAGCTCTTAATTTTTCTTTTGTTCCGGAACACACACTGACCACTTTATTTTGCGCATGCTCACAACTGCGACTCAACTGTGCACATAGGCACGCACGTATCAATAACAACAACACTGTGGTGGTCTATTTAACATGGCTTTGCAGACATATTATAAAATATACTTAACAATATCAAAGTGACCTACTATAATGAATTTGTCTGTTTTAAGGACAAAATTACATAAAAACTAGAACTGGCTGTAATGTTTTCCTGTTGGCCTGGATAAACTGAGAACAAGGCTTTCAAATTAGTTAAAGTTAAGTTTGGGTATGGGAGTAATTCATTAATTGAGTTATAAATGGCTGCGACACCACAGCCAGAGCCACAGGGATGTGAGTATATGACTAGGAGGAGTGGATTCATATCATCACTGGTTAATTTAGGTAGGGTCCCAGAGAAAACTGTGGCGTCCAAAATTGTTTTGTGTAAATACACACCAACTCCACGTAAACCATAGTGACTTCCGACTGACAAAGTTGGGAGTCGTTGCTGCCGACGTGTATTACAATCTTATAGTATTTACGTTTAGCCTTAGCCAGCAGCTTCAATTTGGATTGAAGCTGGCAAACAAATGACTATGGTCGCTGGTCTCGCTAATTTCACATTTCTTAGTATAGAATGATCACCAATGATCAGTTTGTTCCTCAGCGAGTGTGTCGCTGAGTGGAGAAAACTTGTTTGAAAAGTGAATCAGAGTGTCCGAGCAGCAGGCTTAGCTTTAGCACCATGCCTCCCCCGGTCAGTCACCCAGCCGTCCTGAGTTCCTGGCTGCACGGGAGCTCTCAGGGGACTGCTAGCGGTAGCCAAGCTACGTGACTCGGCACTGGCTGCAGAGCCCTGACTAGATACAGCTAACTAAACGTTTAGTTAGGTACAGCTAACTAAATGTTATAAGGTACGGACCCGGGCTTCTAACTCACAAAGCCTCGCCTCCATTGCTGCCACTGAGCTACAGTTATTACATTTACAATTACCACTAAAGGAGGCAGATGAATAACTGAACATAAGGAACTGAGGCAGGAGAGAGCAGGGGGAGGGTGGGATTACATTACACCAATTTACTGTCACGGTTCTGTGTTTTTTGCTGTGGCTCTGTTTTGGTTTTGTTTTCCTCCCTTCTTGCCTGCAGTGCGCGTATGGTTGGAGGCATAGCTGGTTTCCTTTGCTGGCAGCAATTTGGCTCTCCTGTTTGCTATTGGCAATCAAGCTCCTTTATAAGGATCGTCTGGACTTCACTCCAATGCCGGATTATACGGTACCCGTGGTATACTGTTGTCTCGATGTACCTCTTTCCTCCGAACTATGGTCTTTTATGCTGTCAGCAGTTTTTTGTCTTTTAGGAACCTTGCCTCGTATTGCTGCCAGGACCAGCTTCGCCTCCTCTTTCGCCTCAGTGCAGACCTAAATCATTTTTGTATCACTCTACAGTTTATGACTGTAGAGTGGAGTCGTCTTTAATTGTTTTTTGTAGACTCCCTTTGTTAATAAACATTCTACATTTTTTCCAACTTGGCTTCCTGCTTGTTTTGGATCCACCAGTATCTGACAATTTACAGCAATTGTTGTACATAGCCAGTATGTTGTGTTAAGTAGAGGCAGAATTTCTTTGAGCAGTTGTGTTGGGATGGGGTCCAGAACACAGATTACTTGTTTAGATGAAGAAGTAACTGCAGTTAGCTGATTAAGAAACAGATTACTGTGATGGAGACATCATTGTTTAGTTAATGAACATGCTTGTATCCTTTTGGCTTGAATGAGTTTCTTTTTGTGTGGGTTGTGCTAACCTTCTTGGTTTTAGTGGTAAAGGGAAAAATGAGGGGTCACTACCCCACACAGGTACAAACTCAGCCTCATCACAGACTCCCCATTGGCCAAGCTTAGTCATGAGATCCTTGCAACGAGAGAGCACTAACCCAATAAGGCACCCTATGGGGAAAGGTCCAGTCCAATATAAGGCCTCCTGTGGAAAGGCTAGGGGATTACCAGGCTTTATCTGCAAATTGCGCTCTATGGTGGGGGGGCATGAGTCAATGCAAAGGGCCGCTCTGTCACCATGGCTAGTAGACTCCTTTAAATGGTTGCTAAGGGGCAGGTATCAAATGTGCGAGAGTTGCACAGAGTCATTGTCATGGGGGATATTAAATGGTAACAAAGAGAAGTTATTCTGCAATAATCTGCCCTGCTGAATGCAAGCTATTCTCCAATAATCAAGAGGCGAGAAGCAAGCGGCACAGAGCTGTGATCACAAGAGCATGGTGCTGCATGAAGGTGGTTTCTCTCTCTCTCTCTCAGACAGTGTTTCCCGGTCCCACATTCAGTTTTTACCACATTGTTCTTTACTTGGTGATACAGATGTGCTTGTGTGTTCCACCAGGTGGAAAGGAGAAATCATATCTATTATGATGTTTATGAATAAGTAATTTAAATAACATAAACATCATAATAATAAAGTATTTTGTTGTGAAATAATTATTAATTGTTAAATAATGTTTCTGAATATTTGTTAATATGTTTTATCATGTATATATTTCAGTCCATTAATGAAAATAATTGTCTTTTTTGCCTGATGAATACAGTGGTGGAAAAGGTTTTGGACACCCTTAACATTTTACATAATCTCAAATATTATCGTGAAATATTTGTGGAAAAATCTTTTTTGTGTTTTTGTTTATTATTTACAAGAAAAAACTAACAAAACTAAATTCTTGACAATTTCAATGTCAGTTCTCAACATCGGCGGTAACAACATCAACAAATAACAGCGAATGTGTTCAAAACTGAATAAAAAATAAATAAACCATCACATCATCAAATTAATATTTAGTAGTCCTGCCATTAGCATGCACTAGAGCTCTAATCCTGGCTGGCATGTTCTCCACCAGCCTTTCACTCTGTTGAAGGGTAGTCATTCTTCTTGATTACTGTTGAGCTCTTCTAAATTATTTGGTTTACACTAAACAGTGCATCACTGGTACCAAAAAGGCCCAATACTAAAAATATGTTGTGTATTTTTATGGAACCAATCAATTTTAAGTTTTTAATGGCTTTTTAGGATTTGTTTAGTATTTTGGCTGTTACTGTACTAAAAGAAATTGCATTGAAGACCTAAGATTGATTCTTAATGCAATATTTCACAAATGCATGGGGTGTCCGAAAACCTTTTTCCACCACTTCATGTCTCTATATACCTGATGATATATACCTGTGTGTTTTTTGGGCTTGCAACATGCAAGAGCGAATATAATTTCTTCTCACTTTTTATCCTCTTTCCTTCACCAGTTTGGAGTGTGTGTCCAGTCTGGGCTCAGAGTTTCGTCACGGAGCCGGTGTGTTGGACATTGTGTTTGAGTCTCCATTTCAGCTCTTTACCTGTGGCTATGATACCTTCATTAGACTATGGGACCTCCGACTCAGCCCACGGTACTCTGCGTCTGTCTTTTGTTCAGTTCAGATTTGAAGACTATTTGAACCATTTAGGGATCTTTAGAAATTAACCATTACAAGTATGGTAATTTTAAGGTAATTATTATGGTTATTTTCTAATATGCAATTTTATATTCTATAATTTTCTTACACAGACAATTAAAAATTGTTCTTTAATAAAAAGTGAATAAAAGTTTACAGTATTCACTGTCTGAAAATGTATATGGTCTATGTCCATGGTTCCCTCAGTATTGTCCTCTTAGCAAGCTGATATTTGTCAAGGCTTAGATTTTTTTCAGTGATGTGTTTAGAGGGAGTAAACTGGAAGCTCATTGTGGTGTTGTTATTAATGTAGCAGCCCATACTGCAATGTATAAGATTATTCTGGAGGGCAGCATATATTTAGGACAGCAGGGGTTATTTGGTTTTAGGCTGTATTTCAGGGGGACCAGTCAAGTAAACCTAATCAGATGTGATTGGCACATTGCTCTTGGGACTTTTAGAGGGGCCGGGTAAAGGTGGCAAAGGGGGGCCCTCTTTAGATATCAAAAATTCATATGGCCAAGACAAATACATTATGATGGAAAGAGCATTGTTAATATGGTAATGTGTGTGTGTGTGTGTGTGTGTGTGTATGTATGTTTGTTCTTAATGGACAATGACAATGATATTCAAATATGCATACATAAGCAAATGTGCGTGTGTGCCAGCAGACGATGCTGTGCCGTGGGGCTTTTTTGAAGAATGTGAAGTATTTGGGGAATGAGTATTCTTTGCCAACATGGATTTCCCCATTAAAGTATCCTCATCAATTAGTGATGGAGAAACACCAAGGGCAGACAGTGGGGAGGCAGAGATGTCCGGAGGCTCTCTCTCACACACACACACACACTCAGGTTATACAAGATGTAGAGTGGGCTGTACACTGACCAGAAGGTTGGTTGTTCGATCCTTAGCTCCCCCAGACTGCAAAGCATGTTTGTAAAAATGGCACTTGAAGGTTTGTTAGATAATTTGCTTCAGGGGGTATTATTTCATGCTACTGAGCCTTTCCCATAATTTCTTAACTGTCACCACTGTATAACTGTATTTAGATTTAATTAATTTAGAAGAATGCAAATCAAATTTGTATACCCCATATTCACGTTTGTGTGTGTGAGAGAGAGATGAATGTCAGGTGAAGTGGGGTGGGGTGAGGGTTATTATTCTATTGTTCAATTATGTAAAGCACTTGTCATATAAGGAATTTTAATACTTATTTAATAGTATTAAATTTAATACTTACCTGCATGAATATATATATTAATATTAATAAAGTCTGTGGATTGATTGATTGTCACCATGTAGCTCCAGACATGTAACTTTTTTGACCACTACTAGTTCTGAAAATTCTGCATGTGAAGAACTTCCCTTTCTATTTTGGACCTCCTAATAATTTATTATGTATACCCTCTTTAGCAAAACACAAATCAACAACAAGATCATCTCAGTATGTGGACAAATTCTCCCATCTTTCCAAACAGGAAGTGTGTGAAGGAGTGGGAGGAGCCTCATGATAGTGCACTTTACTGCATGCAGACAGACGGAAACCACATGATAGCAAGCGGCTCCTCATACTATGGTGTTGTACGACTCTGGGACAAGCGGCAAACTAAATGCCTGCAGGTATGCAACATCTATCAGTATATTTTAGTATTTATAAATATTTCACCCTATAGATATACGGATAGATATTAATGAATTCTGTGGATTGATTGTCACCATGTATCTCCAGACATGTAACTTTTTTGACCCCTATTAGTTCTGAAAATTGTGACGTGAATGTGAAGAACTTTTTCTTTCTATTATGTGTACCCTCTTTTGCAAAACACAAAACAACAACAAAATCAATTTGTGGACAAACTCTCCCATCTTTCCAAACAGAAAAGATAGATAGATAGATAGATAGATAGATAGATAGATAGATAGATAGATAGATAGATAGATAGATAGATAGACAGACAGACAGACAGACAGACAGATTTGCATTGTATTTTTTTGGTACATTGAGTTTATCTTTTGCTTCTGATGCAGTTTTTCCAGCTGAGCTCAGAGCCAGGCAGCAGCCCAGTGTACTGCTTAAGGTTCAGCCATGCTCATCTGTATGCAGCCCTGGCCACTGCCCTGCACTCACTTGACTTCAGACAGAACCCCATCTACATCAGATGACAGACACAAGCAAACACAGTTCATATTTAACAAATGTATCATATTCAATAAAGCCATTTTTAAAATAAAGATTTTACATTTTGAGCTTTGTCAGTTTACTGTTTATTGTAGCACTGTAAACAGTAAACTGCATTGTATGTAGTGATACAGTTCTACATAATGTTGGGGGACTCATAGGAGACAGCAAAAGCAGCTGAGAGTAAGGTATCTTGACATTTGGTCTATGGTGTCTTAAGTTCTAAACACAGTGGACTACATTTCCCGTGTGCAAGTGAAAAACACCTTCTCTCGTACACGTCTTTCAAAATCTAACGCTCACATTCATGCTAGTTCTTGCTCTAGCTTGTTTATCTTTAGCCATTCTTGCAGTGAGAGTTATATTTGTCTGTTTTTTGAAATATATACATTAAATTCCAGGTAAGCAAGTCTCCCACAGTTAAAAAAACTACAGCTTCACTTTTCTTCACAATATTATTTTCACTCATAATATAATGTAATGTAATTGATTCTGAATTGGATTTTTATCTGTTTGATCAGATTTTGATACGGGACACTGTCGCTGTGCGTAATGAGCAGAAAAAATGGGGAAAATGTGTTGTAATAAAATAAAATGGCTTCAGACATTGTGGGACAAGCTTGCAAAAAGAAGTGCTCGAAAACAACTGAATGAGAGGGAGCTGGCGTTTCCAAATCTTTCCACTTTTGGAACGTGAAACTAGCCGATTAATGTGGATGAACAGTGCTTCCGCAACAGAGTTCTCTGTTCTTTATGCACCGATTGCTAACTGACGCCAAGTGTATGGGGTGCCGTTTGGGCTGGCTTCCAGACTTTTTCCAAAGGTCTCAGAAAAACTGTGGAAAATGCTTTTCCAGTATGAATGATGTTTACTACATGACCAGAAGGAATGTGCAAGATAAAATCTATGTAGTTTCTCCCGTGAAGAGTGGAGTTTGCGCAAAGTTGTATAAGGTTGTGTATCATGTTAACTGAACATTTACGTACATTATATAGACATTCCTCCCAATACTCGTCACTCAACTCAACATTCAACTCATCAGCCCACCCCTTTTTATAAACCTCAGTACTAAGCAGAGCTGTCTCATGAAGGATTCGATGAAAAAAGGGAGACTGCCCCACGTGTGACCAGGTCAAATTTATACATTGCCTCAAGGATATCGTGTTTGTTCACAATTTCAAATTGTGGTATATTTTTCTTAACAAAATCTCTTATCTGTAATTACCTAATATTATAAATGGTGTATTGTGTAAATGAGGCAAAATTCCCGTCAATATACAAATCACCCACGTTACTAACATCCCTCTGTGGCCAAACAGAGAAAATTCCATCGGTCAGGCCAGGTGTGAAAGCATGATTCTCACAAATTGGAGTATTGAAATTTCCCCACTGTGGGACGAATAAAGGAATCTAATCTAATCTTATCTTATCTTATCTTATCGTATCTTATCAGTGTAAATGTTTGGAGCCTGGATATGTTTTTATCTATTCTCAAATGCCTGCCAATTGACTGTGTTTATCTTTCCTACTAGAGAAATAGTCCTCCAGAATTGTATACCCTGCTTAAGTTGCTCAGTTTTATTATGCCAATTCTTCCATAAGAGATCCTCAGGGTTTTTTCGTTACTATTACACCAAGATATGAAAAATCCTCAAAAGCCTTTTTATAAAGGGAGTGGACTGTGTATATGTTATATCCACTTCCTCAGAAATTTTCATGATCTCACTTTTTTCCCAGTTCACAGAAAATCCAAAGAATTTGCCAAAGTTACTGTTTAATGTAAAAAGATGAGGTATTGATGTTTGAGGACGAGAAATTAACAAAATAATATAATCCGCATATAGCGAAGTATGATGTTCTTGTCCATTGACGTCAATAGGAGATATCAAACGGCTCTTTCTGATGTTGTCAGCAAGTGGTTCGATATTTATAGAGAATAAAAAAAGAGAGCAGGGACACCTCTGACGGGTCCCACAATTGATTGCAAAAGGGCCTGAAATATTTTGGTTGGTAATAACAGGCAGCGTGATATGAATAGATGAGCTCAATCCACTTCACAAAAGAAGGTCCAAATTTTTTTCAATGTAAGCAGCATATACCCCCCCCACATGCTCAAATGTGTGCTGTGCATCTAAAGTAATCACTACAGCATCCTTTGTAAGTTTAGTAAACAAAACATGGAATAAGCGGCGTATATTGAAATACCAATGCCTACCTGGCATAAAACCAGTTTGGTCAGAATGGATAATAGAACAAATGTGCTCTTTTAATCTGTTAGCCAAAACTTTCCTCAGGGTTTTTGTTTCAATAGGCAGAAAAGAAATCGGATGATATGAAGAGACCAAATTAGGGTCATGACCAGGTTTGGGGATAAGTGAAATATTAGCTTCATATAAAGTTGGAGGTAATTTAGAACTCAACATTGCATGATTTAACATATCACAATATGAGAGGTGAGAGCTTAAAGCTGAATACTCAAAAATTCTATACTAAAGCCATCTGGTCCTGTAGCCTTATTGTTGGGGAGAGAGGAAACCACTTCTGTTATCTCGTTTAAAGTAATAACTGCATCCAGTGAGGAAGAAGATTCGCCCGACAACCTAGGCAATCCCAGATTCTCAAAAAAATCCTCCATCAACTCCAGGATCAGGTTCCCCCTGTGACATAGATACGTTCAAAAAAACTAGCAAAACTGAAAAATAGGAGAAATCCCTCCCTTTAGGGTTAAGAAGTCTCCAAATTACCAAATTATGAGATTGGATAAGATTATTGAAGGTTATACTACACTTGGATAGAATCATCAGAGAGTATAGAAACATACCTTCTGTCAAAATGTGATTTATGACCCCCCATAAAATGTGATTTATGACCCCCCGCCACCCCCCCCCTTCCTGACCCCCCCCTTCCTGTGAATATCTTGTGAACTTGAGATGAAAGATCGATAAGGTCAAAGGCGACATATGGTAAAGTGTTTTTTAAATGTTGTCTGAACTTTACAATGAACAATAATCCTGTTGACCATAAACGTCAAGTTGGTTTCTCCTAATGATGACGTATGGTGACATATGGTAATGTAATGGTAATGTGAATATCCTGTGAATATCTTGTGAACTTGAGATGAAAGATCGATAAGGTCAAAGGCGACATATGGTAAAGTGTTTTTTAAATGTTGTCTGAACTTTACAATGAACAATAATCCTGTTGACCATAAACGTCAAGTTGTAATGATGACGTATGGTGACATATGGTAATGTAATGGTAATGTGAATATCCTGTGAATATCCTGTGAACTTGAAATGAAAGATCGATAAGGTCAAAGGCAACATATGGTAAAGTGTTTTTTAAATGTTGTTTGAACTTTACAATGAACAATAAGGCGAAAGGGTTAGGGTTAGGGTTAGGGTTAGGCCTACCCCTCCCCTTGAGTGCCTCTCTCTCTCTCTCTCTCCCTCTCTCTCTCACACACACACACACGCAATTACATATAGGCCTAGACATGTTTCTATAAAACTCACCCATACTGCAGCTATTTCTTTTTACGATTACTTTAAAATTTAATTTAAACTAACTCGATTAAATAAATAGATTGCTTTAAATTATATTATTTTCAACCAACAAAGATTGGAAAGTGTTCAGAAGAACATGTCAGGACACGTTTCATCACGTTAAACGTTGCAGCTGTTTGGCGTAATAAACAAAGGAAGTCCCACAGGGTTTTTACAAGGGGGATGGGTTTTCCGGATCGTATTATTTAAGGATATGTGGAGTCTTCACATCATGCCAGAGCTGTAAGGAGTCGCTTAAGAGCACCATGTGGTCATCAAGTGGTAAGCATTTACTTTCTTAATGTCTTAATATTAATGTCTTAATACTTCTTAAGTAGTTATTTCCTTTTACCTTAACACACATTATAGCGTGCATAAATAGCATTCGCTGTTTACAAGTGTCTATACATTTACAGACACACCTGGAGGTTGCACATGGAGGCCGACCACTTTTGAATTGCGCCTGCCGCAAGCAGACGGAAAGAAACATGATTCAGTAAAGGTTTTTGCAGAGACCTATGAAGATTGTATGGATACACACTCTGTTTTAAAGGAAGACAAGGAAAACAGGGTTCCAGCAAATGTGAACACAGTGGAGGAGTCAGAAAGAGAGTGCTTGAAAACTCTTCTTGAAAAGAATGATGTGGTGTTGTCTCCCAAACTTACAAAGAAGGCCATCGATCTTTTGAAAGCTATCACTTGTACCTGTCTAAGCAGGGTACTTTATCGACGACTTAAAAAGGCCTGTTTAGGATGTCTAACCAACCATCCAAGCCAGAGGAACCACATGTGTCTCAATGGACTCCCTATATATTACTATGAAGGATATTTTGACGAAATTCGTGATGAGTTACTGACAAAACCTTTCTTCAAAATTATGATCATTGTTCTAGAGCACACACTGAACATTCAAGTGTCGACTGAAAAAATCATCGGAATTGCGGAGACAGTTGTTGCTGACTTACTGCCTGGTGTCCGCATACAGGAGGACTTATCAGAAATACTTGAAAAGTATATCGACCAGACCAACAAATCTATTGTTGAAAAAGCCGTAGATCTCTGGGAGCAAACACTGCAAGAATGATGAGCTGCATTTTTTATACTGTTTGTAAGGCTATTGCATCTCTTTTCAGACCTAGAAAATATGTAATGGACAGATTTGTTTCACTAATGTGTTGTGTAATTGAAACCTCTGTTAGACATGCTAATGACAGCCATAAAAGTTTGCGAGGTTATGATGCTTTCAACAGTCATCTGTGTTGGATAAAAAATAAATATGAGAACTGGGTGGAGCTTCTATCATCGTTTTCAGAGTCTGATGTTTGTTTGAAATGTAGCGTAAATGATATATTATCCCGATTCCCCCAGACCCAATCTTTTGATGTTGGACATATTATGTGTTTATGTGCATTTATCACTGACGTGTGTGTGTCTTGAGGATGGAAAAAACAGTAGGAAGTGGAGCAACGTGTGCAGCTGCAGTTATTATTGTAATCTGTCACAGCATCAAACATAAACCCAGCTAGTGCGTAAATGTTTAGCATGATGACACGTTATAACAGACAAGAACCGCTCCTCCTGGTAGAAGGCGATTTTGTTTGCTCCATTAAAATTATTCAAAAGATTCTTAAAATTAAACCCTCCATGACTCACTACTCTCGCTCCCAGCTACAGATCCAGAGAGGAGAGTGCCAGCAGCCATGTATAAGAGTGCTGCAGAGAAGAGGGGTGAGAGGGAGAAGTTTCTCACAGCTGCCCAGCCTGAGGCCCCAAAATATGTGGCACTTTCCCCGTCACCAGCCATTCCATTGTCATTATTTTACTTCTTACAGAGCACACACTCTGTCTCTCACATTAATTGTGCTTGTGCTGCCGAGATCTACCCTTAAATGCTTCTGCCAT